>NHQK01000058.1:0-459751 GCA_016864655.1 Phytophthora cactorum
AAGAGAGCTGCCAAAAGCCGCTGGAGAGAATAGGTTGCCGAGCAAAGACGGGCCTCACCGGGAATCGAACCCGGGACCTCTCGCACCCGAAGCGAGAATTCATACCAACTTAGACCACAGGCACTTCCAAACAGTTACAAAACCGCAGACAACTTGCACAAAAATACGCAACGCGTCTACCGACATGCTAACAAGCGGGACACTTCACACATACCTTCGCGTACACATCCCGCTGATTGATGAACTGGTGGTCGTTTTACTTCAGTTAGTTTGAATTGATAGGTTATGACGTCATGATTGTCAACATAAGAATATTCCCACTGCCGGGGCGTATTGAAATGGAAGGCGAGGAGGAGTATCGAAGGGCAAGTCGATGAGTAAAGGCTTGTTGGGGAAGTTGCAAAAATCAAAACTGAATTTGGGATCGGTTGATTCGTGCTAGTTCGTTCTCTACCTGACCACGCTCTCTACCTGACCACAACCCCCTATCCGGATTTGCATCCCAGATGCTATGTATAAGGGCCCCTCCAACGGTTATGCGCAACTTACGAATACGTTGGAAAATGTTGACATCATGACTCGCATGCCAAGCATGCGCAAAGCGTGTGGCACCACACACCCACCAACATGTTAATACGGGTGGTACGAACTCTACTTGCGCTAACACCACGTGTAGGGTTTTAGTCGAGAAAAAGTCGCAAAATTAAAGCTCTTTGAAAAAGTGTGTCAACGCCGGGTTCGAACCGGCGACCGGTCTGCGTGTAACGGCGACCTTCTGCGTGTAAAGCAGACGTGATAACCACTACACTACGACGACGACAGCGTGCTCAAACGAAATACGAATTCAACCTCACGTTTTGAGAGGTCTCAGCTTTCCACCGATGGGCCAAAGGCATTGGCGGCAGCCATTTGGATGCCGATCTCCCCGACCAACACGGATCTCGATTCCTTCAGTGTCTTATTGCCCTGGATTAAAAAAGCGAACTACCCTCTAGAAACCGGAAGCTTTAATTGTCACTGTTGAAGAAAGTCAATAATTGATGTATTAGCATTCAAGAAATAGTGTCCCATCGTTCTCAGGACAGACCAGAATCTACTTGCGTGTTATGGGCTACATTGGAGGTGTTACTTAGATGGTCAGCAGTTGACTGCAGTCAAAAATACGAAGCTCCATTGGAATAACAGTGGCAACATTGCTGGTGAACCGGCGATAGGACGTACATGTCCAACTACCCTTTATGCGCGTACGCAGAACAAGATTATTTTTCAGCACAGAACGCGGCTCATAACTGTCAATGTCAAATGGATAGCAACAAATCGTCTCCAATCCGGGGGAATCTGCAGTGATACACGACATATATTTTAATTCTAACCCGATCCGAGCACGCTTAAGCGACTTTTATATTCCAAGCTAGCTGTTATAATCCGTCTATGATTACCTAAAGGTCTGGACGAACAAGCAGTTGTCGTGCGTCTAAGATAAGACGCGGCAAAAAGTGACACGAGTGGGATTCGAAACCCACGCCCGAAGACTGGTGCCTAAAACCAGCGCCTTAGACCACTCGGCCATCGTGTCTCACGGAATACGTTGTCAGCAAAGCAAAACTAACTTCTCGATAATCAATATTTCGATCAGCCGCACATTGGGCCCCCTTCAGACAAAACTGGGATCCGAACCTGAGAAATCGATTCCAGATTTAAACTTGTTTGCAGTGAACAAACCGAACCGTGATAGATTTGGTAGGTGTCGGTCCGAACGACACAGTCCGAGATTCATGTCGAGAACAGCAAGGCGGCCTCCATGTACGCGAAGGCCTCTGCTTCGCAGACAATTACAGCTATTATATACAGATGCGGGGGGCGCCATTCTACGCTGTACTTGTTGTCTATGTTGAGTGCAAGGACTAGATTCAGCTTCAGTGCTGGAAACGATGGTGAAGGCGCATTTCTCTAGGTTACTATATGCATTGGCATGCAGCTTGTCTTCGACTGCCTTTCTAGAGCGTGTTGGACAAAGCAGAGATACACAGGCCACAAAGCGATGAAGGACCTGAAGCGCGCGCAGAATATGGAGTTCGCGCCACATACATGGCAGTCAACGAGATAAACATTGGCGGGAGAGCTCGATCTTGGGGCCACAGAGTGCGCTTCAGCTCTCATCTTTCTAATTTCCTCCTGCCCAGGGGTCCCTCTCTTCCTGGACCAAGCCCTCCACTTGTTCGCGCTCTCTTCCTACAGCCCCACACTCGGTCGTTCGCTCGTCACTCTGGCCTGTGCCCTCAAGAGCTATCGTGCTGGTGAAGACCGGGACGCTCGTTGCTGTGTACGACGGCGGGGTCTTGCCGCGGCGATGACACGTTGGAACGTTGACATTGCGCCGTGGGAGACACTGCCCAAGGTGGTCGACCGCGGTTTTCGCATCAACTCCACACAAGTGATCGTGGCAGCCCTCAAGGAGATCTCACACATTTACTCCAGCGTCAATTACTCCTACACGCTGCGTCGAATGATCATGTTCGACTTTGGCTATCGGTATGCTGTAGAGACCAGATTGCAGAGGGGGTGCGTGTGTGATGATCCTGAAGCGCGATGCTAGGTGTCATGTCAAGCTGCATGGACCTCCGCCTGTTGAGCACGATGGCGCGCTGCTGCTGCTGAGCGCACGAAAGAACATGCAGTGTAGTACTTCGAAATACTTGAGAGCATTGTGTTAAGCTGTTTTATCGTTTGTTCTGGGATATCACCGACCTTTGCACTGTGATTAGTAATGTCAATTTCAATTTTCACATATCAAGCTTTGGAGAAAAAAATCCAGCAATTGCTCTGCGGACTAGCACCGACTCGTACCGACAAGCCAGCAAGCGGTACACACATACCGCCGCATTCACAGCGCACACCGATTGCTTAGCTACCGCCTTGAACCTTTCCATGCCGCAGAGCATCAACACGGACGCCGCCACGGACGCACAATCAGGACCAACTACTACCGTCTTTTCACTACAGCCACGCCACTGTTGGTCCATAAAAGGCATTGATCAGGCTCCCCGAGATCGTGGCATACCATGCGGACTGCTCCAGTTGCTGTCATGGCCATACTTCGATCGCTAGAGAGCCGCCATGAGGCCGTCTCAGTCGAGAGTTTGGTCGGCTTGAACGGCCCTATTGCGGTCCGTGCAACGATCGATCCACGTCGTGGCATAAGGAAGACGGTAGTTGAGCGCAGCACAAAGACAGAGTAAGCCCCGCAGATCGGAAAAGAGAGCTGCCAAAAGCCGCTGGAGAGAATAGGTTGCCGAGCAAAGACGGGGCCTCACCGGGAATCGAACCCGGGACCTCTCGCACCCGAAGCGAGAATCATACCACTAGACCACGAGGCCACTCCAAACAGTTAAAACCGCAGACAACTTCACAAACGCTCTACCGACAAGCCAGCAAGCGGTACACACATACCGCCGCATTCACAGCGCACATCGATTGCTTAGCTACCGCCTTGAACCTTTCCATGCCGCAGAGCATCAACACGGACGCCGCCACGGACGCACAATCAGGACCAACTACTACCGTCTTTTCACTGCAGCCACGCCACTGTTGGTCCATAAAAGGCATTGATCAGGCTCCCCGAGATCGTGGCATACCATGCGGACTGCTCCAGTTGCTGTCATAGCCATACTTCGATCGCTAGAGAGCCGCCATGAGGCCGTCTCAGTCGAGAGTTTGGTCGGCTTGAACGGCCCTATTGCGGGTCCGTGCAACGATCGATCCACGTCGTGGCATAAGGAAGACGGTAGTTGAGCGCAGCACAAAGACAGAGTAAGCCCCGCAGATCGGAAAAGAGAGCTGCCAAAAGCCGCTGGAGAGAATAGGTTGCCGAGCAAAGACGGGGCCTCACCGGGAATCGAACCCGGGACCTCTCGCACCCGAAGCGAGAATCATACCACTAGACCACGAGGCCACTCCAAACAGTTAAAACCGCAGACAACTTCACAAACGCTCTACCGACAAGCCAGCAAGCGGTACACACATACCGCCGCATTCACAGCGCACACCGATTGCTTAGCTACCGCCTTGAACCTTTCCATGCCGCAGAGCATCAACACGGACGCCCAATCAGGACCAACTACTACCGTCTTTTCACTGCAGCCACGCCACTGTTGGTCCATAAAAGGCATTGATCAGGCTCCCCGAGATCGTGGCATACCATGCGGACTGCTCCAGTTGCTGTCATAGCCATACTTCGATCGCTAGAGAGCCGCCATGAGGCCGTCTCAGTCGAGAGTTTGGTCGGCTTGAACGGCCCTATTGCGGTCCGTGCAACGATCGATCCACGTCGTGGCATAAGGAAGACGGTAGTTGAGCGCAGCACAAAGACAGAGTAAGCCCCGCAGATCGGAAAAGAGAGCTGCCAAAAGCCGCTGGAGAGAATAGGTTGCCGAGCAAAGACGGGGCCTCACCGGGAATCGAACCCGGGACCTCTCGCACCCGAAGCGAGAATCATACCACTAGACCACGAGGCCACTCCAAACAGTTAAAACCGCAGACAACTTCACAAACGCTCTACCGACAAGCCAGCAAGCGGTACACACATACCGCCGCATTCACAGCGCACACCGATTGCTTAGCTACCGCCTTGAACCTTTCCATGCCGCAGAGCATCAACACGGACGCCCAATCAGGACCAACTACTACCGTCTTTTCACTGCAGCCACGCCACTGTTGGTCCATAAAAGGCATTGATCAGGCTCCCCGAGATCGTGGCATACCATGCGGACTGCTCCAGTTGCTGTCATAGCCATACTTCGATCGCTAGAGAGCCGCCATGAGGCCGTCTCAGTCGAGAGTTTGGTCGGCTTGAACGGCCCTATTGCGGTCCGTGCAACGATCGATCCACGTCGTGGCATAAGGAAGACGGTAGTTGAGCGCAGCACAAAGACAGAGTAAGCCCCGCAGATCGGAAAAGAGAGCTGCCAAAAGCCGCTGGAGAGAATAGGTTGCCGAGCAAAGACGGGGCCTCACCGGGAATCGAACCCGGGACCTCTCGCACCCGAAGCGAGAATCATACCACTAGACCACGAGGCCACTCCAAACAGTTAAAACCGCAGACAACTTCACAAACGCTCTACCGACAAGCCAGCAAGCGGTACACACATACCGCCGCATTCACAGCGCACACCGATTGCTTAGCTACCGCCTTGAACCTTTCCATGCCGCAGAGCATCAACACGGACGCCGCCACGGACGCACAATCAGGACCAACTACTACCGTCTTTCACACTACAGCCACGCCACTGTTGGTCCATAAAAGGCATTGATCAGGCTCCCCGAGATCGTGGCATACCATGCGGACTGCTCCAGTTGCTGTCATAGCCATACTTCGATCGCTAGAGAGCCGCCATGAGGCCGTCTCAGTCGAGAGTTTGGTCGGCTTGAACGGCCCTATTGCGGTCCGTGCAACGATCGATCCACGTCGTGGCATAAGGAAGACGGTAGTTGAGCGCAGCACAAAGACAGAGTAAGCCCCGCAGATCGGAAAAGAGAGCTGCCAAAAGCCGCTGGAGAGAATAGGTTGCCGAGCAAAGACGGGGCCTCACCGGGAATCGAACCCGGGACCTCTCGCACCCGAAGCGAGAATCATACCACTAGACCACGAGGCCACTCCAAACAGTTAAAACCGCAGACAACTTCACAAACGCTCTACCGACAAGCCAGCAAGCGGTACACACATACCGCCGCATTCACAGCGCACACCGATTGCTTAGCTACCGCCTTGAACCTTTCCATGCCGCAGAGCATCAACACGGACGCCGCCACGGACGCACAATCAGGACCAACTACTACCGTCTTTTCACTACAGCCACGCCACTGTTGGTCCATAAAAGGCATTGATCAGGCTCCCGAGATCGTGGCATACCATGCGGACTGCTCCAGTTGCTTGTCATAGCCCATACTTCGATCGCTAGAGAGCCGCCATGAGGCCGTCTTCAGTCGAGAGTTTGGTCGGCTTGAACGGCCCTATTGCGGTCCGTGCAACGATCGATCCACGTCGTGGCATAAGGAAGACGGTAGTTGAGCGCAGCACAAAGACAGAGTAAGCCCCGCAGATCGGAAAAGAGAGCTGCCAAAAGCCGCTGGAGAGAATAGGTTGCCGAGCAAAGACGGGGCCTCACCGGGAATCGAACCCGGGACCTCTCGCACCCGAAGCGAGAATCATACCACTAGACCACGAGGCCACTCCAAACAGTTAAAACCGCAGACAACTTCACAAACGCTCTACCGACAAGCCAGCAAGCGGTACACACATACCGCCGCATTCACAGCGCACACCGATTGCTTAGCTACCGCCTTGAACCTTTCCATGCCGCAGAGCATCAACACGGACGCCGCCACGGACGCACAATCAGGACCAACTACTACCGTCTTTTCACTACAGCCACGCCACTGTTGGTCCATAAAAGGCATTGATCAGGCTCCCCGAGATCGTGGCATACCATGCGGACTGCTCCAGTTGCTGTCATAGCCATACTTCGATCGCTAGAGAGCCGCCATGAGGCCGTCTCAGTCGAGAGTTTGGTCGGCTTGAACGGCCCTATTGCGGTCCGTGCAACGATCGATCCACGTCGTGGCATAAGGAAGACGGTAGTTGAGCGCAGCACAAAGACAGAGTAAGCCCCGCAGATCGGAAAAGAGAGCTGCCAAAAGCCGCTGGAGAGAATAGGTTGCCGAGCAAAGACGGGGCCTCACCGGGAATCGAACCCGGGACCTCTCGCACCCGAAGCGAGAATCATACCACTAGACCACGAGGCCACTCCAAACAGTTAAAACCGCAGACAACTTCACAAACGCTCTACCGACAAGCCAGCAAGCGGTACACACATACCGCCGCATTCACAGCGCACACCGATTGCTTAGCTACCGCCTTGAACCTTTCCATGCCGCAGAGCATCAACACGGACGCCGCCACGGACGCACAATCAGGACCAACTACTACCGTCTTTTTCACTGGCAGGGCCACCGCCACTGTTGGTCCATAAAAGGCATTACTCAGGCTCCCAGATATTTCGTGGCATTTACCATGCGGACTGCTCCAGTTGCTGTCATGGCCATACTTCGATCGCTAGAGAGCCGCCATGAGGCCGTCTCAGTCGAGAGTTTGGTCGGCTTGAACGGCCCTATTGCGGTCCGTGCAACGATCGATCCACGTCGTGGCATAAGGAAGACGGTAGTTGAGCGCAGCACAAAGACAGAGTAAGCCCCGCAGATCGGAAAAGAGAGCTGCCAAAAGCCGCTGGAGAGAATAGGTTGCCGAGCAAAGACGGGGCCTCACCGGGAATCGAACCCGGGACCTCTCGCACCCGAAGCGAGAATCATACCACTAGACCACGAGGCCACTCCAAACAGTTAAAACCGCAGACAACTTCACAAACGCTCTACCGACAAGCCAGCAAGCGGTACACACATACCGCCGCATTCACAGCGCACACCGATTGCTTAGCTACCGCCTTGAACCTTTCCATGCCGCAGAGCATCAACACGGACGCCGCCACGGACGCACAATCAGGACCAACTACTACCGTCTTTTCACTGCAGCCACGCCACTGTTGGTCCATAAAAGGCATTGATCAGGCTCCCCGAGATCGTGGCATACCATGCGGACTGCTCCAGTTGCTGTCATAGCCATACTTCGATCGCTAGAGAGCCGCCATGAGGCCGTCTCAGTCGAGAGTTTGGTCGGCTTGAACGGCCCTATTGCGGTCCGTGCAACGATCGATCCACGTCGTGGCATAAGGAAGACGGTAGTTGAGCGCAGCACAAAGACAGAGTAAGCCCCGCAGATCGGAAAAGAGAGCTGCCAAAAGCCGCTGGAGAGAATAGGTTGCCGAGCAAAGACGGGGCCTCACCGGGAATCGAACCCGGGACCTCTCGCACCCGAAGCGAGAATCATACCACTAGACCACGAGGCCACTCCAAACAGTTAAAAACCGCAGACAACTTCACAAACGCTCTACCGACAAGCCAGCAAGCGGTACACACATACCGCCGCATTCACAGCGCACACCGATTGCTTAGCTACCGCCTTGAACCTTTCCATGCCGCAGAGCATCAACACGGACGCCGCCACGGACGCACAATCAGGACCAACTACTACCGTCTTTTCACTGCAGCCACGCCACTGTTGGTCCATAAAAGGCATTGATCAGGCTCCCCGAGATCGTGGCATACCATGCGGACTGCTCCAGTTGCTGTCATAGCCATACTTCGATCGCTAGAGAGCCGCCATGAGGCCGTCTCAGTCGAGAGTTTGGTCGGCTTGAACGGCCCTATTGCGGTCCGTGCAACGATCGATCCACGTCGTGGCATAAGGAAGACGGTAGTTGAGCGCAGCACAAAGACAGAGTAAGCCCCGCAGATCGGAAAAGAGAGCTGCCAAAAAGCCGCTGGAGAGAATAGGTTGCCGAGCAAAGACGGGGCCTCACCGGGAATCGAACCCGGGACCTCTCGCACCCGAAGCGAGAATCATACCACTAGACCACGAGGCCACTCCAAACAGTTAAAACCGCAGACAACTTCACAAACGCTCTACCGACAAGCCAGCAAGCGGTACACACATACCGCCGCATTCACAGCGCACACCGATTGCTTAGCTACCGCCTTGAACCTTTCCATGCCGCAGAGCATCAACACGGACGCCGCCACGGACGCACAATCAGGACCAACTACTACCGTCTTTTCACTACAGCCACGCCACTGTTGGTCCATAAAAGGCATTGATCAGGCTCCCCGAGATCGTGGCATACCATGCGGACTGCTCCAGTTGCTGTCATAGCCATACTTCGATCGCTAGAGAGCCGCCATGAGGCCGTCTCAGTCGAGAGTTTGGTCGGCTTGAACGGCCCTATTGCGGTCCGTGCAACGATCGATCCACGTCGTGGCATAAGGAAGACGGTAGTTGAGCGCAGCACAAAGACAGAGTAAGCCCCGCAGATCGGAAAAGAGAGCTGCCAAAAGCCGCTGGAGAGAATAGGTTGCCGAGCAAAGACGGGGCCTCACCGGGAATCGAACCCGGGACCTCTCGCACCCGAAGCGAGAATCATACCACTAGACCACGAGGCCACTCCAAACAGTTAAAACCGCAGACAACTTCACAAACGCTCTACCGACAAGCCAGCAAGCGGTACACACATACCGCCGCATTCACAGCGCACACCGATTGCTTAGCTACCGCCTTGAACCTTTCCATGCCGCAGAGCATCAACACGGACGCCGCCACGGACGCACAATCAGGACCAACTACTACCGTCTTTTCACTGCAGCCACGCCACTGTTGGTCCATAAAAGGCATTGATCAGGCTCCCCGAGATCGTGGCATACCATGCGGACTGCTCCAGTTGCTGTCATAGCCATACTTCGATCGCTAGAGAGCCGCCATGAGGCCGTCTCAGTCGAGAGTTTGGTCGGCTTGAACGGCCCTATTGCGGTCCGTGCAACGATCGATCCACGTCGTGGCATAAGGAAGACGGTAGTTGAGCGCAGCACAAAGACAGAGTAAGCCCCGCAGATCGGAAAAGAGAGCTGCCAAAAGCCGCTGGAGAGAATAGGTTGCCGAGCAAAGACGGGGCCTCACCGGGAATCGAACCCGGGACCTCTCGCACCCGAAGCGAGAATCATACCACTAGACCACGAGGCCACTCCAAACAGTTAAAACCGCAGACAACTTCACAAACGCTCTACCGACAAGCCAGCAAGCGGTACACACATACCGCCGCATTCACAGCGCACACCGATTGCTTAGCTACCGCCTTGAACCTTTCCATGCCGCAGAGCATCAACACGGACGCCGCCACGGACGCACAATCAGGACCAACTACTACCGTCTTTTCACTGCAGCCACGCCACTGTTGGTCCATAAAAGGCATTGATCAGGCTCCCCGAGATCGTGGCATACCATGCGGACTGCTCCAGTTGCTGTCATAGCCATACTTCGATCGCTAGAGAGCCGCCATGAGGCCGTCTCAGTCGAGAGTTTGGTCGGCTTGAACGGCCCTATTGCGGTCCGTGCAACGATCGATCCACGTCGTGGCATAAGGAAGACGGTAGTTGAGCGCAGCACAAAGACAGAGTAAGCCCCGCAGATCGGAAAAGAGAGCTGCCAAAAGCCGCTGGAGAGAATAGGTTGCCGAGCAAAGACGGGGCCTCACCGGGAATCGAACCCGGGACCTCTCGCACCCGAAGCGAGAATCATACCACTAGACCACGAGGCCACTCCAAACAGTTAAAACCGCAGACAACTTCACAAACGCTCTACCGACAAGCCAGCAAGCGGTACACACATACCGCCGCATTCACAGCGCACACCGATTGCTTAGCTACCGCCTTGAACCTTTCCATGCCGCAGAGCATCAACACGGACGCCGCCACGGACGCACAATCAGGACCAACTACTACCGTCTTTTCACTGCAGCCACGCCACTGTTGGTCCATAAAAGGCATTGATCAGGCTCCCCGAGATCGTGGCATACCATGCGGACTGCTCCAGTTGCTGTCATAGCCATACTTCGATCGCTAGAGAGCCGCCATGAGGCCGTCTCAGTCGAGAGTTTGGTCGGCTTGAACGGCCCTATTGCGGTCCGTGCAACGATCGATCCACGTCGTGGCATAAGGAAGACGGTTAGTTGAGCGCAGCACAAAGACAGAGTACCCCGCAGATCGGAAAAGAGAGCTGCCAAAAGCCGCTGGAGAGAATAGGTTGCCGAGCAAAGACGGGGCCTCACCGGGAATCGAACCCGGGACCTCTCGCACCCGAAGCGAGAATCATACCACTAGACCACGAGGCCACTCCAAACAGTTAAAACCGCAGACAACTTCACAAACGCTCTACCGACAAGCCAGCAAGCGGTACACACATACCGCCGCATTCACAGCGCACACCGATTGCTTAGCTACCGCCTTGAACCTTTCCATGCCGCAGAGCATCAACACGGACGCCGCCACGGACGCACAATCAGGACCAACTACTACCGTCTTTTCACTGCAGCCACGCCACTGTTGGTCCATAAAAGGCATTGATCAGGCTCCCCGAGATCGTGGCATACCATGCGGACTGCTCCAGTTGCTGTCATAGCCATACTTCGATCGCTAGAGAGCCGCCATGAGGCCGTCTCAGTCGAGAGTTTGGTCGGCTTGAACGGCCCTATTGCGGTCCGTGCAACGATCGATCCACGTCGTGGCATAAGGAAGACGGTAGTTGAGCGCAGCACAAAGACAGAGTAAGCCCCGCAGATCGGAAAAGAGAGCTGCCAAAAGCCGCTGGAGAGAATAGGTTGCCGAGCAAAGACGGGGCCTCACCGGGAATCGAACCCGGGACCTCTCGCACCCGAAGCGAGAATCATACCACTAGACCACGAGGCCACTCCAAACAGTTAAAACCGCAGACAACTTCACAAACGCTCTACCGACATGCTAACAAGCGACACTCACACATACCTTCGCGTACACATCCCGCTGATTGATGAACTGGTTGGTCGTTTTACTTCAGTTAGTTTGAATTGATAGGTTATGACGTCATGATTGTCAACATAGAATATCCCACTGCCGGGGCGTATTGAAATGGAAGGCGAGGAGGAGTATCGAAGGGCAAGTCGATGAGTAAAGGCTTGTTGGTGAAGTTGCAAAAATCAAAACTGAATTTGGGATCGGTTGATTCGTGCTAGTTCGTTCTCTACCTGACCACGCTCTCTACCTGACCACAACCCCCTATCCGGATTTGCATCCCAGATGCTATGTATAAGGGCCTCCTCCAACGGTTATGCGCAACTTACGATACGTTGGAAAATGTTGACATCATGACTCCATGCGCCAAGCATGCGCAAAGCGTGTGGCATCACACCCACCAACATGTTAATACGGGTGGTACGAACTCTACTTGCGCTAACACCACGTGTAGGGTTTTAGTCGAGAAAAAGTCGCAAAATTAAAGGCTCTTTGAAAAAGTGTGTCAACGGCCGGGTTCGAACCGGCGACCTTCTGCGTGTAACGGCGACCTTCTGCGTGTAAAGCAGACGTGATAACCACTACACTACGACGACGACAGCGTGCTCAAACGAAATACGAATTCAACCTCACGTTTTGGAGAGGTCTCAGCTTTCCACCGATGGGCCAAAGGCATTGGCGGCAGCCATTTGGATGCCGATCTCCCCGACCAACACGGATCTCGATTCCTTCAGTGTCTTATTGGCCCTGGATTAAAAAGCGAACTACCCTCTAGAAACCGGAAGCTTTAATTTGTCACTGTTGAAGAAAGTCAATAAATTGATGTATTAGCAATAGTGTTCCCATCGTTCTCAGGGACAGAATCTACTTGCGTGTTATGGGCTACATTGGAGGTGTTACTTAGATGGTCAGCAGTTTGACTGCAGTCAAAAATACGAAGCTCCATTGGAATAACAGTGGCAACATTGCTGGTGAACGGCGATAGGACGTACATGTCCAACTACCCTTTATGCGCGTACGCAGAACAAGATTATTTTCAGCACAGAAACGCGGCTCATAACTGTCAATGTCAAATGGATAGCAACAAAATCGTCTCCAATTCCGGTGGGAATCTGCAGGTGATACACGACATATATATTTAATTCTAACCCGATCCGAGCACGCTTAAGCGACTTTTATATTCCAAGCTAGCTGTTATAATCCGTCTATGATTACCTAAAGGTCTGGACGACAAACAAGCAGTTGGTCGTGCGTCTAAAATAAGACCGGCAAAAAAGTGACACGAGTGGGATTCGAACCCACGCCCCGAAGACTGGTGCCTACCAAAACCAGCGCCTTAACCACTCGGCCATCGTGGTCTCAACGGAATACGTTGTCAGCAAAGCAAACTAACTTCTCGAAATCAATATTTCGATCAGCCGCACATTGGCCCCCTTCAGACAAAAACTGGGATCCGAACCTGAGAAATCGATTCCAGATTTAAACTTGTTTGCAGTGAACAAACCGAACCGTGAAAGATTTTGGTAGGTGTCGGTCCGACGACACAGTCCGAGATTCATGGTCGAGAACAGCAAGGCGGCCTCCATTACGCGAAGGCCTCTGCTTCGCAGACAATTACAGCTATCTTATACAGATGCGGGTGGCGCCATTCTACGCTGTACTTGTTGTCTATGTTTGAGTGCAAGACTAGATTCAGCTTCAGTGCTGGAAACGATGGTGAAGGCGCATTTCTCTAGGTTACTATATGCATTGGCATGCAGCTTGTCTTCGACTGCCTTCTAGAGCGTGTTGGACAAAGCAGAGATTACACAGGCCAAAGCGATGAAGGACCTGAAGCGCGCGCAGAATATGGAGTTCGCGCCAATACATGGCAGTCAACGAGATAAACATTGGCGGGAGAGCTCGATCTTGGGGCCACAGAGTGCGCTTCAGCTCTCACTTTCTAATTTCCCTGTTCCTGCCCAGGGGTCCCTCTCTTCCTGGACCAAGCCCTCCACTTGTTCCGCTCTCTTCCTACAGCCCCACACTCGGTCGTCGCTCGTCACTCTGGCCTGTGCCCTCAAGAGCTATCGTGCTGGTGAAGACCGGACGCTCGTTGCTGTGTACGACGGCGTCTTCCGCGGCGATGACGTTGGAACGTTGACATTTGCCGTGGGAGACACTGCCCAAGGTGGTCGACGCGGTTTTCGCATCAACTCCACACAAGTGATCGTGGCAGCCCTCAAGGAGATCTCACACATGTACTCCAGCGTCAATTACTCCTACACGCTGCGTCGAATGATCATGTTCGACTTTGGCTCATCGGTATGCTGTAGAGACCAGATTGCAGAGGGGTGCGTGATGATCCTGAAGCGCGATGCTAGGTGTCATGTCAGCTGCATGGACCTCCGCCTGTTGAGCACGATGGCGCTGCTGCTGCTGAGCGCACGAAAGACATGCAGTGTAGTACTTCGAAATACTTGAGAGCATTGTGTTAAGGCTGTTTTATCGCTTTGTTCTGGGATATCACCGCTTTGCACTGTGATTAGTAATGTCAATTTCAATTTTCACATATCAAGCTTTGGGAGAAAAAAATCAGCATTGCTCTGGACTAGCACCGACTCGGATCGGTAAAGGTGTAAAGACACAACCACAGCGCACATCGATTGCTTAGCTACCGCCTTGAACCTTTCCATGCCGCAGAGCATCAACACGGACGCCGCCACGGACGCACAATCAGGACCAACTACTACCGTCTTTTCACTGCAGCCACGCCACTGTTGGTCCATAAAAGGCATTGATCAGGCTCCCCGAGATCGTGGCATACCATGCGGACTGCTCCAGTTGCTGTCATGGCCATACTTCGATCGCTAGAGAGCCGCCATGAGGCCGTCTCAGTCGAGAGTTTGGTCGGCTTGAACGGCCCTATTGCGGTCCGTGCAACGATCGATCCACGTCGTGGCATAAGGAAGACGGTAGTTGAGCGCAGCACAAAGACAGAGTAAGCCCCGCAGATCGGAAAAGAGAGCTGCCAAAAGCCGCTGGAGAGAATAGGTTGCCGAGCAAAGACGGGGCCTCACCGGGAATCGAACCCGGGACCTCTCGCACCCGAAGCGAGAATCATACCACTAGACCACGAGGCCACTCCAAACAGTTAAAACCGCAGACAACTTCACAAACGCTCTACCGACAAGCCAGCAAGCGGTACACACATACCGCCGCATTCACAGCGCACACCGATTGCTTAGCTACCGCCTTGAACCTTTCCATGCCGCAGAGCATCAACACGGACGCCGCCACGGACGCACAATCAGGACCAACTACTACCGTCTTTTCACTACAGCCACGCCACTGTTGGTCCATAAAAGGCATTGATCAGGCTCCCCGAGATCGTGGCATACCATGCGGACTGCTCCAGTTGCTGTCATAGCCATACTTCGATCGCTAGAGAGCCGCCATGAGGCCGTCTCAGTCGAGAGTTTGGTCGGCTTGAACGGCCCTATTGCGGTCCGTGCAACGATCGATCCACGTCGTGGCATAAGGAAGACGGTAGTTGAGCGCAGCACAAAGACAGAGTAAGCCCCGCAGATCGGAAAAGAGAGCTGCCAAAAGCCGCTGGAGAGAATAGGTTGCCGAGCAAAGACGGGGCCTCACCGGGAATCGAACCCGGGACCTCTCGCACCCGAAGCGAGAATCATACCACTAGACCACGAGGCCACTCCAAACAGTTAAAACCGCAGACAACTTCACAAACGCTCTACCGACAAGCCAGCAAGCGGTACACACATACCGCCGCATTCACAGCGCACACCGATTGCTTAGCTACCGCCTTGAACCTTTCCATGCCGCAGAGCATCAACACGGACGCCGCCACGGACGCACAATCAGGACCAACTACTACCGTCTTTTCACTGCAGCCACGCCACTGTTGGTCCATAAAAGGCATTGATCAGGCTCCCCGAGATCGTGGCATACCATGCGGACTGCTCCAGTTGCTGTCATGGCCATACTTCGATCGCTAGAGAGCCGCCATGAGGCCGTCTCAGTCGAGAGTTTGGTCGGCTTGAACGGCCCTATTGCGGTCCGTGCAACGATCGATCCACGTCGTGGCATAAGGAAGACGGTAGTTGAGCGCAGCACAAAGACAGAGTAAGCCCCGCAGATCGGAAAAGAGAGCTGCCAAAAGCCGCTGGAGAGAATAGGTTGCCGAGCAAAGACGGGGCCTCACCGGGAATCGAACCCGGGACCTCTCGCACCCGAAGCGAGAATCATACCACTAGACCACGAGGCCACTCCAATCGAAGGAGAAATGCGTACAAACTCATAAATCACCGACCGACATGCTAACAAGCGACACTCACACATACCTTCGCGTACACATCCCGCTGATTGATGAACTGGTTGGTCGTTTTACTTCAGTTAGTTTGAATTGATAGGTTATGACGTCATGATTGTCAACATAGAATATCCCACTGCCGGGGCGTATTGAAATGGAAGGCGAGGAGGAGTATCGAAGGGCAAGTCGATGAGTAAAGGCTTGTTGGTGAAGTTGCAAAAATCAAAACTGAATTTGGGATCGGTTGATTCGTGCTAGTTCGTTCTCTACCTGACCACGCTCTCTACCTGACCACAACCCCCTATCCGGATTTGCATCCCAGATGCTATGTATAAGGGCCTCCTCCAACGGTTATGCGCAACTTACGATACGTTGGAAAATGTTGACATCATGACTCGCATGCCAAGCATGCGCAAGCGTGTGGCATCACACCCACCAACATGTTAATACGGGTGGTACGAACTCTACTTGCGCTAACACCACGTGTAGGGTTTTAGTCGAGAAAAAGTCGCAAAATTAAAGGCTCTTTGAAAAAGTGTGTCAACGGCCGGGTTCGAACCGGCGACCTTCTGCGTGTAAAGCAGACGTGATAACCACTACACTACGACGACGACAGCGTGCTCAAACGAAATACGAATTCAACCTCACGTTTTGGAGAGGTCTCAGCTTTCCACCGATGGGCCAAAGGCATTGGCGGCAGCCATTTGGATGCCGATCTCCCCGACCAACACGGATCTCGATTCCTTCAGTGTCTTATTGGCCCTGGATTAAAAAGCGAACTACCCTCTAGAAACCGGAAGCTTTAATTTGTCACTGTTGAAGAAAGTCAATAAATTGATGTATTAGCAATAGTGTTCCCATCGTTCTCAGGACAGAATCTACTTGCGTGTTATGGGCTACATTGGAGGTGTTACTTAGATGGTCAGCAGTTGACTGCAGTCAAAAATACGAAGCTCCATTGGAATAACAGTGGCAACATTGCTGGTGAACCGGCGATAGGACGTACATGTCCAACTACCCTTTATGCGCGTACGCAGAACAAGATTATTTTCAGCACAGAACGCGGCTCATAACTGTCAATGTCAAATGGATAGCAACAAATCGTCTCCAATCCGGTGGGAATCTGCAGGTGATACACGACATATATATTTAATTCTAACCCGATCCGAGCACGCTTAAGCGACTTTTATATTCCAAGCTAGCTGTTATAATCCGTCTATGATTACCTAAAGGTCTGGACGAACAAGCAGTTGTCGTGCGTCTAAGATAAGACGCGGCAAAAAGTGACACGAGTGGGATTCGAACCCACGCCCGAAGACTGGTGCCTAAAACCAGCGCCTTAGACCACTCGGCCATCGTGTCTCACGGAATACGTTGTCAGCAAAGCAAACTAACTTCTCGATAATCAATATTTCGATCAGCCGCACATTGGGCCCCCTTCAGACAAAACTGGGATCCGAACCTGAGAAATCGATTCCAGATTTAAACTTGTTTGCAGTGAACAAACCGAACCGTGATAGATTTTGGTAGGTGTCGGTCCGACGACACAGTCCGAGATTCATGTCGAGAACAGCAAGGCGGCCTCCATGTACGCGAAGGCCTCTGCTTCGCAGACAATTACAGCTATCTTATACAGATGCGGGTGGGCGCCATTCTACGCTGTACTTGTTGTCTATGTTGAGTGCAAGGACTAGATTCAGCTTCAGTGCTGGAAACGATGGTGAAGGCGCATTTCTCTAGGTTACTATATGCATTGGCATGCAGCTTGTCTTCGACTGCCTTTCTAGAGCGTGTTGGACAAAGCAGAGATTACACAGGCCAAAGCGATGAAGGACCTGAAGCGCGCGCAGAATATGGAGTTCGCGCCATACATGGCAGTCAACGAGATAAACATTGGCGGGAGAGCTCGATCTTGGGGCCACAGAGTGCGCTTCAGCTCTCACTTTCTAATTTCCTGTCTCCTGCCCAGGGGTCCCTCTCTTCCTGGACCAAGCCCTCCACTTGTTCGCTCTCTTCCTACAGCCCCACACTCGGTCGTCGCTCGTCACTCTGGCCTGTGCCCCTCAAGAGCTATCGTGCTGGTGAAGACCGGACGCTCGTTGCTGTGTACGACGGCGTCTTCCGCGGCGATGACACGTTGGAACGTTGACATTTGCCGTGGGAGACACTGCCCAAGGTGGTCGACGCGGTTTTCGCATCAACTCCACACAAGTGATCGTGGCAGCCCTCAAGGAGATCTCACACATGTACTCCAGCGTCAATTACTCCTACACGCTGCGTCGAATGATCATGTTCGACTTTGGCTCATCGGTATGCTGTAGAGACCAGATTGCAGAGGGGTGCGTGATGATCCTGAAGCGCGATGCTAGGTGTCATGTCAGCTGCATAGACCTCCGCCTGTTGAGCACGATGGCGCTGCTGCTGCTGAGCGCACGAAAGACATGCAGTGTAGTACTTCGAAATACTTGAGAGCATTGTGTTAAGGCTGTTTTATCGCTTTGTTCTGGGATATCACCGCTTTGCACTGTGATTAGTAATGTCAATTTCAATTTTCACATATCAAGCTTTGGGAGAAAAAAATCAGCATTGCTCTGGACTAGCACCGACTCGGATCGGTAAAGGTGTAAAGACACAACCACAGCGCACATCGATTGCTTAGCTACCGCCTTGAACCTTTCCATGCCGCAGAGCATCAACACGGACGCCGCCACGGACGCACAATCAGGACCAACTACTACCGTCTTTTCACTGCAGCCACGCCACTGTTGGTCCATAAAAGGCATTGATCAGGCTCCCCGAGATCGTGGCATACCATGCGGACTGCTCCAGTTGCTGTCATAGCCATACTTCGATCGCTAGAGAGCCGCCATGAGGCCGTCTCAGTCGAGAGTTTGGTCGGCTTGAACGGCCCTATTGCGGTCCGTGCAACGATCGATCCACGTCGTGGCATAAGGAAGACGGTAGTTGAGCGCAGCACAAAGACAGAGTAAGCCCCGCAGATCGGAAAAGAGAGCTGCCAAAAGCCGCTGGAGAGAATAGGTTGCCGAGCAAAGACGGGGCCTCACCGGGAATCGAACCCGGGACCTCTCGCACCCGAAGCGAGAATCATACCACTAGACCACGAGGCCACTCCAATCGAAGGAGAAATGCGTACAAACTCATAAATCACCGACCGACATGCTAACAAGCGACACTCACACATACCTTCGCGTACACATCCCGCTGATTGATGAACTGGTTGGTCGTTTTACTTCAGTTAGTTTGAATTGATAGGTTATGACGTCATGATTGTCAACATAGAATATCCCACTGCCGGGGCGTATTGAAATGGAAGGCGAGGAGGAGTATCGAAGGGCAAGTCGATGAGTAAAGGCTTGTTGGTGAAGTTGCAAAAATCAAAACTGAATTTGGGATCGGTTGATTCGTGCTAGTTCGTTCTCTACCTGACCACGCTCTCTACCTGACCACAACCCCCTATCCGGATTTGCATCCCAGATGCTATGTATAAGGGCCTCCTCCAACGGTTATGCGCAACTTACGATACGTTGGAAAATGTTGACATCATGACTCGCATGCCAAGCATGCGCAAGCGTGTGGCATCACACCCACCAACATGTTAATACGGGTGGTACGAACTCTACTTGCGCTAACCACGTGTAGGGTTTTAGTCGAGAAAAAGTCGCAAAATTAAAGGCTCTTTGAAAAAGTGTGTCAACGGCCGGGTTCGAACCGGCGACCTTCTGCGTGTAAAGCAGACGTGATAACCACTACACTACGACGACGACAGCGTGCTCAAACGAAATACGAATTCAACCTCACGTTTTGGAGAGGTCTCAGCTTTCCACCGATGGGCCAAAGGCATTGGCGGCAGCCATTTGGATGCCGATCTCCCCGACCAACACGGATCTCGATTCCTTCAGTGTCTTATTGGCCCTGGATTAAAAAGCGAACTACCCTCTAGAAACCGGAAGCTTTAATTTGTCACTGTTGAAGAAAGTCAATAAATTGATGTATTAGCAATAGTGTTCCCATCGTTCTCAGGACAGAATCTACTTGCGTGTTATGGGCTACATTGGAGGTGTTACTTAGATGGTCAGCAGTTGACTGCAGTCAAAAATACGAAGCTCCATTGGAATAACAGTGGCAACATTGCTGGTGAACCGGCGATAGGACGTACATGTCCAACTACCCTTTATGCGCGTACGCAGAACAAGATTATTTTCAGCACAGAACGCGGCTCATAACTGTCAATGTCAAATGGATAGCAACAAATCGTCTCCAATCCGGTGGGAATCTGCAGGTGATACACGACATATATATTTAATTCTAACCCGATCCGAGCACGCTTAAGCGACTTTTATATTCCAAGCTAGCTGTTATAATCCGTCTATGATTACCTAAAGGTCTGGACGAACAAGCAGTTGTCGTGCGTCTAAGATAAGACGCGGCAAAAAGTGACACGAGTGGGATTCGAACCCACGCCCGAAGACTGGTGCCTAAAACCAGCGCCTTAGACCACTCGGCCATCGTGTCTCACGGAATACGTTGTCAGCAAAGCAAACTAACTTCTCGATAATCAATATTTCGATCAGCCGCACATTGGGCCCCCTTCAGACAAAACTGGGATCCGAACCTGAGAAATCGATTCCAGATTTAAACTTGTTTGCAGTGAACAAACCGAACCGTGATAGATTTTGGTAGGTGTCGGTCCGACGACACAGTCCGAGATTCATGTCGAGAACAGCAAGGCGGCCTCCATGTACGCGAAGGCCTCTGCTTCGCAGACAATTACAGCTATCTTATACAGATGCGGGTGGGCGCCATTCTACGCTGTACTTGTTGTCTATGTTGAGTGCAAGGACTAGATTCAGCTTCAGTGCTGGAAACGATGGTGAAGGCGCATTTCTCTAGGTTACTATATGCATTGGCATGCAGCTTGTCTTCGACTGCCTTTCTAGAGCGTGTTGGACAAAGCAGAGATTACACAGGCCAAAGCGATGAAGGACCTGAAGCGCGCGCAGAATATGGAGTTCGCGCCATACATGGCAGTCAACGAGATAAACATTGGCGGGAGAGCTCGATCTTGGGGGCCACAGAGTGCGCTTCAGCTCTCACTTTCTAATTTCCTGTCTCCTGCCCAGGGGTCCCTCTCTTCCTGGACCAAGCCCTCCACTTGTTCGCTCTCTTCCTACAGCCCCACACTCGGTCGTCGCTCGTCACTCTGGCCTGTGCCCTCAAGAGCTATCGTGCTGGTGAAGACCGGACGCTCGTTGCTGTGTACGACGGCGTCTTCCGCGGCGATGACACGTTGGAACGTTGACATTTGCCGTGGGAGACACTGCCCAAGGTGGTCGACGCGGTTTTCGCATCAACTCCACACAAGTGATCGTGGCAGCCCTCAAGGAGATCTCACACATGTACTCCAGCGTCAATTACTCCTACACGCTGCGTCGAATGATCATGTTCGACTTTGGCTCATCGGTATGCTGTAGAGACCAGATTGCAGAGGGGTGCGTGATGATCCTGAAGCGCGATGCTAGGTGTCATGTCAGCTGCATAGACCTCCGCCTGTTGAGCACGATGGCGCTGCTGCTGCTGAGCGCACGAAAGACATGCAGTGTAGTACTTCGAAATACTTGAGAGCATTGTGTTAAGGCTGTTTTATCGCTTTGTTCTGGGATATCACCGCTTTGCACTGTGATTAGTAATGTCAATTTCAATTTTCACGTGTCAAGCTTTGGGAGAAAAAAAAAATCAGCATTGCTCTGGACTAGCATCGCCTTGGACTGGGAAAGGTGTAGAATCTCATGCGCCTGCTTCGCAGCCGCAGTATCTACTGTTTCTGTAAGTTACCTCACATCAATCTGTAAGCTGAACTACATTAACAAGCATGATGATGAAGTGACTACGAAAAAAATATTGTTATTAAGGATCCCTAGACGCTGCATATTTTCATAGTTTTTCATGTTTTTTGTTTCTTTGCAGTCCCAAAGATTCTACATGACGGTAGATGAACCGGTAGGGTCATCGGTAGACCTATCTGGTTCGGAGTCCGTGTCAGGTTTAGTGGTAACATGACCTGTAGCTGGCTCTGTTGAGGCGGTCCACCGGTCGATTCGTCGGTCGGCTCGTATTTTGTCGTCGATGGATCATCGGTTGGCCATCTGTCGGTTGCTGGGTTAAGACTACTTAAGCACTGTAAAAGTCTCCGTTCACGTATGTGTGATCGTGGATATTGTGTGTCCACCAAGACTGTTCTCTGAATTTTACTACATGATGTATATCCACGGGGTTGTAACGATTACATCAAAAAACAAAGGGTGCATATATAATTTTAATCGCCCCGGATATCCGAGGCTAGTCATTTCCACTGATTGGGCATCTTGCACATCCTTATAGTTCAGCATATTCTACACACAGAGACGTCATTTTCAATTCAAAATGCACTGCAATATCCAACCACATGGCGTCTTTAAAATTCGAAATGCTGTACTTATTTGAGTCCGGTTTGTAGTTTTTTTTTCGATTCGTGTAAAAATACTGCTGCATCAACCGTGCATACGCATCAGATGATGCGGTTGCGAAGCAGGCGCAGGAGATGCGTTGACGTTGGAATAAAACACTTGGAGTAGCTTCTTCGTCCTTTGTGTTTTTTTTTAATAAATACAACCCCATAGTTGCATAAAATCCAGACCTGTTCCATGCGAAAGCGTTGAGCTCTTTCAAGTCTACGGCAAGTCAATAAACGCTTTTATTTCAGCTTCGGCTACGCTTCAGCTACGCTTCAGCTACCCGCTTCCGTTACCGGCTTCAGTTACCGGGATCAGTTACTGGCCTCAATTACTGTGACCGAATTAAACCGATTTGGGCTGTCCCAGCCTTTTAGGCTATCCCAGTACTGTCTGTGTCCTTCTAGTATGCATCACCTGCAGATTTCCCACCGCATCAAACCTCCTAAGGATATGGTACCAAAAGCATGAATAATAACGATATTCCTCAATCTGGGCAAATATCTCGAGTTGTGCACAGTAAATCGTGATTTACTTCTGGACATCAATATAACGTTGTTATTCGCATAAAAACGTCGGACAAATCATTGATAGAGGCGAATGATATGTAGCGCTGTAAATGCGATTTACGCTTATACATATTATTAGCTTCCCTGTAATTAGGGATACATTTCTCTCTAATCCAAGGCGACATACTCAAGACCTTCCAACCAAAGAATATATTGTTCTTAGTTACTTATAGGCATGCTAATATTGAAAGTGTCTTACTTGACGTCCTTTTAGGTTTAATCTCACTAAAGGCTCAGAACCTATATTCATTCATTTCTCTCGAACCGGATAGCGTTCTTATTTGTAGCAATGTCCTTACTAACGTTACCTTTCAGCGAACAGCACATATATTTCAAGCTAGAGCTCACTTCTACCGACCAGGGATATCTCTTGAAGTTGATAGCATTTTACCCGCCTTCACTGACCGCCTAAAGGCTTTAGGCATCGTCTACGTTTAGACCACCACACACTCTCTAATCATGTATTTTTTGTACAAAACACAAAAATATAAAATGACAAAGTTCTTTTGGAGCTCAAGAACAGATTTTACAAGGCAAGGCTGAGTAAATTGTCAAAAATAATGATATTCATGAAATGTATTGAGTTACGTGTTTCGAGTAGCCAGATCATGCCTGCGCTAGTCTCTGGTCGGCGGCATAGAGTGGCATCTGCATACGTCGAATCTCCTTTCGCTGGTAGCGTGTCGATAACTGCAGCTGTAAGTGTTTTCCACTTCACCCTGTTGGTGGCAAGTAGACAAATTTCCTTAAGATCGGAGGCACTACGAAGACGAAACCGCTACCACTCGCCACGAGATCTGCGACGAGAACATAGGGCAGTGTCGTGCGCGGTCGGCCGCGCCATGTGCCTTCAATACTCGGGGCAAAGTAAGCCTGCATCTGGACGAAAGCTGGAATGTCGGGGCGGCGAAAGATATGGCCGAACAGCCTCCATCGCGAAGCCGTGAAGCGGTGCCGGAGAGGGCATTCTTCACAGAGCTCATACAGCGTGGCGTTGGAAATCCGGCGAGGGTAGCAAATGTTGAGTACACTACGGAGCTGGTGTCGATGGAAGCTTTCCAGCTCGGTCAGCTATGACGGTGTCAACGACCACGTACTACAGTTATAGAAAAGTATAGAGAGCACATAGCAGGAATTTTTGTCGCTCGGGTACATCTGTGAGATCTCCTTGAGGGCTGCCGCGATCACTTGTGTGGAGTTGATGCGAAAACCGCGTCGACCACCTTGGGCAGTGTCTCCCACGGCAAATGTCAACGTTCCAACGTGTCATCGCCGCGGAAGACGCCGTCGTACACAGCAACGAGCGTCCGGTCTTCACCAGCACGATAGCTCTTGAGGGCACAGGCCAGAGTGACGAGCGACGACCGAGTGTGGGGCTGTAGGAAGAGAGCGAACAAGTGGAGGGCTTGGTCCAGGAAGAGAGGGACCCCTGGGCAGGAGACAGGAAATTAGAAAGTGAGAGCTGAAGCGCACTCTGTGGCCCCAAGATCGAGCTCTCCCGCCAATGTTTATCTCGTTGACTGCCATGTATGGCGCGAACTCCATATTCTGCGCGCGCTTCAGGTCCTTCATCGCTTTGGCCTGTGTAATCTCTGCTTTGTCCAACACGCTCTAGAAAGGCAGTCGAAGACAAGCTGCATGCCAATGCATATAGTAACCTAGAGAAATGCGCCTTCACCATCGTTTCCAGCACTGAAGCTGAATCTAGTCCTTGCACTCAACATAGACAACAAGTACAGCGTAGAATGGCGCCCACCCGCATCTGTATAAGATAGCTGTAATTGTCTGCGAAGCAGAGGCCTTCGCGTACATGGAGGCCGCCTTGCTGTTCTCGACATGAATCTCGGACTGTGTCGTCGGACCGACACCTACCAAAATCTATCACGGTTCGGTTTGTTCACTGCAAACAAGTTTAAATCTGGAATCGATTTCTCAGGTTCGGATCCCAGTTTTGTCTGAAGGGGGCCCAATGTGCGGCTGATCGAAATATTGATTATCGAGAAGTTAGTTTGCTTTGCTGACAACGTATTCCGTGAGACACGATGGCCGAGTGGTCTAAGGCGCTGGTTTTAGGCACCAGTCTTCGGGCGTGGGTTCGAATCCCACTCGTGTCACTTTTTGCCGCGTCTTATCTTAGACGCACGACAACTGCTTGTTCGTCCAGACCTTTAGGTAATCATAGACGGATTATAACAGCTAGCTTGGAATATAAAAGTCGCTTAAGCGTGCTCGGATCGGGTTAGAATTAAATATATATGTCGTGTATCACCTGCAGATTCCCACCGGATTGGAGACGATTTGTTGCTATCCATTTGACATTGACAGTTATGAGCCGCGTTCTGTGCTGAAAATAATCTTGTTCTGCGTACGCGCATAAAGGGTAGTTGGACATGTACGTCCTATCGCCGGTTCACCAGCAATGTTGCCACTGTTATTCCAATGGAGCTTCGTATTTTTGACTGCAGTCAACTGCTGACCATCTAAGTAACACCTCCAATGTAGCCCATAACACGCAAGTAGATTCTGTCCTGAGAACGATGGGAACACTATTGCTAATACATCAATTTATTGACTTTCTTCAACAGTGACAAATTAAAGCTTCCGGTTTCTAGAGGGTAGTTCGCTTTTTAATCCAGGGCCAATAAGACACTGAAGGAATCGAGATCCGTGTTGGTCGGGGAGATCGGCATCCAAATGGCTGCCGCCAATGCCTTTGGCCCATCGGTGGAAAGCTGAGACCTCTCCAAAACGTGAGGTTGAATTCGTATTTCGTTTGAGCACGCTGTCGTCGTCGTAGTGTAGTGGTTATCACGTCTGCTTTACACGCAGAAGGTCGCCGTTACACGCAGAAGGTCGCCGGTTCGAACCCGGCCGTTGACACACTTTTTCAAAGAGCCTTTAATTTTGCGACTTTTTCTCGACTAAAACCCTACACGTGGTGTTAGCGCAAGTAGAGTTCGTACCACCCGTATTAACATGTTGGTGGGTGTGATGCCACACGCTTGCGCATGCTTGGCATGCGAGTCATGATGTCAACATTTTCCAACGTATCGTAAGTTGCGCATAACCGTTGGAGGAGGCCCTTATACATAGCATCTGGGATGCAAATCCGGATAGGGGGTTGTGGTCAGGTAGAGAGCGTGGTCAGGTAGAGAACGAACTAGCACGAATCAACCGATCCCAAATTCAGTTTTGATTTTTGCAACTTCACCAACAAGCCTTTACTCATCGACTTGCCCTTCGATACTCCTCCTCGCCTTCCATTTCAATACGCCCCGGCAGTGGGATATTCTATGTTGACAATCATGACGTCATAACCTATCAATTCAAACTAACTGAAGTAAAACGACCAACCAGTTCATCAATCAGCGGGATGTGTACGCGAAGGTATGTGTGAGTGTCGCTTGTTAGCATGTCGGTAGAGCGTTTGTGAAGTTGTCTGCGGTTTTAACTGTTTGGAGTGGCCTCGTGGTCTAGTGGTATGATTCTCGCTTCGGGTGCGAGAGGTCCCGGGTTCGATTCCCGGTGAGGCCCCGTCTTTGCTCGGCAACCTATTCTCTCCAGCGGCTTTTGGCAGCTCTCTTTTCCGATCTGCGGGGCTTACTCTGTCTTTGTGCTGCGCTCAACTACCGTCTTCCTTATGCCACGACGTGGATCGATCGTTGCACGGACCGCAATAGGGCCGTTCAAGCCGACCAAACTCTCGACTGAGACGGCCTCATGGCGGCTCTCTAGCGATCGAAGTATGGCTATGACAGCAACTGGAGCAGTCCGCATGGTATGCCACGATCTCGGGGAGCCTGATCAATGCCTTTTATGGACCAACAGTGGCGTGGCTGCAGTGAAAAGACGGTAGTAGTTGGTCCTGATTGTGCGTCCGTGGCGGCGTCCGTGTTGATGCTCTGCGGCATGGAAAGGTTCAAGGCGGTAGCTAAGCAATCGATGTGCGCTGTGGTTGTGTCTTTACACCTTTACCGATCCGAGTCGGTGCTAGTCCAGAGCAATGCTGATTTTTTTCTCCCAAAGCTTGATATGTGAAAATTGAAATTGACATTACTAATCACAGTGCAAAGCGGTGATATCCCAGAACAAAGCGATAAAACAGCCTTAACACAATGCTCTCAAGTATTTCGAAGTACTACACTGCATGTCTTTCGTGCGCTCAGCAGCAGCAGCGCCATCGTGCTCAACAGGCGGAGGTCCATGCAGCTGACATGACACCTAGCATCGCGCTTCAGGATCATCACGCACCCCTCTGCAATCTGGTCTCTACAGCATACCGATGAGCCAAAGTCGAACATGATCATTCGACGCAGCGTGTAGGAGTAATTGACGCTGGAGTACATGTGTGAGATCTCCTTGAGGGCTGCCACGATCACTTGTGTGGAGTTGATGCGAAAACCGCGTCGACCACCTTGGGCAGTGTCTCCCACGGCAAATGTCAACGTTCCAACGTGTCATCGCCGCGGAAGACGCCGTCGTACACAGCAACGAGCGTCCGGTCTTCACCAGCACGATAGCTCTTGAGGGCACAGGCCAGAGTGACGAGCGACGACCGAGTGTGGGGCTGTAGGAAGAGAGCGAACAAGTGGAGGGCTTGGTCCAGGAAGAGAGGGACCCCTGGGCAGGAGACAGGAAATTAGAAAGTGAGAGCTGAAGCGCACTCTGTGGCCCCAAGATCGAGCTCTCCCGCCAATGTTTATCTCGTTGACTGCCATGTATGGCGCGAACTCCATATTCTGCGCGCGCTTCAGGTCCTTCATCGCTTTGGCCTGTGTAATCTCTGCTTTGTCCAACACGCTCTAGAAAGGCAGTCGAAGACAAGCTGCATGCCAATGCATATAGTAACCTAGAGAAATGCGCCTTCACCATCGTTTCCAGCACTGAAGCTGAATCTAGTCCTTGCACTCAACATAGACAACAAGTACAGCGTAGAATGGCGCCCACCCGCATCTGTATAAGATAGCTGTAATTGTCTGCGAAGCAGAGGCCTTCGCGTACATGGAGGCCGCCTTGCTGTTCTCGACATGAATCTCGGACTGTGTCGTCGGACCGACACCTACCAAAATCTATCACGGTTCGGTTTGTTCACTGCAAACAAGTTTAAATCTGGAATCGATTTCTCAGGTTCGGATCCCAGTTTTGTCTGAAGGGGGCCCAATGTGCGGCTGATCGAAATATTGATTATCGAGAAGTTAGTTTGCTTTGCTGACAACGTATTCCGTGAGACACGATGGCCGAGTGGTCTAAGGCGCTGGTTTTAGGCACCAGTCTTCGGGCGTGGGTTCGAATCCCACTCGTGTCACTTTTTGCCGCGTCTTATCTTAGACGCACGACAACTGCTTGTTCGTCCAGACCTTTAGGTAATCATAGACGGATTATAACAGCTAGCTTGGAATATAAAAGTCGCTTAAGCGTGCTCGGATCGGGTTAGAATTAAATGGGGCTATGCGTTGGTTTTATATCAGTTTTTTGCATTGGTGCAGTGTCAAAGTTAATCAAATTCCACATTCAGGACCAGAAACGGCTGAGCGCAACTATTAATAGTTATAGCTTTACAGTTCCGGACACCACCGAGCCTCTAAATATGCGCAGTGAACTTAATATTTTTCAGAATTTTTTTAAACAAGTACCAATTGGCTGAATGTTATATGGGCTTTATTTTGGTGCCAAAAACAGCGCAATGTCAAGAAAACTGGCCGGTCCTCGGAGACCTGTCCTAATGGTTCCACGCACAAACTCACGAAAGGTTACAAAGTACAATTTTGGGTACCCAAATCCGTCCAATATTAGGATTAGGGGACAATAATGTGGGACATGTTTTCGGGCAAAACGTGGAACGTTGGTGGCTTAAAGCAGCAAACCGCATACAAACGTAGCTCGGCAACTATAATTGTGCTGAAGCCGATCTCTTCTTACTTTTTACGCTTTTTCTCCCCCTTTCGAATGGTACCAAATAATTAGGGGGTCGCAAAACAATCTCGATGGTGTCTGGCACTGTTAACAGCCTTTCATTATCATCAAAGTAGAGTAAAAATCGTGAAATCCAGAAAATTGGCAGCATTTGTGCTCCTACTTCAACACCTTTGCCGGTCCAAAGCGGTGCTAGTCCAGAGCAAACGGGTGAAATAGCACAATATTGTTCAATATCATTTATGCTACTTTACGATTTTGTTTACGAAACACCAAAAACGGAGACCAGAAGTCCGAAGCCTTGAACGCTTCCAGGATCCGCGCGTTGATTATGGCCTTTTCCTTGTCCTTACTCGCTGGCTTGGGCACTCACTGACCTGATTGCGCACCTCTCCCTACCACATCTATGGAGCAGCCACATTCTTAGCGAGTATGTACACTGGCTACTTGGATGCCACCCAAAATTGTCTTAGCGGGGTCTGTGACAGTGACGTATATTCGCCTTATCACTACTAATAGCTTTTTTGTACATAAGGAGCTAAAGATCTCGTGAGACCAAAACGTCGTCTCATAAGGGGTAGATAGGTTAGCCGCGAAGTTCAATAGCCGTACAGGCGGGCGCGCGTGTGCGCCGTCCCTGATCAGTCTCGCTTTCGCACGCGCTCCAGCATAAGCTTCAAGGCGGTATGGAGTCTGAATGTAAGAAAGCTCTTGAGCTGCGGTTGGAACCACTACTTCCGATTAATTAACGCATGTTTAAATGACTGCTGGTGTCTGTGATGCTATATTTGATACAAATCGTGTCTTGGGATCTATGGCTACTCCTCGCGAGGTGATTATCATCGATAGCAGTAGTGAAGAAGATGGGGCGAATAAGCCCGAGAATCAAGCGCCGCTTCGACGCAACGCCAAGCGATCTAGAGAACCAACTCTGCCACCAGTGATGGTGGAGAGTAAGCAGCTTATCGGGTACTCACTACTGGACATTCTAAGAGCGAGTGCCCTCCTACCAAGCGGAGCCTCCGCGAGTACTTCCAACGCTTAGCTGACGATCCGGGAGCGCTACCAACGCCAAGTTCCTCTCGTTTTATTAGCACGAAGAAATGCCCCCCTTCCTCGAAACGCCTCAACTATGTGATCCACGCTCAGCTGGCTTCAGCTGACGCGACTAGCAATATAGCACAAGATCACGTTCCTCGTGATCGTACTGCATCAGGCAAGCCTGCTGACAATCAACAGTCCATTTCCACTCCGCTTCCTTCTTTAGAAGCTGCAACAGCGGGCAAATCTCGTCAGCGTAGCTCTCAAGTAACTGACTCAGTTCCTTTGGATGGAGTAAGCAATTCATTTATCACTCTGACCTTATCGAGGTCAGGGCGTACGTCGTTCTTCCCGACGAGGCACCTGAGGACGGGTATCTCGCTCGCCCCGAAGATACACCTCTTCAGGTTCGCATAGAGCTTATGCTTACGGAGTTGCTCTTATGCTCTGTGGCTTCTGAGCGCAGAATGTCGGTGCACTGGGCGGGACTTTGATTCCCGAACTTGTCCTGCTTGACGATGACTCTGAGTCGCCTACTTGCCTTCATTTGATCTCGCGGCAGTGGACACATACCCGGCACGAGATCAATCTCGTTCTGTATGACCTTGATCTGCGGAAGCTCCGCAGGAATCGCATCCGGAAGCACACCCTTGTGCTCCCACAGAACATCGTAAAAAGGGCCCGCCTTCAGCGAGTCCCAGCTCTGCTCATCAAAGCGCTCCTTCTTCGTCTTCGCACAGAGTGTACTAACTCTCAGTGGTACTCACAGCATGAAGCTGCTTCAACTCCCCCGCTTCGCTCTTCATCCGTTCGATATCCGAAAGGATGCATATCTGTTCGATGCGTGTATCGTACAGGTCCTTCGCGAAGCGCATCCAGCTCATGACTGGAAGCAACGTCAACTCAGACGCACTCGTCAGAAGATTCTCTGATTCGTCGCTAAACCAGCTACTAGGTAGCACAATAGTTCATCGGTTCAACTCGAATTTAACCCCCCAATGACCAAGGTTGTATAAAACATCATGAATTCACGTTGTAGGTACAACATGTTTTAATAGGTATTGGCTCGAAAAATGGCCAAAATATAGTGAAATCAAGTATAAGCAAATCCTTCATAAAAAGTTCGATATGCACTGGGGTAGGTCGGGGTTTTGCAATAAAATGAACGGAAATAGCCATACGGAAACCACTAATCAAAGGCCTGTATATGGGTCAGCTTTTGAGTGGTGGGAAGAGAAAACCAGCCTCAGTCGATGTTTTGCCGGATCCCAGACAAGCCGAGAAGAATGGCCGTTAGGCGCGAAACTTGCGCAGAGAGACAAGCATTCCAGGATCGCATCGCGGGTGTGCACGCTGAAGACCGTCATCGTCTAATGAAGGAGCACCGTGACTTCGTGAACGGCACGCGAGTGGAGGATGCGAACTTTACTTCAGCGAGACCACAATCCACAAGTATCCCTGACCCAAGGCGGCCTCCGATGGGAAAAGATGCTGCCTACTCGCTTCAGCTGCAGACAACGTGCAAGAAGTACTACAGGGCTGTCTTCCTGGGGCTTGTCGACATGGCGGTGGTCAACGCCTACATTGTGTACCGCGAAGCACGGACGAAAAGAAGAGCCAACTCAATAACACATGCTGAATTCCTTACACAACTTCAAGCGCAGATACTGGAGCTCACCGAAGAAGACTTTGCTCAGGTAAGAAGCATACAACATCATGACCTACAACATGTATACAACATGCTAACCTACAACATGTTGACTTGTGTTGGTTTAGCGGTAGTCTCAGGCCGACGCAGAGAATGTTCTCGCTAGAACGCTTCCTGCAGAACACGCGCCACGTGAGAACCCTGACTACCAAATTGTCAACGGGCATCGAAAGCGCCGCTAGCGCCAATGCAAATTTTGTTTCAACCGAAAGCGAAGCGTGAGTAATCGTTAAGCTACAAAGTACTGTTGCCCAGGATGCAGTCCGTCCGACAAAGCACTGTACGTTACGAATGCTCGCGCATCATGTATGCCAGACGAAGCTAACCCTGTCTCTAGAACCTACTTGTGCAACAAGGTCTGGCCACACTACAAGAAGAATATCCTTACTTGCCATCAAATATGGCGCTTCTTATGGAACAATGGCAAAGACCGCCCACGCCCTCGTTGTGGGCGAGACATACAGAAGCGTGAAGCCGGGATAAGTGCGGGGAAGCGGAAACGGCAGCGTCGACGTCAAGATGGCGTTGAAGCTGAATCCGCAGACGACAATGGTGAGGACACTGCGGAAGATGATGCAAAGAGTGACGTTGCTGACGGTTAAAGTGATGAGGGCGAGGCGGAGGGCGAGATGGAGGGCGAAGATAATGACCAGAGTGCGAATTCGCGGTGTGAGGAATGAGCATCGAGCTGTCAACAATTGATGAGTGTGCGCCTAGCTACCCTAAATCGAACTATGTACTTTAGTTACGTTGATTGCTTGAGGTTCTCCAATAAAAAAAAAGAGGAGATGTCTTTTCTCTTGATAAAAAGGGCACCAACGCGATTGCAGTGAGGTCCAGTTTATGCCGCTCACGTCGTATGATACTGTATTAAGCCACCAGCGTGGTTGTATATGGCAACATGTACGAAGTACAGTCAAAGTGGCATGTCGCGTTTTTCAGAAAAAAGTATTCGCACTTATTCGGGACCATACAGTTATTAAGTATATCCTGGCATTAACATGCTGTATCCTACAACCTGAATTATTTTTCTTTAAAGTACGAAAATTGATTTGGTCGTTGAGGGGTTAAGGGTAGCAGATCAAGCATAGAACAACAATGACGGAGACCTACAAAATGACCATCTCTGCGATGACTTCGTGATAGCAAGGTGTTAGACAGTCTAGCTATGTTCTGCCTAATCACGCGATTGGTACTAGTGATGTAGCATTTGAGCCGTCATCGGCTCTGTTGTGATGATGCAGACCGTCGAGAGACATGCGGTGGTACAGTTGTTTGCGGCATCGGTATTTTTCTTGAGAGAGTCGACGCTTCTTTGCCTTTCCTATCCAATAGCAAATAGCAAGTAGCCGGTGTTCACAGTGGGCGTACTCCTCAACATTGTCCTCGCGCAGCGGGTTGCCCTCAACATGGAAGTTCGTGAGGCTGACGCAGATTTGAATCTGAAATATGTCATCGTACAGCCCCCCCCCCCCTCCCCCGCCAAGCGGTACTTGTCCGAACAGACGCGCCACACTGTACACAACCGGCCAAAATAATTATTTACGAGGCCGCGATCACTAGAGACATCGTCGTTGAATTATTGGCCAACGCGCGATAGATTTCTTCCCTTCTTTGGGTGGATGCAGCGTTTCTGCTCCGCAAGGCCTGGTAACCCTTGTCTGCCAGTAGCCCCCACTCATCGGGAAAACGCGTCACAAGCGGCCCATTGTCAGGCAGGTTCCGGTCTGATTCGGTTTTTAAACGAGTCGAGTCGTGAAACTCGACGTTGTTCCTGAACATCGTGATATCCGGCGTGTTTCCGCGGGCGTGGTCGCTGCAGTTGATAGCGAGCCCTTGCGGGTTAACTGAAACTTCAACCTTTAGCCCATACAGTTTACGCTTTCCGCTGTAACACGGCATCACCTCCGCCATATTTCCGGCAGGCCGATTCAACTGCTGAAACGTCACGTCGGTTGCATAAAGGCGCATTGAAAATGCTGAAAGGTGCGACCCGACGTGACCAAGTTCCTCATCGCGCACTCGTTGGCCTTGGCGCGCATCCAGTCTTCGTACAACCGAGGTGCTAGTACATAAAGAAAGGCAGTGATCGTCTTAATGAATGTCGGCGTTTTGATTTGGAAGACGTCGGCATTCATATCCCACGCTCCCCATGCTGTAGGACGGACAGTGTCATGAAGAGCACGTCCTTGCCAGACAGTGTAGAGCGTCGCCCACGATCCACGTTCCAGTAGCGGGTTTCATGGGGTCGTACATTGGCCCACAGGCGGTTAAATTCTCGAGGAGGGAAGTTCGTAAGACGACGCACAGCTTCGTCCCCACCTTCGTTGTACCAAGAGTCGAGAATGGGGCAGGGAGAGTCCTGGTCATCGAGGTCATCATCATGGAGCGGTTGTCGAGAGAACTCCGCGAGCTCAGCGCGTCGCTCAATATCATGGTCGTCAAGCACGGCCAACATGGACTGCTAGTGCTCTTGCTGAGCGCGCTGAGAACTGCGAGGGGCCATCTAAGAAATCTGGTCGGCTGTTGCTGTGGGAAGTGGGTGGTGCTGCTTTGGTTGCAAAATTGGTTGTGAAATGAGGTCAGCACTGTGGTCTGTTTAGCAGCGCGCCAGAGCGACCACAAATCGCCATCACTCGCTGCTTACCAGTCATTGCCCTCGAAATCCCCGCAACCAATCATAACTACTTGTCGGCTTCTGTTTGTTAGCTGCTAGTACACTAGTAAAAGGACGCAGTCTTTTTTGAAAGTGAATCTCGGTACAATGAATTAGCACACTCACTGCTACTTGATGCAGTGTTACCTTGCATGCATGCAAAGCGATAGCAGCCTTGCAATGCAACGAAAGACTGTTTCAACTTCGCATCTCGACCATCTTCTGTAGGCATCACGAGACAATCCAATTCTTAAATGATTTGTCATGTGCGACCTGGAGACTTTCATGCCAGCAACTTACTGCTACTTAGGTCGAATTGCATTGACCGATACTGAAGACCAGTACGGGTCCGAGTCAGGCTCACGTCTCGACACTCGACGTCGTGTCTGACGTCTGCCCGGTAGATATCGCTTGTAGCATCTCGGTCCTGGGCCAAGACTTACGTATCTTGCGTCGCTAACGCCGTGTTTTCTTCGTGTGGAGCCCGGCTCCACTCGTACCTGGTTCAGGCCCGCCCGCGGACGGGTTTCCGTTATTTTTGTTCCCGTCGGCGGATTCTTCCCTCTGACGCGCAGCATCACACCCGGCTCGATTGCATTTCGCTTTGTTGTGCAGCCCGGCTGCACGCGAACACGCAAGCTTTTCCGATGTTGAACGTTTACAACGGCCAACACTGCTTACCGCGTCGTGAACTGCCGGAGTTGACGCGCTATTGCCACCTCTACGTCTTTCGGCGGAGCTCCCTCTCCATGTCGATATCGAGTTTGTGTCGACTCCAGGAGTCGACACGCTTTCACCACATCGACGCCTTGCGACAGAGCCTTCCGTATTTTTTAAGCCAATCACGGTCGTATCAACTCCTGGAGCTGACACGCCGACGTCACAGCTGCTGCTTGTTGGAGTCCCTTGCATATTCGATACTTCAGCTCCCAGAGCTGACAAGTCATTGCCACAGTCACTGTTTGTGACCGAACAGCTTCCGAATCCGAAGGGTCAGTTCCCGGAACTGACGCGCCATCGTCGTCGCGATACCTTGAGGCGGAAACTCGTCCCGATTATGATCCAATCAGATTCGCAGTGTCCGATTTCTGATTCGACACACATTCAACTACTCTTTCAGTCGTTGTGACTAGTGCTTGAGCACCGGAGGCAGCTGTATTTGGCGCTGCCTCAACGGGACGATTGGATGCACCTTGCGGAACCTACACTACACTGACAAGGCCATCGTTACGCCCCAAGCGTACCAGCGTACGCTTCTTCCAATTGATCCCTGGATTACGCCGTGCAAGCCACGGCATACCGTATACTAAGCCAAACTTATCGTCTAGGTCCAATACGATACGGTAACCCACAAATACCCGGTGTTTGCTCGGGAAACGAACGTGTACGACGTGCTTCTCAATTCTCTGACGGCGGCACCCGTTGCCAACCGCACTTCTTAGACACTTCGAGGCGTCTTAACTTCTCGGAGTTCAGCTTCGATGGACTTAGCAGTCGAGCAAAGTTGCTCAGCGCACCCGAGTCTACCAACGCATGAAGAGAGCTCCTCTCTTCGATTTTCTTTCAGGATGACAAAATTTGGCCGACTTGCTTCTTGCAGCGATAATCTCTCTCGCTGGGGGCTGCAGTCTTCAATACCTCATGTCCGTTGTATACACGCGTGACTACTTCACCGGTAGGGCGGCCCACGCCTACTGCCTTCGTGCGTTTTTGTTTGTTTGACCGTGGCGATGCCCGGCATCGACACGTTGGCCGCTTGCCTTGTGCACAGCGTTGTGCACACGCGCGCAAAGTTCCCGGTGTATCCGCATCGCAAACACCGCGCGCTACTGTTGTTTTGCTGCTGACCAGCTGCCGTAGCATTTGCCAGGTCCATTGACTCCGGACCTCCCGTTCTCATCACCGCGCGTGCCATCTTCGGCACGTTCACATGCAATTTAACCTGCACCTCTTGCATGACTAGGGTACTTGGGTACTCTCGGAACAGGTAGGTATTAACAGGCCCGTCTTTCAAGCTCTTCATGAGCGTGGCGACCTTGGTCGTCTCGTCTATCGGGCTGGTCACGATGTTTGAGACCAAGTACTACGCACGTTGGCATAAGAGTAAACGTCATGCATACCTTGCTGTAGGTAGAGGAACTAAGCCCTCGACAGGAACTCGTTTTTAGGGGGCCCACGCCTGAGTTCCTCGTTTAACACCTCATACGTGTTAAAACACGTAGCACCTGTGAGCTGGCGTCCATACGCCCTGCTCCTCGCTCGTTCGCCACGACATGGCTTGGCAATACGCGACCTTCAACGGCTCGTTGACGATACGTCGAGCTGCAATGACAGTGTCGACCCCGATAAGCCATCGGAGAAGAGGTTCACGCTCTTTCCCACATAGCTTCTCACATGAAGTTCCAGTAACTTCACACGCGGTGTCGTCCTGAACGGCGTAGTAGCAGTTGCAGCATCTAACAGCTCCTTCACAGTGAAGCCCAGAGCAACACCGTGTTGCTCCGTTGACGGCAGCGTTCGTAGCATTGTCGCTACGGCCGACGTTTGTAGTCAGTCGTTGGAGAGCTTCCAACTCTAGATCCGACATCTGCACGCGCACCGTGCGTTGCAGACGCGTTGGGGTTACCCATGAACGAATGACCGTGCATGGGCTGGTTCTCGGTCACGTGTTCGTATTTCATACGAACAGGCAGGTAATCGGTCGTTGGACGGGCTACAAAGTGCTACCAGGTGTAATGGACCTACTGCGGCCCACTACATCTGTTTACACGTTAGCGCGCTTGTACAAAGAAGCGTAGTTTGTTTTTACTTATATTAACTATACTTACGGCCGTAATTATAGATTTACTCAAATACGAAAAGCTAAAGCCGATTATGGGTTAAGATGATAACTGGTATTTATTGTTGGTCAATTTTAGAGTCACCGAGTAGATCGTACTAGAGTGAGACTTAGGGTCATCTGGGAGAGTACCTTCGCGTACCTGGAGGTACCCTAAATGAACTATAGGTACAGTGTGGAGAGAAGGGGGTAATATACCGTAAAATACCAGCGACACATTTTTAATTTCGGCGTTCGTAGAGATCTCAATGAGTGGCGTAGGCTTAACCGCGGACTGGCTCCCGCGCTCGGGGTTGCACGAAAGTAACATCCATGTAATTATGTTACCCGAAGGTACACAAGCCTTTGTAAACATTTACAGGCAGGTAATGCTTTAGAGCTGCATGACTTGTATCTGCGATTGTGGTCCAGAAAAGAAGAGGAAAGTAACTCGGTTGTCTCTGTGGCTGCATATGAGCATTATAGTTAGCATTGATCAATATGTACCCTCGAGCAGATAGTAGTGAATATATCATCAACGAAGAAGATCAATACACATGACAAATGAACAATCGTGAAATTACACAGATGGAGACGTATCCTCTCCTATTCACATTAGAAACAATTCTACTGCAAGCACTCCAACTGTATCGCAGCCTTAGAAATCTTATCACAGCTGGGCTCGGCTTTGCTGATATGCCAATGCCTTTCAAGTAGCACTCGAAAACATGAGCATCGCAACTTGAGACGTCAGGCTGGCGTCAATGGGTGTCTATCTTGATATGCGCGAGTGTGCATATTTCTCCGAATAGATTCTTCAGTTGTGCTTCCCATTCATCGTAATATTTAGACTTGGATGCTTGCAAAGCGTCGAACAGCACGATGCCACGATGCCACGATGCCACGGTGATCAGACCGATACTCGAAGACGGCTCCACACCAGTGGTTGTTGTCGCCGTGTAGTAGTAGCAGGATAATCCTTTAAAGGGTTACCAGCATTGATGGCCCTTAGCTGTGCATCTCGATTGTGAAACGGCCTAAATACTGGGTTGATAACGCATATATTGACGTGCTCTTGCTGGAGCCAAGCAATTTCGTGTCCGAAGCAATTACCATCCATCCAGACATTCTCTCGCAGCGTTAGAAGTGCGTGATATGGTACACTTCCGAATGGGGTATCACGTCCTCCTCGGAGTAATATGAGTTTTATAACTCTTTCCCGTTCTTTTTCATCGCTACTAACGCCGTCTGAAAGCGCATCGGTACATTGAGGCGGTTGGTGCAGGTATTGACCGCCCAGTTAATTGCTCCTTTAGTTCGGTTAAATATTCCATGTATCCATGCCATCGATTTGTGATGTAGAGATTCACTTAAAATGTAGCTATACGCATAGTGAGCCTTTGCACACAACGATACGCCTTCCACAAGGGTCAGCGATAGTTGGGCGTACCTGAAGGAGCCAAGTCCGACCCAGCACCCTGAGCCGGCGCTTCCCTCTCTCACTGTCTACGTCTGTAGACTTAACACACAAATGCCACAGGCACGAGCACCGCCTGTACGTAGTTTCGCACAAACACTAACTGTATTGTTGACACACCTGTTTGCCAACTGTTTGTTAGTGTATAACAAATTTAGCTAACACGTTGGTGGAGTTTGACTGGTTCATCTCTAATCTCCTCCTCGTACCTGCAACACTGGGTAAAGCAATGGTTGGCTGACATCGACTCGTGCATCGTTACCAACCAGATCTACTCTGCGTGTACTGTATTCTTCTACATTTTGCAGGTGCCAAACTCCCTATTATAGCACTACAGTACTACCCAGTCCGAACTGATTTTCATTTGTCTGCTAAAATTACAGCAAACTGCGCAAGCAGGTATCTGCCGGCAAGATAGAAAGTCTAGTGTTTCTCTACACCATCACATACCTCCTCGACACTGACGATGCCGTCGAGTAGGTACGGCGTAGAATAGCCGTTTGGATGAAGATGATGGCGTCAATGAACGCAGCGATGAGGAATGGATAGTTAATAGCGGTTGTTTAGATTTTTAAGACGCACAAACTGACTAACATGTTAACAAACATCACTAACAGTTAGTTAGTGTGCAGTAAAAAGCCCAAACGTGTCTGTGGAATACACTACCTGTACGTCTATCCCCCCCCCCCTCTCTCTCTCTCCCCCTCTCTCTCTCTCGCTCTAATACCCCGTGGCACCAACAGCGGAAGGTTGTCTAGTGTTGTAAACTCTTTTACGAGGGCGCCCAAGAATAACTCAGGCTGTAAGTCGTCTAGAGTATACTATCAATACTCTAACCACAAATTTCGGGAATCTAATACCCGAACTTCCCTCGAATAGGGACCGAATAGGGATCAATCCAAACACACTCTCTCTTGGCCTGACCAGGAACGAACACTAACTTCACGAAGGTCGGTGTTCGCCGGTAGGCATACCCTGTAAATCTACTAAGGAAAAGGTGCTTACCTCGACGCTTGATCACTTCAGTGCTTCAGGGAAAATTCTGCTCTGTCATTATAGGACCAGTTGGCCCATATTCTTTTCTAATCCTAGATCCCCTTATCCTCCTATACAAATATCAAGTAAACTCAGGTCGACTCTTACCATGCATCCCATCTCGACGGCTGCAACCAGTCGAAGTCCCAATCGTGGTGTGGTCCACCCTGCCGTGATGCACCACCGTCACATGAACCATCGCGGCAGGCACCGATTGGCCGAATAATCCACGGGGATTTCCCGACCTTCGCCAGTGATGGTTCGTGACATCTCTGGTAGACGACCTTCAATACCACAACTGTCCCTGGTGAGACACAAGCCATGGCACTGGTGAGCGTCTCGGCACCACTTGGACTCGAACCCCTCATGAGCACCTTCGTCCGCCGCACCGGTGCGCGTGCGCTTGATCCCACCGGCTACTTATCACCGTCACCGTCTCCGGTAAGCTTCGCCGGCTCGCTCAGTGTTGCTTCACGTTCCACGTCTCACAATCCTTTCATACAGGCCTCTGGCGATGACTCGACCCCACTAGGGGACGCTCCTGCAACACCAACCGTCGCTGAAGCATCGACCGCCGTGATTACCGCTTCGGAGGCTACTGGAACGTCGTCCGCAGCTCCTGCAGTGTCACCGTCCGTCCGTCGATCCTTCACTCCACAGACTGCGCTTCCTGGTGTTAGCGAAGACACCCTGCGAAACATCGTTGAGGAGACTACCGGAACGGCCTGAGCCCGTAGCCTTGACGTGTCGGCTGCCCAACTCGCGTCGGTGACGAAGGTCCTGATACGGGCGATCATTCAATGTCCTCGCTCGAACGACCAGGTTTTCTGAGACCGGTTCAACCAGGCGTAAGCCATCAAGGAGGTCGGATCTGCGATCACCGCTGGGACCTCGCAGGCTTTCGATACTTCGTCCAACGTCAGGAAGCTTCGGGCGCGACTGGAGTCGGCGTACATGGATCGCAGGTCGATCAAAAACCATCGAAAACCGGTTGTCCAGGGAAACCAATCGTCGTGAGAACGCGGAGCTGTTCGCCCGTCCGGCGACGGCTGAGATCGAGGCGTTGAAGGCGGAGCAGAAGCGAGCCACGACGCTGACGCTGCGCACCTCAAGAAGGCCATGGTCGCACAGGCGACGATTGATTCCAACACTGATACCGCTGCGAAGTTCCAGAGGTTTGTCGAATCCGCCCAGGCCGAGAAATTGATGCTCCAGAAGCAAATCTTTCGTGAACGTGAGGTCTTCAAGACAAAACTGGCCGCCAACACCTCGCAGTCTGCGAAGCTCCATCGCCACTTGTCAAGTCTCATCTGTCCGATGTGTAGGCGCTGCAATCGAAGGTTGCAGTGCAGCACGACCGGATCCTCCGGCTTACTCAAGTCAACCATTTTCTCCGCCAGCAAGTCAACCTCCGAGCACTGGACGCTGACACACTAGTCTTGGCCGCTGAAGGTTTGTTCTCGACGAAGTCCCTCTCCTTTGTCTGTCTTGAATCCTTTCTCACTGTCAGCTATGCTTCGTTCTTCGCAGGGATCGCGTCGAGCGACATCGACTTGGATCTGGACGACTCCACGATCAATGTGTTGAACCAGTTGCAGCAACTGGACGCTGCAGCTGGTGTAATTACACCCTTGAGGTTAATGTCGCGAAGGCGGTGCACCGAGTCAAGAACCCTGGTAAGCGCCGACGCATTCGGCGTCCTGGAGCGTCTAGCGAGTCGTCGGAAGACTCGTCTGAAGGGTCGGACATATTTCCGCGCCGACCTGGCAAGTCCAGCGATGCTTCGACGGCAGGGCTCGCCGATGTTCTTGGCGTTGTCAGCGAACCTGGCCCCACTGGTCGTCGCAGGTTGTACCAGCCGAAAGCCTAGAAGAAGAGGGGTAAGCCGACCAAGAAGCGTCGCGCAGCGTCGAGACCAGTCGCCGTCACCCCAAGTCCCGCTCAAAGTCCGCGTCGGCGACAACCCCAGCTGGTTCGGTCGCTCCTCGGATCTCGGGGACTCCCTCTGGTGGTGGTTCATTGGAGCCGGTTGCCCCGCTTCCTACGCCAGTGCCATCGCCAAGCCTCGTTAACCCTCTGACGTCCCATAGCGACAATCCTCCGTTAGCAGGATCTCTGCAGTCTTCGTCGGCGTCGGTGTCCACTCCTCGGTCTTCTCAATCGTCGCTACGCGGTACTCCCAGCTCACCAGCGGTTCCGCCACTTGGCCTGCCGCCGACTCCTCCGTCATCGAAGGACCAAGCGCCGCCCAACCACCTGCTCCTTCTCAAGCGCCCACTTTCGTGACGGCACTCGCCACTGTTGCTGGCGTTTCCGTGCAGGTGGGTTCGCGTTGGTATCCCTCGACTATCTTTAACCGAGCTTTTTCGGCCACCCCAGCTTCGCCAGCCTCACCGGCTGTTCGACGGACGCTTGAACAGACGATGGACGGGGTCCTTGACCTCCTCCAGCTGTTAGCGAGGCTTCGTTGATGGGAAGAGCTGCAAGCCCAAGGCCTGGGGCATGCGACAGTGTGGATCCCGATTCTTGAGAGCTGGAAACTGGAGGGTCGAGTGTCATCTAGCTGGTCTTCGCGTCGTACTCATCACCCGATGGAGCGTCGATAGAAGGTAGAGCTTCATCTCCGGACGATACCTCGACCACCTCCGACGCCAAGCCCAGGACATTAGTGTCGGACGCAGACTCCTGTTCTACCAGCAGCGACGATTTGAACCGTGGTCAAGCAACTCCTCGGGCATCCAGCGAGGGTCTGGTGTCGGTTCCAACACGGTCTCGCCCGGGTGTCGTCATTGTGTCCACGTTAGCTCCCGGTTGCGACGCGAGGAGTACCATCCCGCCGTCCGACATACCACTGCCGATTCGAGGGGTCCAACCTCTCGTGCGTTCGTCCGCGAAGCTTCCTTCGTTTTTCAACCCGATATGTTGACCTCAAGTTCCACAAGACAGCTGCGCACCGCTGTTGGTTCCTGATCATCAGTGCTCGCGTTCCGGCGCCAGTTGGTGGGGAGGCCGTCGCCTCATGCAGCGTCGAAGGGAATATCGCTTTCGGCAACTTCTCGGATCAACGCCATCCGTTCCATCGGTGTCTGCACCTGCTTCCTGATCACGCCAGCATCTACGACAGTACCACCGTGGACATCAACTTGACTGTCTCCCCCCGGGCCCCACTCGCGCTGCGATACTTCTACTTGTGGCAAAGCTTGCGAGGGGAGGGCCATCCCTCGTCCTAACCATCGCACTATGGGAGCGTCATCACTGGGTCGTGAACTTCGCAGTCGAGCGGTTGATCAGGGAGATGTTCCGTAACCCTCGGTTCAACCATGTCGTGGTCAAGGTAGCTCTGACTGCGTAGAAAAGCTAAATCCGTCATCGCAAGCAGCGCACCGATCTCTAGTGGATTCATCACAAAGAACATTTCCAAGGCGATTGGCTCGTGGACGAGCAGGACAAACCGGAAGATCAAAACGTGCTCTCGCCTGAGCTAGTCTTCGCGCCTGTGATGTCTTTCGAGAACCTGCCGTGGGTACCACAGCACGAAGATTGGCTCGCTTCGATCGAAGCTCTCGACACTGCTGAACCGTGGCGTAACTGCTGGTTAGCACCCACTTCTCCACCCTTTCGATACGGTCTTCTTGCCCTGCAACCCGTTGGCACGCATCTTCGTTCCTCACCGCCAGACCGTCCAGTTTGTCAGGCGACAAATTGCCATCGACAATTCTGTCTCCACGTCTGCGGTCGCTGTTGGCTGGGATCACGAATGGGCATCAAACGCCTCCTGGAGCATCGGCGTCTGCTGCCTTCTTCCGCCTCGACTGATCCGACGTCCGGCGATGCTTCTCCCGCGTCGAGTCTTAGTCTGCTGGCGTCTGCTGCTGCTACGTCTTCTACGGGGCTCTAACCGTCGGCCATGGTCTCCACTTCTCGAACTGGTTGCCTTCGATCGACCCACGCGTCTTGAGACGATTCGTCACCGCCAGGTATCCAGCCGGTCCCGATGTCGACAGGAACCGAGCGCCCAGTTCGAGCGTTTAAGGTTAAGTGGGTTGGCTACAGCAAACCGTCGTGGGAGACGGTATCAAACTTGCCGTGTGGAGGTCTACCGTGTGACTATCTATGCGAACAAAAAATGGACTGGCGCTTGCAGAGGGTCCAAGTGGCGGGCGAAGCCTAGTGCTAGTCTCGCTGATGACGATGACCTGCCCGTGGGCAACACAGCCCACAGTAGGAGACGAAGAGAAAGCTACTACGACAAGATCATGACCTGTGTGCGGGGCGGTGCAGCCCGCACAAATAGACAAAAGAAGTTACTGCACCAAAAAGACGATTGCATGTTGCATGTGAAGGTAAACGAAGATGAAGAGAACTACGCGGTCATCCAGAATCGCTTTAACCTCGAACTCATCCATCGCTGGCTCATGTGACCAACTGTCCTCCGGCAGTAGTTCCTCATCGACGTCCAAGCGATGCTTCTCTTCCACTTCTGGCGCTAGGTGGATGGTCTGTCTGTCTGTCTGTCTGTCTCCAAACTCGATCACTGGTTTAAGTCGCGCTACGTGTACCACTGGATGAAACCGATACTCTTGCCGACCAGGAAGTCCCAGCTCGTAAGCGAACTCCTCAACCTTCGCTTTGATTCGGAATGGGCCATGCCACAGATGAGCGAGCTTATTCACCAGCATGGTCTTCACTCGCTCCATGTACAGCCACGCGCGACATCCGAACTCGAAGAGAGGGTTCGCCTGCTCTCGGTCTGTTCCGGCTCCATCCAATCGGCCGTCGGAACCATCGGGCGATACTTCATCACGTCGAGATACTCTCTCTCTCTCTCTCTCTCTCTCTCTCTCTCTCTCTCTCTCTCTCTCTCTACCCCGCTCAACGTTTCGTTGTACTCTCTCGCTCGGCGCTCCTTATCCGATGATTGGTACTCCTTCGCCATAGCTAACGCCACTTCTTGCTGTCGATTAGCTTTTCTCCTCCACGCCAGCGATTTGGACTGTTTCCCGAATCCTTACCTCATCGACGTCATCATTGCTCTCAGCGTCGAGCGTGCGTCCCACCCGTGTACGAAGTAGAACGGTGTCTCCTTGCGCGTGGTGTCCATGGAGTTATTGATCGCGAAGATTAATCTCTCCACTAACTCGTCCCAGTCTTGCTGCAGCAGATCTACGACATAAACTTTCACTGACGCCATTACCAACTTCACGAGCGCTCCTGTTGACCATTGTGTGGTGTATTGATTTGTCGGAGATCGCTTAGACCATCAGCGAGCAAGGACGAGACTACCTTCAAGTTGTTCAAGCTACAAACCCTCGGTCATGTGACAGAAAGCGATCTCGAGGTGCGACAGACTCGACTCAGTCACTACCCAAGACTCGTCGGTGCTCCATTATGGCCAAGATGTCGTTCAAGGCAGGCTGTCCTTAATAATAAAAATGGAACTGGCCGGATTCGCATTCAGCGGACAAGAACTGGCGGTCACGGTACGAAGAAACTCGGCGGCCGTTGGGAGCGACGTTTGGGAAGATACCACGACCGTTTGAACGCTCGGCGATTGTTCAGGAAGAGTTGTTGAGCTCTTAGGAGTCACTTGACATGCGAAGTGGTCCATAACGGATCGTAGTTCACTTGATATTTGCATACTTCATTAGGATTGGATATTAGGACATGGCCCGAAGGGGCAAACATATATACAGAACATAATTTCCACTCAAGCACACGAGCGACGTCCGGCTTCAAGGTAAGCGTCTGGTCAAGCTTGTTTGAGTGTCGGTGGACTCGAAGCTCCGTAACAAAAGTTCATCTGGCAAGGCCAAGTGTGTGTGTGGCCGATTAGTATGGGGTGTTTACGAGACGGCTTTATTGTGCCTAATTGCCCGAGTGGGGAGTGCGTGTCGCCTTCTATCTATTCTTCCAGCCGAGGATAACCCTCGGCGCCCTCGTAAAAGGCTTACCCGTGCCTGGTACCCTTCCACTGTTGGGACCACGAGGATTTAAGTGTGTGAGAACACCTGCTAGCTTTGCTCGTGCTAGTAGTGTGTTGGTATTGTACTGGTTGGCCTATATAAGCGATTTACAAGGTCCAGTCTGTCCCGGTGCAAAGGCAGAACTGGGGTCTTTAGGTCCGCCCGAACGATCGTTTACCGTTCTGGTAGACGTATTGTTGTGGGAACTACCTAACTACATTAGTAGCTAGAGTTCACGTGGGATTTCCAACACCACAATTGGCTTGTGGGCGATAACTCAGCGTTGCTCTTGAGTGCGACTGCATCATTTCCGCGGAGGCTTGGAACCCTTTGCTCATGAAGCGCAGATCGCGGTCGTGTCGGATTAATGTCGGCGCTCCGAAGCGTCGGTACACGCACTCTCGAATGCCTGGGCCACCAGCAGCGCTGTCTTATCAGCCATCGCCTTCGCGATGACATATCCGGTGAACGAACACTGAAACAGGAGCAAGGCTGTGATTCATCACCGGCTCTTTGGGAACAGTATGAGGAAATCCATCGACACAACTTGGAATGGTTTCTCTACCAAGATGTTCCCAGGAGAGTACCCACGGAGCTGGTACTACAAGTCCGGGCAATATCTCACGTGTTTCTCCACGTCGGAATACAAGCCGGTCTAATAATAGTCGCTGATACGTCCGGACAACTCCTTGGTGACCACCCTCCAGAGAGCCATGGCAGTTCTGTAAAACGTTTTGAACCATCGTAGTAGGTACGACTAGACGCAGTTGCATGGCCTCTTGCTGATCTGTGCTCCTGCGACGATTCATTCCGGCATAGTACAGGAGGTCATCTTCCGCTAGCACGAACTTGTCAACCCACTTCCACGTTTCGCTAGCCTCGCGGTAGCTGAGCGTCTCCGTCCTGCTGACTAGCACTGCCTTGATGTTTTTCCAGCGTCCCTCCTCGTACTGTGCTACCGCTATTCGACGCCGTCGTTCTCGTTGTACCGCGACTGGGTCCACATCGCACGCCGACAACTCCTGCGAAGGTTCACCTAAAAGTGAGATATGGGTTGAAGCAGAGCTCACTCTGAGTGCCAACGGCGTTAACCGCTTAAAATAAAATAAAGGAATAGTCATCTGGGCTTGAAATGATGTGGAGTAGAGGCTGGTTCAAGCTATTGCGCCTACACCCCACAATTAATGGATATCCAAGAGATGCAGGCGTTGCGGATGACACTAGGCCGTACTGAGATGCATATTCTGCAACAGGTTCACTTGAAAGAAGACGTACCTCGAAAACCAACATCGAGCAAACTGCATCAACGGTACGGCCTACCTCGGAATCATCAAGGAATCAATCGTCCAATAATGTCGGCGGGTCTAGCGTCACGTCTCGAGAGGTCGAATGTGAGTTCTAGGTTGAGTGATAATAACTAATTGCGAGAACGTCCAGCAACATCAACTTCTGCTGGAGCCAAGACGAAGGAGTTCGCAATGATTTTAAAGAAGAAAGCACACCAGGTCAGAATAGAGGTGATATTGCTAGCTTGTACTACTGTAGTACTTCCGACTATACGTCGGCTTAGTGATAATTTTTTTTTTCTCTTCTGTGCTGGAGCGCCGCTAAAGAGGATACCATACGCTAAGTGCTAGATGTACGTGAAACCCCATGTTGCTCTTACCGCTATTAGGGTGGTTAAGGTAGCGCGCCAGTTTAAGAGAGAGTGATCAGTTTAGTAGAGCCAATGCAAGCACAGTACTTTCGCTCTCATCGCAATGATTGGTTAACTGTTTTCAGCTATTGAAATACAGCCATTTTTCAATACAAAATCTCTAATAAAAATATCTCCTAAACTGGCGTCCCCTCAAATCGAAGGTGCTTTTTCACTGGTTTTGTTTTCGTTTCCCTTATGATGAATTCTATTGGTTATAACCCCACGAAACAGCCGAAATCGGTGTCTTTGTCTCATGCCAAGAATATCGCCATACGTCAAAAATTGACGATATGATAAAACAAAAATAATCCGTCCGAAATCTCTCTTAAACTGGCGCCGTACCTTACCTTACTTAATGTCGCATCATCATACATTGAAGGTGTTGCATTATGCAACCCAAATGATCAAGTTGGCGGTCAGGAAGTGCATGAACAAAAACTCGCTGATCTAATTTCATTGCAGCTATTTTAATATATGTTCTGGGTTAAAAAGCTATACTCAAGTACTAATGAATAAAAAATATAGGTTCTTTCATAGACACCTTGAGTCTGTAAGATACTTCGAAATACTACTTAAGCTTTGCGTGATCCAGGAAGTAGGTGAGCGTTGTATGTTAGAATAACTTGCAGTTGAAGAGCGAGCTTGATCCCGTTTTTTTGCCGTTAAGCTCGATGGTAGCGAAAGAGGCTTCTTGAGAGTCTGCCAGTCGCGCTCGATGGATAGCTGTAATGATATCACGAAAGACCTCATTCACATTCTGCCCAGTCTTGGCCGACGTCTCAATGTACGCCATGTGGTGTTCAGCTGCAAACTGACGCGCTTCCTCTGCTGTCACAGCCCGTTTGTCCGCAGGGAGATCGCACTTGTTGCCGACGAGCGTCGCGTGTAGTCCAGGCTCAGCAACATTCAGCAGTTGATCGAGCCATCTTTCGACGTCAAGTAAGCTGGCACGGTTGCCAACATCGAACACTAGCAAGGCCCCAGCAGCTTTGCGATAGTAAGTGGACATCATGGCGTGAAAACGTTCCTGTCCAGCAGTATCCCAGATTTGCGCCTTCACGTCGACATCGTCGACCTTGACAGCGTGAGTGAGAAACTCCACACCAATCGTGGACGTGAACTCCTCGTCGAACTCGCCCTTGTGCAGACGGCTGATCAAATTAGTTTTACCAACACCTGAGTTCCCGAGCAGGACAACTGGCAGACATCAACAGGAAAGTTAGCCTTCAAGAATGAATGGATCTGTTGAGTCATAGGAGTCGTACTTTTGTTGACAGGAGGTTTGCTGGGGCTTCTTGGAGTCGTCGGGGACCTGTACGTATGTATCCCCACGGGTTCCGCCCTACGAGTTTCAGTAGAAACGGGTGGAGGGTTGGTGCAGAACTTCGTTCCGTACCTGTGCACGAACCAAAGACTTCAGTTTAGTCCAACAAGGTTTTTAAACTGGCACATTTTGAAAACACCGAACAAACTTTTTATCGAGTTCTGCGTAAAGCAGATGCATCTGGTGACCGTAATTCTTCACCAAAGCGTCCACGTCTTCCAGCTTGTCGTGCAGGCCATGTCGAGTGTAGAAGTCCCGGAGGAATTCATGTGGAGTGAGAGTCTCCACGTCGTCGAAAATTGCCAGCGGGTTGATGCTCGCGAGGAACCCTTTGGAGGGAGGAGTGGCACAAGGGGTATAGTCCGCCATTTCTTGTCCGAGATTGGCACTTGGAAAAATGCTCGAGGTGGCCACTGCTCCGAGCTATTGACGGAAGCGTCAGGAATAGCTGCATCGGCACCAATTTCGCGTCACCGAAACGACAAGTCCCTCGGCCAATATCCTGGAAACGCCTCTGTACGATTCCGACGGCGGCAATGCAATCTAGTGATGGAAACGCGGGCTTTCCCAATCGGCCAAAGACCAATGAAAGGAAACTACATCCGCGGAAACGTGAACCGGCAGAGTCGGCGTTCAAGACTGAGGACATACAGCGTTTAAAACAGATTGAGAAGTGGAATTCCAAATGCGTGGATGAAGCGCAGGATTTCGGACTATATGGTAAATCCTAGCCCCTCCGAATCCAACTAAATTCGTTGCTCCTTTTTGCTAATGACTGTTGGCTTCATCAATTGTTCTGTTCAGCGTCCCGTTTTGAATACGATTTCTCAAAGGCGCTACAGTCCACCGACCACCTTAGTGTCCCGAATCCGCTGCGAACTGCGATCTGCTTCGATGTACTTTCAAAAATCAGCAGCAAATTGCCAAGATTCCAGAATCTCACTCGTGTGACACGGGTGGAGTTGGAACGATCCACATATATGAAAGATTCTTCGCAGACGTCAGTGGTTAAAAGCGATCCCGTTATCACTGGAAATGCTGGAGGTTTTGCTCCTGAGGCATTGAAGGAATCGCTTGCCCGACGAGCATACTTTACAGAGCTGAAGGAAGTGCTGGCAGAGAAGAAATCACTGGAGCTTCGTTTGTGAGTACCAGTTGTGAAAGATGATATGCTGATGCTAAGCTTGCTGCGCTATTTATTGTTATTAAACTACAGATCTCGCCTCGACTCCCTCCATCAGTTCATGCTAAAGAGGCTACGCAACAATGAACTCATGGTTGATCGCCTTGCATATCGTTGGGGTCGGCTGGTGATGCGACAGACACTTGCAGACTGGAAAAAGATCATCATCCGCAAGAAGTACACTCGTGTTTTACTTGAAAAGACTCGCTCGCGCTGGACGAAGCAGCATCTCACGAGACTATTTCGTCGGTGGAATGACTACGCGGTGGCTGAAAAAGTGCGGAAGTCTAACGAGCAGATCCAGCTTTACCGCGACAGTAAACACGATTTTCAAGAGCTCATCGGACGTTTGCAAGTCCAGGTTGAAGGCGCCAAGGTCGAGATGAAAGCCCATCGTGAGCATCTCGACTTGGCCAAACGACACACACTATCGCTGGAAGAACTTCTTGCCCAACTTGAATTGCGTGTTCGACAAAGTCAAGAGCGAAAACTGCAGAGTATTTCAAACCAGTGGGGCAAACTATGTTTTGCCTTCGTCGACTGTGAGTGCGACTACCTACAAAATATGCTAGACGCAGTTTCGGCAGAAGATTACGATGATGTCAGCGTATTACTGATGAAAGGTGAAGATGATTCCGGTCTCCTTTGTCTTCCTTCAGAGCAATTGGTGCTTCGATGGATCAACTTTCAGCTAGAGCAGTGTGGAGGATCCTTTCGACACTTTTTTTCTTCCAAATCCGACTTGATCCAGAACTTTTCATCCGATATGCACGGATATTATGCACTACGCCATATCTTACACCGAGTGCTGACGGTGGAGAGACGACGGCAGCCTGCAAAACAAACTAAAATGAAGAGCACGTTCTCGCTTCTACCTCGTGCTGTAGTTGACAACATTGCTACTGGTAGTTCATTATCTAAGCAGACACCATTTCCAACTCGGGAGGAGCTTCGAACTGCACTAGCAGAACTACTGGGTCCACCGTGTCCGGAGTTCTTGTGTGATCACGTACTCAGCAACGAAATGGCAAGTGATTTAGTGTTTTGCTTGTTTGGATTCCTGGTATGCGAACATCCAAGTCTCACCACTCAGTCATCAGCAGCAGTATCTAATCCAGCGAGTCCATACCCGTGGTACGAAGCCCAAGTGGCTCTGAACGACGCGCGAGCAATCTGGGATTCTGTTAGATTGCAATGGAGAGAGCTTCATACTCCATTCGACATCCTGGAGGCGACCAATGCACCTCCAGAAATGACGAACGCTCCGCAACTACTGGCAAAGGCAAACATCGCCCTACAGAATGCTGTGAACACGGTGCAATACGCGTGCTCGAAACGCAGCAGTGCGATGAGAGTATGGGGTTGTTTGCAGCGTCGCATTCAACAAGATACACTTCGATTACTTGCGCGGAGAGGACGAGAGCAGGCCACGTTCGAACTGGTTGACCGACGCGTTTGGCGCAACAAGTACATGCTGACTACGCTGCCTGTTTCCAAGCTAGTACAACTGCTTCTGAATGAGAGTGATAACAAGCAGAGTAGCGAAGAACTGACGGAGGAGCTTAAGCTCATCGAAGAAGTTCTTGGAGAGCACTATGATCGTCTGCGTCAGGTATACCGCTACTATGCCAACGTCAACTTCAGTCGTACTACATGCGGCGTTTCTGGTGAAAACCAACCGCGCAGTGGAAGGAGCGCAGTCGATGAAGCACGTTTCTTTCACAAAATCTCTGCCTGCATGTCGTTGGGAGAGTTTTACTATTTTATCAAAGAGTGCCAAGTTTTCGGCAGGACTCGACCATTCCCTTACGACTTTGTCGAGAGCGTATTCGAAAAAGTGAGTTCTGACGTTGCGGCCTCCATGGAAACTGCCACGTTAATGTTGCCGCTTACACACACGCTATCCGCGCCCGTAAAAGACCCCGGGAGTGTGAAAGGGAGGGAGATGACACCCGCAGAATTCTTGGAGGCGCTTGTTCATATTGTTCGGAGTGATCGCGTGCAGTGGAAAGGGGGATCAGCTACAACTCTAGCAATACGATTCAGAGGCTTTCTCGAAGAGATCGTCTTCCTTCACGCAATGCGCCCTGACGAAGAGAAGAGCAACGTGTTTCGGCCGCAGCTACTCACGTTTGAGTGTCGAGAAGTCTTCACCACACATCATAAGAAGCTGCGATCAATGTACTCGCATTTTGTTGCGAGTGAGGTGAAATCTGAGAGACGCTTTGCAAATCAGGACAGTGCTAGGTTGCGAGGATCCTCGAAGATGCTATCAGCCAACGGATTCGTCAACTGCTGCCAGCACTTCGACCTCTTCCGTGACAATCTGCTCCATTTTGACGATATTCAGCACATCTTAGCAGAAACGCTGCAGCTTGAGCGAGAAAGTGTTCATTTTGACTTGGCTGGCGTGGCTACTGATTCGGAGGCAGGAGCTTCCGAGCCAGAGCACAAAGCGAAGCTTGATCATCCTGAAGAGAATGTCTTGCTAACGCTGACTGAATTTCTTGAGGCTCTTGCTGCGGTTGCGTGCTATTTGAACCCCGATGCATTCGTGTCTCTTGCTCCAAAGCTTGACGTATTCTTCAGCGAGCGTCTCGAGTCAAGCGCTATCACATCGTAATATCGCGATACTGTACGAAATTGGTCAACGTGACTAACTGGTGATATCACGAACACGTAACCAGGAGCAAATTAGGTTACCGACATTATGGCCTCTGTTCTTCCGTTGTCGATAATCAACTGTTCCCCGCCATAATTGTACTTGCACAAATACTGCGAGGTATGTTTTACAAGCAACGCACATCTGCATACATCTTGGCATGTTCGCTGAGCTAGATTCTCTCTTGCTTTGGTGGAGAGTTATCGTACTCGGTTCTCTCGCTTATTGGCTGTTGGTCGGTCACCCACCACGTGATGTGGACTTGCTCAAGGGGATTTCTGGAAATGCAATGCCAGGAACGCCCACTGCACTAATGGAGCCCACTGGTTTGGGCAAGACGACACTCATGAACGTGATTGCAGGACGGAAGACCGCCGGAATTATTAAGGGGGAGATCTGCTCAAAGGGTTCCCTGCTACAGACTTGTTCGCCCCTGACCTGGATACTATGAGCGGATGGCCACTCTACTGGCTCGACTTTCCGCGAGGATCTACGATATTATTCCACATCGCTTCTCGTGCTCAATACTAGCGGCCATCGTCTTCGGCAACTGCTCCGACGGTCAACTCGCTGAGATCTCACTTGCTGCTGCTAGCACTTGGTGGCGTGAATTTGCTGGACTTCACAGGCTACCGTTGGGTTGTCGATTTTTGCAAAACGCACTAGTGAGTGTGGGTGAGATCCCAGTCAAGGCTCGCCCAGGAGGTATTTGGTATCAACCGCGAGCACATTGCGCAGGACATGATAGTTCACAGCCGTGACTACGCGATTTATTAATACTGTACCAGCAAAAGTAAATATAAAAAAGAGACCACTTACAAAACTGGTGGTAGTTCTCGAATTTTATATTCTTTTGAACTTTATGCAGCGAAAAGTGAGAAAATATTTTTAATTCAGATCTTCAACTTACGACCTGGCATGGAGCGGCGCGGCGTTGGCAAACGGCTAACGGACGGCCAACGCGTGGAGATCCTTAAACTATTCCAGAGCGGAGCAGCCGTGACTGAGGCAGATGTGGCGCGGCGCTACGGCGTCACGCGCTCGGCTATCTGGCGTCTGCGGCGCTCGGGCCAACATATCCTGGAGCGGTACCAGGAGGGCGACGTACAGTCTCGCGATGAACGCCGCCGCGGGGCCAAGAACAGCAGCGGCAGCAACAGAAGCGTCGTAACCTCCGCCTCCTCTGAGACGTTTTCGGCCCCAGCGTTCGTAGTGCCGAGTACCAGCCCGCTGCGGCCCATCCCGACCCCCGTGCAGCTCACTGCAGCCATCCAGACAGAATCAGCCCAACAGCAGCAGGTTCAGAGCCCGGAGGTGGTCGCGCCGCTAATCTACATGTCGGCCAAGTCCATCGGCAGCGTCCAATCACCAGGGCTTTTGAACTGGGAGCGTCTGAGCGGCCACGGAGACGAGGAAGTCTTCGAGGTGGTGAATGACGGCATCTCTGTCCTACAGGAGGGGAATTACCAGATCAACGTGGACTTACAGCACAGCCAGCCGAGACAGAACTACAAGGTTGTCTTCAAGGTCTGGCACGATAGGACGCTACTGGCCCAGTGCTCGTGTCCACTGCGCACAAAGAAGGAGATTTCGCTCAGCTTACTGGAGCTGCGCTGCCAGCTGCCGGCGCTGGCCAAGCTACGCGTCGAGTTCTTAGCGCCCGGGTTTGCCTTCCACGAGAGCCGCATCGCGCTGCGCCTCGTGCAGTAGCGACCGGTCAAGTGAGTCACTACCTACTGTCCCGACGCAGTTGAAACAGCTACAAATGAACGCTAGCTACGAGACCGGAGTGCATGAAAGAGAAGTATATGGTTATGTTAGTGCCCACGGGGATCCATGATGCACAACACGCTACACAGCGGATCTATGGTTGATGTATCGCATCGCCAGCACCATCCGCACGCAGAATAACACGATCATCCCTATCATGATGCCAACATACTGGGCGATGTGCGCGTGCTTGATGCCGAAGACAGCGTCAACAGACACCGAGGCAGGCGCATTCTGCACGATCCGGCACCCGTGAAGGTTATGATGTTAACGAGCTGATCGTTCGAGCACTTGCCGAAGGCAATGGCCGCGAGCGCCGAGAACGAGTAAACGCAGTGGTGAGATGGCGTAAAGCCACTTGTAGCCTGGAGGGTTGAAGCCTGTGGGGCCAAGAGGCAGACGGCGTTGAACAAGATGCCGATAACAGCAGCAACTTCGATACTAGGCACCACAAACACCAGCAGTTGACCCATGTACGCCTGGAAAAAGAATAATTAACGCCACGTTGATCCAGTAGATGACACCGTCAGCGAAACCCTCGAGTCCAACTATCGGGTAGTAGATGATCGTGAACAGAAATGCACCCACGAACGCGTACGGGAGCTCGACGATCGTGAAGCTGGCAAAGTACCAGAGCACGTTGTACGCTTGCGACGCTCGCTCGCGGTAGAACCCAGCTCACTCTTCGAAAGCCAAGGGAAGAATGCTAATGAACGACATCGTGCCGATGAACACTGTGGAAATGAACACCGTACCCAGTCCACTATTGATGTCCTAATACGTCTTGGACCCGGCGCTGACGTACACGAGACCGAAGACGGGACTGAGGAACACCGAAGTGACAAACCGCGTCAAGTTGTACAGTGGAGTGCGCCAGTACAGGGTGAAGAAGCGGTCGAGAAGGAAGCGTAGCTGTGTGGTACTCGATGCTGCACGCTTCTTGGAGTAGCTGACAGACTTGAATTGCTCAGCTTCCGACATCTTGTCCAGCAGTTTCTTGTTCACACTGGCATTGAAGTACTTGACGAAATTCACAGCCTGGTGTTCTTGGCCGGCTTGACACTGACTGGCCACGCCAGCACCGATGACTTCCAACATCCATGTGGCTGGGTTACAGTCATCCGCGACCCGCTTAACGCTCGGAATTGCTTCGAAGGAACGAGTGCACTACAATCGTGGCCCAGGTCGCCAAAGTACACCGTCTCGCCTTCACGCTTGAGTAGCAGCAGACTGTCGAACAAGCGGAAAGCGTCCGTGGATGGCTGGTGGATGGTGCACAACACTGTACGGCCTGAGTCGGCCACCTTACGAACACCTTCCATGATCACCTTAGCAGAACGTGCGTCCAGGCCACTTGTTGGTTCATTCAGGAAGAGAACACTGGGTTGTGCAGCCATCTCGACTCCAATAGTAGTGCGCTTCATCTTCTCCATGGAGCTGCCACGGATCATTTGATCGGCAATTTCTTCAAGGCCAAGTAGCTCTAGGCACTCATCGACCGAGTCAAATTTTCGACCGTCGGGAACATCATCGCCCTGACGCAGAAAAGCTGAGAAGGTAATTGCCTCCCTGAAGGTTGAGCCGGTCGAGTGAAATATCATTTTGTTCACAGTAGCCGATGCAGCGACGAACGCTCAGGTCGGAGGCTTCGAAATCATTGAGCAGGATCGTGCCGCCGACGTTCCTTTCACCTTGCGTCCAGCCATCACGTCCTTCAGCGTTGTCTTTCCTGCCCCAGTGGACACCATCAGAGCCATGATCTTGCCAGGTAATACGTATCCTGTGATGCCCTTCAGCAAGTCCAGTGATTGAACAGACTGACCAGGAGCAACGGGTGCCTGCACTGTGTACCAGAGGCCTTTGAAGGCGACTGAAACGGGGTCCACCTTTCTCTCGGGACAATGGCGTACAAGTTCGACCTTGATGGATGAGTACTATTCACACGAAGCACCACCAAGCCACGGGGTTGATTCAGTAGAGCCAAACCAGTTAGTCTGGGATGGTGTTCTTGGCCACGACGAAGTCATCAAAAAGGATGAAGATCATCTAATTGACCACCGCAGCAGGCTTAGCGATGCTTAAGTTCGGAGTCGCTGGGACGAGGAAGAAGAACAGCGCCAAGAAGACCAGGATGACCAGCATCAGAAACAACTCGAAGAGCAAACAGACGCCCACCTCATTGGCAAACCCGCCCGCCGAGTACACAAGCGATCCGAAGACGAGACTCTCCAGCAGCGTCAACGGGATCTGACTGACGGACAAAGCCAACACGTAGGACGATGTCCGGTGGCGCGTTGCTTGTAAAACACGTTAAGTGAGTCGTAGAACATCGACAGCATGGCAGCTTGACCCAGACCCAAGAACAGCATGGAGGCAAAGATGATCCTGACCTGTGTGTCTACCATGTCCAACTGGTCGAAGAGACTAGCGAAGATGAAGCCCATGATGATCACGATCATCGTGCGGCCGATGAGAAAGGCGTGGTTGCGCTTCGTCAGGATAGTCTGGCGCTTCATCAGTATCCACGTGCTTGGCCAGAAACTCTGGTGGAACTCACGAACAGATTTCATGAAGTTGGCAGCATCGACAGAATCCTTCAATTCCACGGTTTTCACTCTCGATCACCTGGTATAGTGACGACTGGACCCACAGACCGGCACACTCGCTGGCAAGCATAGGGTACCTGGGATGACCTTGAGGAGGTCAGCCTTTGATACTGGATCTGTTGGGGCGTGGCGAGATCGCACAGGAAGTCGGCGAACTACCCCAAATAGCACTGCTGTGTGTCAGCCGCTAGACGTGGGAGTGATGGGACCACTAAAAGCAAAAATAAGAAACAGTTCTACTAGTAGGGTGGGACCGCTACGGAAAAGCGCCTCCGTGCTATAAAATCTACTATTGCTGTCTGGAACAGGGCCAATCTTTAATTATACTGCAGGAAAAGTCTTTCAATAATCATTATAAAATCCAACTTTCAATAATATATAATTCCGAACAAAAAATACAGTGGTTATTGCAACAAATATTTTATAATCTTGCTTTTTGTATGTCTATAACGTAAGGATTTATTTTCTAACCGAACGAGGCAATAATAATAGTTTCAATACGGCCAATAAGAATAATAAGTTATTCCCTAAATATAATACCCATAATATTGATAATATAGTATTTTTTCCGTGCCCTGGCCTGGAAAGCCCTAAAAAAGAAAACGATAATTCGTAGCTTCAAGAAGGCTATCCCAAAGTATCCGGCAGTAGCAGTTTGAATACAAATCCCTTTTTCTTGTCAATCACATGTTGTTTTGTACGATTTTCGTGTCGGGTCCAGTGTTTCCTCTTTACTAGTAACTTTTGAGGACGCCATTCAACGGTGTCGGATTTTTCCGTCGTTGTCTGTACTGGTAACTGTACTGGCATTATAGATTGGTCCGTTTCAAAATCATAAAAAACTAACGAAAAAAAGGTTTTTAGTCTGGTATTTTCAGGCTGAAAAGTAAAAGACCAAAAGAAGATAGATGTTGATGGAAGTCGCGGTGCACTAATAACGAGCTGTAAATGCTGATCTGGGCTCCTATACCGTGCTGATTCAGCACTATTGAAGCCAAATTCTGATATCTTGTTCAGACGGATCTGGAAATCCTTCAAAACCAACCATTATGGTCAACTGGGGGACGACTGCAGCCGAGGTGGCGACCAATGTTGAAGTGCTTGATCAAAAAGACCATGTTTTGGACCAATAAAAACATTTCTAACGTTTTTTTCAGTTTGTTTGGCGAAAATGTATAGAAGACCAATCGATAACTGGCATACTGTGCTGGCATAGTACTGTACCGAACACCCTGAATGTCGTACGAATGTTAGCCGAGGTTACGCTCGAAGTACCGTGAAATTAATCACGTTGGGGCTGTCCATCCATCATTCTTCGGTATTCCAGTATAATTGGTCACATGTACTTTGCATTATTACATTGAAGGTTTAGTTGTGTGGCTTCTGCTGACGTGGCTGAATAAGCTGACAAGTGAGAACGTTGAAGTCCACTGAGCTGGGTTTTATTATATATTATACCACATTGCGCACATTGAGACGTTGGCCAAGACTGGGCAGAATGTGAATGAGGCCTTGCGTGGGCGACTCACAGGAAACCTCTTTTTCGCCATCGAGCTCAACGGCAAAGGGGTGAAGCTCGCACTAAGTTATTCTAACATGCAACCCCTGCTCTGAATCATGAAAAGCTTAAGTAGTATGTCAAAATATTTTACGAATTCAAGGTGCCTATGAATTAACTTGTTTTTTTATTCATTAGTATCGCTTTCTAACCTACTCAGGACCAGAACATTTAGCTGCAAAGGAAATTAGATCAGCGAGTTGTTCGTAGACTTCCTGACCGCCGACTCGATCATTTGGTTTGCATGAAGTAACAACCTCAACGTACTGCGGTGCACATCAAGTCAGGCGACTTCTTCATCAGCAGTAAGAGCAAAATGGGATCTCACGTACATCCAGCAGCGAGCGCTTGGTATCCTCGTAGCGGCGTTCCAGTTCTACAAGAAAAAAATGAGAAAAATAGGACTTGATAAGCATCAATGTGACGTAGAATCGGAAGCAGTAAAATTTAACGATAACACCTCGAACTTGGCGTGCTTCCTTCTTCAGAATGGTCGCGAACTCCCCCGCCTTGGGTCCATTGCATGTTGATCTTTTCGAAGTTGCTGGACGCTCTCTCAATTGGTTACTAGTATCAGAATTTTCAAGTCGTGACGACGGACCCGCCGACATTGTTGGACGGTTGATCGCTCGATGGTTCCGAGGTAGGCCATACCATTGACGCAATTTGTTTGATGCTGGTTTTCTAGGTATGTATTCCTGCATATGGCCCTGTTGCTGGATCTGCATCTCACTTCGGTTCAGCGCGTTTCGCAAAGCTTGCATCTCTTGAGTGTCCATCAATTGCGGGGTGTAGGCGCGATAGCTTGAACCAACTTCTTCATCGCTCTCCTCCTCGAGCTGATATTCCTCTTTTTCTCCCCAGGTTTGCTCATCGTCATCATGCTGCAACTCTTGGCTCATTGAGCCCGTCAACGTGCGATTGCTGCAGCGAAAATAGACATCTTGGCCTGCCGTACCACGGCCCTGAGACGTTTGACCTCGGTAAACCGGTCGACAGAGTTCGGAAGTTTCAAAAACCGATTTGAGAACGATATTCGATTGCAAGAACAAGCGATTGGTGGGACTGAAGCCGTGCCGAATTGAGCTCGAAATAATCATATCAATACATGTAGCTACTACATGTATAGTACTTCAGAAGTAATAGATAATCGCGATACTTGGGGTGGTGCCATTTCGATAAATATCGGGTAGAATTTACGTGAGGGAGCTATCTCCCATAGTGACGATAGGGGGGGGGAATGAAGGTCGCGAACACGAAAACTTGAAATGGCGTTAAGGTCGCCACGATTTCCAGAGAATGAAATTGTAAATGCCTGTAGTGAAGTGGGTTGAAAACTAACTATTCCAGAAGGTGAAATAGACGCACGGAGATCGAGGCTCAAATTGCTACAACTATCACACAAGTCACTGTCACGGACCGTGGGAGCATACAGCCACCAGGCCACCGGCGTTGCTAGCCTGACTTAGAAACTCCAGACATATTATAAACGACAAAGCTTATATAATATCTCTCAACTTGTCGACTGTGTGTGGTCGTGAACCTATACGAAGATCAACTTCTGGTCTCTATGACTCGATCTGGCCGACGTATTTCACACAACGGTTCTTATAGAGACTCACCAAACAGCGAAAGCGACAGACTCTCAGTGAGAGTGAGAGTCTCTCGCTTGCTTTGTCCTGCTACGTGCAGAAAATGAACTCGCCATCATCATGAACGATATGATATCGCGCGATCAAAGTTGAGTCAACCCGTATCTATGGCATATAATACAGTACGTACCGGCACATTTGAGCTCATCCGGTATTCTTCGTAGTAGCTGCATACTGACTTGTGCGTCTCAGCTGTAACGCGCCAGTTGACAACCTCACTCTTGTAAACTGGATGCAGCCAGTTCATCAATTTCGATGCCAAAAATCAAATGGTGCCCAGTTTCCTCAGATTTGTTGACTCAATTGACAACTGTAGTTTTTGGAGGTTACGAAGCGTTGCAGTTAGCCCCCCTGATAACTCCACTGGAGTTAAGTATTGGAGCATCCCAAATATCCACAAGGAAATCTATCTTATATCCGGATTTTCGTACAGATATTCCTTACTCCAACTCCAGAAACTACAGTTCTCTAATGACTCACTCAATGGACTGGACAAGCCGAGAGGCTGCCAATTTCTCTGATCACTTCTAGCGACCTAAAAACCTTACTTCAAATACTTCGAAGTGAAGCCAGCGAACTCGCACGAGTGCTGAAGAGAATATCACTAGGAAAGCCGAGTTGACCGCAGGCACGTTCGACTGGAGCTGCTACAACTGACTGTCGACAGAGTCGTGAAGTACATACTTGTCTCGGAATTGAGGCAACGTACATGTACAGAGTGCCACGGACAATTCAAAGAAGTTTCTTTTTTGAGTGTCACTGGTTGTATTCATTGTGGTCGTTATCCTCTTCGTATTATCTAAAATAACGTTACAGATTCCGCTCGCCAAATTAGTAGCTGAGAAACTTAATATTCTATCAAGTAGATACCATCGGACATCCGCCGACTCTGTTCCCCTTATTTTGTATGCATGAAGACTTTATAGCTGTCAAATCTCATATCTAATAGCCTTTTATCCCTATTTTACTGGATTTGCATTGCTAAGGAATATCAAAAGTTCATATCTAATAGCCTTTCAGTCTTGATTTGCCGCCAGAGATACCTGGCTACAGTATGATACCCCGTTTAATAAATTTCCAGACCTATTTTATCTCTTCTCTGATCAAATATGGTTGAATTTCTATGTGGAAAATTGATGAGTTTGCACACGATAAGGTCCAGAACGAGGTGTCATACTGTACCTTCCTCACCATTGTCGCACTTGGAGACTCCATCTACATCTTGCTATGCTGGCAGCGAAACGATTCGCTGACCACAGGCGCGATCTCGCGCATCTAAAAAACTCAGCCTTTTTAAAGACACTGTTTTCTGCTTCTTCAATTCCCTGTGTTGATGTAATTCGCACGCTAGAGCGTCAGTTTTGCTAATGGTGTATGATTCGTAACACTAATTTCAGCAGAAGCCGCGAGGATTACGGCTTGCTTGGGACCTTACTCAAAGCGTAGTGCCGGAGATGGTTTATGAACCATTCGGATAATTAATCCCACCGGTTGTATTAATTTGGCGAGCGGGATCTGTATCTGGCAGATCAGCTTGATCTGCTCAGTCTGAGCAGATCAAGCAAATCTGAACCAGCGGTCCAAACTGTATTTTTCAGCCTCGATTGACTGCCAATCGACGACTGAGAAAAACTTTCTGGTCTACCAGAGCAGAACAAGGAACGCTTCACCAGACACTACCGACCTCGAAATCTCTCTCCATTGTACATTTCTCCACTACCAACACACTCCATCGGAAAGTCCAGTCCATAAGCATGAATTTCCATGTTATCTTCCTCGCAACCATCACTGCAATCGCTGCGGCTGGAGCTCAATCCAAGGTCGTTCCGTACGACACGGTTCAGCCATTTCCCCAACAAGTCCCTGCTAATGACGCACAAAAGGCTATTCTCAAGTACAAGCCCCAACTAAAAATCGAGGAGGGGTGCCACCCGTACCCGGCAGTCCAGAAGGACGGTGCTGTTGGTAGTGGTCTCAGCTGGAGTGGTCCGGACAACATTGGGTGCAAGGGCTCGCCTTTGGGCTCTCAAGTCTACGCTCGTTCAACGTGGTTGAAGGGGAAATGGGCCGTCATGTACGCTTGGTATTTCCCCAAGGGGCGTGCGCCAATCCCGGCTCCACGTTCGTACGGGCACCGCCACGGCTGGGAGTACGCGGTCGTGTGGCTTGACAAACCCAACGCAACCAATTCGACTATTCTTGGGACGTCCATGTCAGCTGCCGTCGGTTGGGCGAAGGAATCCCCTACTCCGAAGGAGTACCTGGATGGTAACAGTTTGAAGGTTGCATACTACTTCAACGGCGATTCTATCAACACCGCCGTCAAATACACCGTGGATGCTGGTGAGTTCCAAGACCTCATCATGTGGGACCAGCTATCGGGTCTCGCTCGGGATGCTCTGGTCAACACAGATTGGGATGAGACACCTTTCAATGTGGCGCGTGTCAAGATGCCGATGAAGGATGGAGTGTTCATGGAGAAGCTCAATGGTGCTTACCCGTTTTAGTGAGCAGGAAGCTGAGCTTAAAGAAACCCGAAAAAAGATTCGAACGCAGAAGCACGCTTCAAGTCTCTACTGGTGAACTTTCAGGATACAAAATCAACGTCCGAGTTCGTTCTTCTATTTTTGGGAAAATTATTAAAATGCCACTCATAGCTTCGATGTGTAATCAACATGCCACTCAAGTTTCAAATTACCAAGATGCCTCCTGCTATTATAACGGATTGACTGCCACATAAATACAGTGCACGCCATAAATATGTGCGGACCCCTAATTCTGGGATAATTCCTCTAAAAAGGCGTTTTTAGCGCTAAAACTCGGTCAGTTAGCTATTAAAACACGAGCATATTTTTTTTTTCTGCAGACGACTTGTAGTTGCCGAGAGCCTTTAGACTCAAAATCGTCGCATACGAGATGATTTCATTGCTTCAGGCGGTGCCGCCCCAACAACCCAGTTGTGCCGAGTTTCTGTGGGTTATTGGGAGGTTTGCGGCGCTGCTGCTCTAGCTGGACTCCACGAACGGGGCTTCTCCTGAATGCACGGCATGGCGTAGATCGAGGCGCCAATACTCAGCGCATATTTGACGTTGTTTGTCACCTTTTCACCCCTCTTAGCGTCCATGACAGTCGGGTATCAAATCTGTTCGATCATATGTCGAGATACTCCGGTCCTGTTATCCCTCCTCTTCTCCGTGCTACACTTATACACGTTCCCCACGCCTCTTACAGAGCGACTCAGACGCTTTCCAACCGCTAAAATCGTTCTCATGCCTCATAGAGGTCAATCGTTTTCGACTGCTCGACCTCAGTGAACTCGGTACCCTAGCTCATGCCTGACTTGCTTGTCAGACAAACAATAAACACCACGCGAATGCACGTACTAAAGTGCGTCTTTTGGTGTGCCGCACGACCTATATAACCCACTAGAAAGCTAAATAACAAGTATGCGCACAGACTTTTGTCGCGGTCAGAATGATGGTCACTACAGGTTCCCGGCAACTACAAGTCGTCTGCAGAAGAAAAAAGTAAATGCTCGTGTTTCAAAGCTAACTGACCGAGTTTTATCGCTAAAAACGCCTTTTTAGAGGAATTATCCCAGAATTAGGGGTCCGCACATATTTATGGCGCGCACTATAGCACACAGACAGATACCACAGATAAAGCACATGGATGAATATCATCACTTATCCGACCTTACTTAAGTTTTGTATGCATTTGAAGTGCTTCATAACAGCCTATTACAGTTTTTTGATTAATTTGGACTAATCATAGTGCACTAAATTTTGGATTTCCACCAATAGCAATTATTAGGGGTAGGTGGGTCATCTAGGCCAGCCATTCCGACGTATCAGGTCGGAGGGACACGAGAAATATGTGTATGCTTATTCAAAAGTTAAGTAATTAACGTATCACTTGCATATTTGCTTTACATCCGACAGGGATGGGGCTAGAAGAGCTGAAGCCTGGAAACACAAGGCGGGCTCAGGCAACTGCCATCACGGCGTTCAAGGCCTTTGTGAAGAGTGAGTCTGTAGATTTTGAGTATGTAAGGAGATGCATTTAGGAAGATGAGAGTGGAAAGTGCTTTGTGTCTATCTTAGATATGTTTGGTATGTATCTTGCCTTTAATGAAGGAAAGAAGGACAACCACTTGCCCGGAATACCGCCATGCAATACTATAGGCAGACTAAAATGTGGCTTTTTGAGCTCTTCCCCACGCAACGACACATTGTCGAGGCAAAGTTGCTCAGCATGGGGAAGACGCTTGAAATTTTTTGTATGAAAATAGATGGATAGGTCGTAAGCAAGGCGCCACCATGCTCTAAGACAGATTTACGTAAAATGACGCTTTATTTGTTAAAAAATGCGTCTACCTCAAGCGACTACCAAGACGCAGTCCTGCTGTGCATGCTATGGTACCTGTTTGGACGCGCGTCCGACTTCTCGCTGGTCCAGAAGCAGAACCTTACCATCGACGCCGCCGACATCCTGTTCGTGCGCTTCATCCGCCTCAAGACGTCGGAGGAGCAAGGGCTGTCGCTGTTTCCCGATCTGGACTTCGTCACTTGCCCCGTGCACGCCATCGCGCTGGCGCTCATCACACAGGCCGCTACATGTGTCGACCTGCTGGACAACTTGCCCGCGTTGCCTGTCTAAGCTGCCGTCTCGTTGTCGCCTGCCGCACCGTTGCTTGAGTTTCTTGATCACCCAGCCGAGTATGCCGCCCTTGGCGCTGCTGCTACCGCTACGACGGTCGCTTCTCCTGCTGAGAAGACACCGACCATCTACTCACACGTCAACAGGGTGCTTGACCGGATCGCAGCCAACGCTGGTGTCGAAGCCGCACTCTCTTTGCACTCCTTTCGCCGGGGCGGAGCGCAGCATGTCAACGGATGTGATGGCCTCACGCATCGCTGGATCTTCGACCGTGGCGCCTGGAACACGAGTACAACAAACAAGGGCTTCAATTATATCTCCAACACAAGCCGCGAGGATCACAAGGTTAGCAAGGCCCTCAGCGGATACGACACGGAAGCGAAGGTACTTTTGAAGGACTTAAAGTCCTTCGACGCGCAGATATAGAAGAAGATCCCAGTTGCCCAGCAGTAACAAACTTCCAGGTAGACCAAGCCAAGTACAACGTGAGCCAGCGTGTAGTTGCTGTGCTTACAGCGTACCTTCTTCTGCATTATCCGCAGCTGAAGGAACTCCATGCCGAGGGGCCATCGGTGAAGCGCTTGGAAGCCTGTGTGCAGCTGGCAGGGTCATCGCTCGCGGACTTGCTTGCTTGGTCGACGTATCTAGGCTCCGCTGCCTGCAATACGAAGCCACAGCTCCCAACGAAAACGGAAGAGAGAGACTCCACACCACGCAAGCAAGCAAACCAAGGGAACACGATCATCGAGCACCAACGCAGTATGATTGACCAGTTACTCCTGCTCGTTAAGCGCCAGAATGAATGCATGGATATCCTAGAAGCTAAAGTTGAAGGCAACACACAGCAACACAAAAGTGGTAAGCGTCAGAACGATCAAGAGCAAGAACGAGAACAAGACAAGCCACCCAAGCGTCGACGAACTTCCATCACTCACCTGCACGCGACGTGGTACGCATTGTACGCTCAGGGGCCACGTTGGCTTTCTGGCGCACCGAAGCACCAGCGGTCGAACTCGAAGCAGCTCGTCGCGTACATGAAGCTTTTTATCGCTGACATGTTTCTTGGGTTTCGCTTGTCGTCGGGTCATTACTGCCATATTACCATACTCGTTCTTGATCGTAGTGTCATCACGCACGAAATGTTCAAACGTTTTCCGGTGTGAAGACTCGCTGCCAGTCAGTACATGTACATGGTGCTCTGCTTCACGTGGTACAACCTCTGCCGTGTCTTCATTCGATTCGTAGATCATTTCTTGGATACGGTTCAACGTCACCAACTCGAACTTGCGAGTTTCGGCAAGGACCACTCGGCTGACTTTTGACTCCAACGCCTCAGTGGCTAGCGAATCTGCGGCGGCGTTGTATTCTCTCACTACATGGAGATACTTGACCGACCGAAGCTGTGCCGTGAGTTCCTTGTGGATATTTAGTAGCGTCAGTAGGGATTCTTTCCGACATGCAATCACCCCTAGTGACTGCTGGATCGCGAGCCTCGAGTCACCCACGATGACTAAATCCTCAGCACCGTGTACAATAGCCGCCTTGACACCGTTGTTCATCCCGTTGTACTCAGCGACGTTTACAGTGGTGGACGGGAGGTAAGCGTTCGCAGCGATCACTATTTTCCACTCGGGAAGGCTCCATAACACCCTGGAACAGCCGCCGTAGCCGCGTACTTCTCGGTCTTAGCTGATCCATCAAACGACACGACGAAGCCTCGGTAGTCGCGGGGCAACCTCGCATAGAGCATAGCAGGGTCCATTCGAATCGTTGGCGAGCCTTTGTTCGTTGGGACTAACGGCGCCAGCGACTCTTCCAGATCTAAAAAGTTTGTAATACTGGACTGGAGCAATTGTGCAAAGACCACGTCCTGTTCCTTGACTCGTTGGACTTTCAAGTGCCATGGTGACAGCAGTACCGCAAACTGTACGGCACGACCGAACAGTGACTTGGATTTGTGTACCCATTCGAACGTCGAAAATCTGGTATAGACATGTAATGTCTTCCCAGCCAGCTGCATGTAACACGTCTTCAGCAGCAGCAACAAGACTAGTACCTCCTTCTCAGCCGGGTGATAATTCATCTCAGACTCCTTGAGCACCCGACCGACGAATCGCACGGGGTGTAGCTTGCCTTCGTGCTCTTGCATGAGTGTCGTACTCAACGCCCATTCATTAGCAAATAACATGACGTGCACCTCCTTGGTTCGGTCGAAGTGTTTCAGGATTGGGGCCTCGGCAACCTTCGTTTGTAGCGTTTCGAAGGCACGTTGGGCTACAGAAAGGTCACCCCCGGGTCCAAAGTCTTCTTCCTTGAGTTTGTACAGCGCTGCACCGTAGACTGCGAAGTCCTGGATGAAGCGGCTGTAGTAGTTCAGTGCCCCAAGAAATGACTGCATTCCACGCTTGCTGGTTGGAAACGAAAGTTCGGTAATAGCAGCAAGCTTCTTCGAGTCAGCCTTGATGCCTTCTGGCGAAATCTCGTGGGACAAAAAGTCCACCTTGGGCTGACAGAAGATGCTCTTGGTGAAGCTGATACTGATCCGACACTGTGCGAATCTCGTCAATACTCGACCCATAGTAGCGAGACAGCTGTCGAAATCCTCGCCACCGAAGCAGATATCGTCCACGAACGACCGCCGACCGAATACAGGCACCACCGAGGATTCGTCGAGTTCTCCAGTCGTAAACATGTCTGCAACGGGGCTGTTGACCAGTTGTAGGACTGGGTCAGTCTCTACCGAGGCTTCGCCGTCTGCTTCGAACTTGGTTTGGAAGGAGCCTTCGTTGCTGGTTGCACTACGTTCCTTGGCTTGTGCTTCAGCTTGTCGCATCATCTCCGAGTACTTAAGCCAACCGCCTTTAGGTCGAAAGAACCCCCACAGCGCATTATCGATCATGCGCTGGTATATCATGGGTGCATTTTTAAGCCCGAAGGGCATGCGCAACCACTCGAAGTGCCCCAGTGCACAAACAAACGCTGACACTTTACGCGCGCGTAAGGTCATCATGATTGCCCAAAAGCCACTTGCAGCGTCGAGCGAGCAGAACCACAGATAACACTCGAGGTCGGTCTACAGATCGTCGACTAGCAGCATCGCGTATTCCATGATTGCAGTGATTGCATTCACCATCTTGTAATCAATGCACAGCCGGATATCCTGACCGTCCTTTTTCATCCCAATCACGATTGGCGATGCCCATGGACTGTCCGAGAAGACGATCAGTCCCGCTCTCAGCAGAGCTCTCAACAACTCGTACAGCTTGCCGAGGTAACGGAGCGGCACTCATCGGGCACGCTGTTGATAGGCACGTGCCCTTGTGTGTCAATGTCACACACCACTCCATACACCGGCAGTGGTAACGCGTTGCCACTGGCTATCATGATATGTTCATGCGTCTTGAGCGTGGCGATCAGACGACCCTGTCGACCGGTCGACAGTCGAGGGTCTGTCACATTACGCGAACCGTAGTCTATAGTCGTATTAGACTCCTCGGTAAAGTCGGGAAGGAAAGCCAACTCCTTTGCATAGGCTTCCAGACCAATTTTACTAGCAGGACGCTCGTAATGGTCCGTTCTAGTGTTGTCCGAAGCTTCATTGCCTTCCGTTGTCAACACTCGTGCCACCGAAACATGGGTACTTTCCAGAGTAACGATCGCATCTTCCATTTTCCTTGCGTTGACAGTAGGCGTCGAACGAACACTCGGAACTGTGTCCACCACCTTCGTAGCAGCCACATGTCCGTGTGGGAGCGCCTGTGAGTCTTCATTGGCAAGCGTGTATTTGCGCGTGTCCGAGATCTCGCTATCTGAGGAACTCCCGGAAAATTGGACCTCAATCGGGTCCCCGGTTGTCACCCCAGACGTTTGAGTTGCCTCAGTACGCGCACGCTCCTCCATAATTTTGTCCCAACGATCTGCACACGTCAGGCGATCTCCTGGGCGGTCCGGCGAGTCTTTCGAAGGCAGCGTCACCAATCCTTGGGGCTCCGGATAGTCTGGTCGCTCCACCGACGGAGGTTGGGTAGCAAGCCATTGTTCACTCCCGTTGAAATAGCTCACGGTCTCGACAACCTTCGTAGGCGAGCACCTGTCAGTCTCGGTATTTCTTGGAATCCACACGCACATAGCCGTCACCTCTGGGCAGATCACCCGCTGGTACTAACACTGCTATGTCGTCATGCGCCGGGAAGTACACCGCCCGGTCGGAGACGTTGGTTAGCTTGATCCGCTGCGGTCGACCGCGTCGAAACATCGTTACTGACGGGATAATCTTCTCCGTCCGTCGCACCCACAGAATATGTCTCTCCAACGCCACTTGCCGCTTCGACAGCCGATACTCTATCCACTAGTGCCCAGGTATGTCCAATTGTTCGGACGGCCCGGCATTCACATGAAAGCCGTATTCTTCACTGTCAAGCATGTTCTTCGTCTTGACAAGCGGAATCCTGATCTCGTTCGGTAGTTGTGCAGCTCCATGAAATAGGTCCAACCGGATGCCGGCCGGAATCATAAAGTCTGTTCCCAGCACCACGTCAACGCCCGCGCTATGCGCCATTACCCACATCTCGGACTCGTAGACCATCTCCCAACCGAGCGTAATTTTCACCTGCGATCATCGAGTTGTTGACATCTTGCCTTCGTTTATACCTTGAATGTCAATACGGCGTCCGTGATCAGGTACATCACGGAGTCGCAACTACTTGGCAAAAGTGTCGGTGATCACACTAACGTTCGCTCCTGTGTCGAGCACGATCCTTGTGCGCTTATCGTTCACAGCTCCCTGTACCAGAGTTCTCATTCTGATCCGTCGGTCAAACTTCTTGGCCGACCACCACCCCTGTTTCTCCCCAGGGTTCAACCTCATCATCTTGGAGTGACCCTTCGGCTCGTGGCTCGTCGCACTCGACACCCGGCCGAACGAATCCTCGCTGATGCTTCCATCGACATCAGCACACGCCATCACATCTTCCACACCTCCACCAAGGCCTTGGCCCCTCTCCTTTTCAGTTTCCGTCGCTTTCACACTTGTTATGTAATCATCAGGCCATTTGCTGTTCCCCATGAATGCAAAGATGCACTCTGCGTCCATGGATGGTTCAGCTAACTGTGGCAGCCCGATAGGGACCAACCCAGTCGCAGTTGGCAGGCTGCCTAGTTTAAATGGCGCTCTTGAACGACAGACTTGACCTCAGGGGGAAGTTCCTCCTTCGTGCCTTTAATGCGCACGAACTTAGCCAAGTCTTGGAAGTTGCGGAAGCGTTCGCACTGACCAGCATCATGAGCCTGCTTGCAGAACATGCAACGCTTGCTGCAGTAGTGAGCAGAGTGGCTCATCCCACCGCAGACTGCACAAGGTCCATACTGCGGGCGCCGGTTGTCGTGGTTGAAGTCACGTCTACCACGAGAGGCTTGACCGAAGCTTCGGTCACCACCTTGACGGTCTTGATTGAAGCTGCGTTCGCCACCTCGACGGTCCTGATTGAAGGTTCGCTCGCCACTGCGACGGTCTTGATTGAAGCCCCGCTTGCGATCTGGGATGTTTCCTCGTGGCGGACGGTTCTCTGAACGGGCGTACTTGCCTTCAGCAGCTGCGCGAAATTCACCCTCGTTAGCCGCCGCGAGGTGGCGGTCATTATTGACCAATGAACCATCGCTGCTAGCATCGTCAGACTGATAGTGGTCGTACTCGTCTTGGTCATCTTCGTGCGCGTGATGTTCACCATCCGAAAGCTCGGTACCGCTTTGAGTAGCTTCACGACCCACTAATTCTGCTAGTAGGTCGTCCAGCGAGGCATCCGCGAGCGTCACTCTCGGTGTGTTGCGGTAGTCGTCACGGCGACGGTCTGACTCACGTCTGTCACGTCGGCTTTGACGGCCATGGGGCTCATCGCGCCTGGAATCACGGCTGCGGGAGTGTCGAGTGACCCCGTCACGCTTCGCCATGCGCTCCTTGCCCTTGAGAACGTCTTCGCTGATTTCTTCGAGCTCTTGGATGTCGTTCACTCGGGTATGATAGAGACTCTCTGCCATGTTACCATTATCACACGTCACCAGGAACTGCTGTACGTGCTCCTTCGCCTCGCGTCCACCCTTCTCAAACTGCAGGCGAGCGTTCCGAGCATAGCCGTTCAGTCGATTTAGGTAGTCGCAGAGATGTTCACTTCGTTCACGTTTCGCCGAGTAGTAGCGGGACAGAGCAGTCTGGGTAAACTGCGAGCAGTAATAGCGGATGAACGCATGGCTCAACAACTTCCACGTACGTTTCGTCTTCTTCGGAAGTTGACGGAGCCATCCACTGGCTCCGTCCCGAAGGATCAGTTCAAACGGTATGCACCACTTGTCAGCTTCCGTATGGGTGGCAGTCATCTCATAGACGAACGTTCGTAGTCACCGCATGGAGTTCTTACTCTTGTTGCGTGAGCCCGAGAACGGCTTGATACGATCCAACGGTCGGTGTGAGGCCATTTCAATCCTCGGTGTAGGGTCGGAGTCGTTCAGCGCGGCGATCTCTCTCATTTGGCGAGTCAACTCGGCTTGAGGATCTTCGTCTTCGTATGTGGGAGGCAGTAGGTGGTCACCATCACTGGATGAAGCATCGGTATGAGTCTGACGACGTCCCGTACCATTTTTGGAAGCTCGTGCCCCGCCGCGACGGCTTCGTGAACCCTCGTCCTCGGCGTCCATACGTCGCGTACGGCTTGTTGAACGTGGCGTCACCATGTGCAAATCTTGAATGTAGGGCGAAGCGTCGGCAGTGCCAAAGGCATCACGGTCGGCTTCACGCTTAGTCGGAGGAGTACGCTCGAGCCTCTTGGGTGTCGCTGGAAGCGGAACCTTGGACGGGTCTTCCTCCAGGGTCGCCAAGCGACTTACTGGTTGCTTTCCTTCGTTGATGCCGATCGCACCGAAGGCCTTGCGAAGCTTCTTCTTCCATTTCTGGAGTGCAGCTCCGGCTTCATGCGGGCTCCAGTCTTGGAGAGACATCGTCGACGGGTACGTCTCATTCTCATACCCCAGCGCTAGCAGCAGCGAGACTGAGTTCCCCGCAACTTGGTTCGTCGAGACTGAGTTGACAGGATATTGCAGTTCGTTCGCGAGAGCCGGCCAGTCGGCCTTTCTCTTGGGAATTGGCTTGAACAGCTGCATCCACTCATCGTTCTTCATCACCGCCTCCACACGGTCGAAAACGCGCTTGGCAGCTGGTATATCACCGTTGATAGGTGGGCGAGGTGCATTCAGCAGCACTGAGCGCTTTGCACTCGCCACCGAAGGTTTAGAACCTTCGGTCCCATCGTTAAAGTCGTCATAGTCCGAATCTGGTCCCGCAACGTCGTCTAGCTCGGCGGCGAGGTTCCTCAAAAGTGACTTCGTCGCCCCGCTCAGCCCCGACGATAGCTTGGCCGTCTCCGGAGTCGCAGCGCCTGGATCTGGAGCCGGCGTCTTGTCTTTATAATCATCGTAATCATCTTGGGCGTCCGGGCCATGTTCCTCCTCGACTTCAAAGCTCACTGAAAGCTCGGAGACGGCTGAAAGGCGTGCAGCCGTCACGTCCGGACTTGAGCTCTCGTTGCGCGCTCCGCCAGACTTGGAAGGAGTAGCTGGTACCGTCGTAGATCCTTTCGCCATTTTCTTGTTTCTTGTTTCTTCTTCTTCTCTTGGTTGCTCGTAAACTGGGAGGCCATACAAACAGTTCCCAATGGTCACACTCTGTTTCCGGGTCGCGGTACCAGTTGTGGTGTTGGAAATCCCACGTAAACTCTAGCTACTAATGTAGGTAGGTAGTTCCCACGACAATACGTCTAACAGAATGGTAAACGATCGTTCGGGCGGACTTGAAGACCCCAGTTCTGCTCTTGCACCGGGACAGACTGGACCTTGTAAATCGCTTATATAGGCCAACCAGTACAATACCAACACACTACTAGCACGAGCAAAGCAAGCAGGTGTTCTCACACACCTGAATCCTCGTGGTCCCAACAGCGGAAGGGTACCAGGCACGGGTAAGCCTTTTACGAGGGCGCCGAGGGTTAACCTCGGCTGAAAGAATAGATAGGAGGCGACACGCACTCCCCAATCGGGCAAATAGGCACAATAAAGCCATCCCGTAAACACCCGATACTAATCGGCCACACACACACACATTTGGCTTTGCCAGATGAACTTTTGTTACGGAGCTTCGAGTCCACCGACACTCAAACAAGCTTGACCAGACGCTTACCTTGAAGCCGGACGTCGCTCGTGTGCTTGAGTGGAAATTATGTTCTGTATATATGTTTGCCCCTTCGGGCCATGTCCTAATATGCAATCCTAATGAAGTATGCAAATATCAAGTGAACTACGATCCGTTATGGACCACTTCGCATGTCAAGTGACTCCTAAGAGCTCAACAACTCTTCCTGAACCATCGCCGAGCGTTCAAACGGTCGTGGTATCTTCCCAAACGTCGCTCCCAACGGCCGCCGAGTTTCTTCGTACCGTGACCGCCAGTTCTTGTCCGCTGAATGCGAATCCGGCCAGTTCCATTTTTATTATTAAGGACAGCCTGCCTTGAACGACATCTTGGCCATAATGGAGCGCCGACGAGTCTTCGGTAGTGACTGAGTCGAGTCTGTCGCACCTCGAGATCGCTTTCTGTCACATGACCGAGGGTTTGTAGCTTGAACAACTTGAAGGTAGTCTCGTCCTTGCTCGCTGATGGTCTAAGCGATCTCCGACAAATCACTACACCACACTCAGCGTACAACCATGTGTTTGAGTAATTTGTTGCTGAAAGCTTCTTTATTTTTTATTTTTATTCTAGGAATATGATTGTCATTAACTACTTTATGTTGCTAGCGCCATCCTATGACCTTTGCCGACGAGCGTCTCGGTACCGCCCATCCTTGCCTACCCTTGTCAGAGTAGGACTCTCCATCCGCTACGGCGTTGAGGCCCCGAACCTCGAAAGGAACTCATCAGAAGTGCGCTGCATCCAATGATCAACATCATTCGACACAAACGCGTAGATTGCATTCCAGTCCGCTATCCTTCCTTCTGTCTCTTGGACAGCAACTTGAACGCTCCGTCTCGTATCCATCGCCAAGTTGGCTAATTTGTCTGCCATGCGGTTGAAATCCCGATAATGATGTCGCCAAGAGACCACATTCAATTGACCAGCTAGCCTTCGACTTTGCCATTAAAACTCAACGAGGTGCTTAGTTCAAAGTGGGGTCCTCGTTCGAAGCTGCTAGATAATGAGGTTGCTGTCTCATACCACATGAAGTGGTACCCATTTCTTCCGTAAACACTCGCGTAGACTATCCAAAAGCCCCATCTACTCTGCCACGTTGTTCAGCGTGGTGCGTGCCGCATATAACATGCTGCCGACCCAACAGATTCGAATCTCTGCCATGTCTTGCCCAACGCATACCACTACTGCACCGCTTCCACCAGGGCCGGGATTTCCCCTCGGCCCACCATCGAAACATAGCACATAGCGTGCTCCCGGGCGTTGGAGCCCACTGACCGGGTCCCAGTTGTCACAGAATACTGTCTTCATGACCTTTGCTGCCTTCGCATGCAACATGAGGTCAAGCTGGCGCCGTAAATGTTGAATGACGGTGGTGTAGCCGTGTCGCAGGCGTGCAAGCATCAACGCTCGATGCCGCTCCGTCGTCACATCGTTTTGACTGTCAAAATGTGATACACGCCAGCGCCATACACTATAAAAGTATAATGCAACTACAATGCGGCAGCATCCATCCGCAATCTCAGTCAGCACTACCGCGATTGCATCTTTGTTGTTGAGGGCTGCAACGGTATAATGTCTCCATGACCGACCGCATTCCTGCTAGGACTTGAGGTAATGTGAGGGCAAAGAAAGCATCCACAGGGTTGGCATCCATGAAACCAGCCTTGCGCCACGGTCGCAAAAATAGCGAGCGTAATTCCACGGCCGCAGGGCAATACCGCAGAACATGGTAGAAATCCACAGCACTGATGCCGCTGCCCGAGGAGTGGGGGCGGCCAGGAGGGCCTTGAGTCGGGTCATACAGAGAACACGCGGACGTCTTGATCTTGTATAAGAGCTGGACGCTCCACGGTCCCAGCCCCACTATCCATCTGAGTCTTTGTTAGGCTGTTCGCTGCTTTAGAGTTCGCTTGTACCCACTTACGATGATGCCGGTTTAAACTTGCACCACCCTGTGTCACTGACTTCTGCATTTACGTTTTCTTGAGGGCCTCCCGAGCCCCCACTCGTGGTCGACGCTCCGGCCACAACCGCACCATCCGACTTACTCGTGGATGGGGGCGTACCTTGGTAACGCAAATGTCCGGTCGCAGTTCCTTGACCACAAAATCTGTAAGTTCTCCCACACTGTGTATTACCGAGGTTGCCCTCACTTCTCCAGTAGTCACCATCAATTCCGCTACAGGCGGCTTTAGGAAATTCACCGTAACGATCGCCGGATGATCACCCGGTGTGGCAACAAGTCGCACCTCGCTTGTCGTACAGTAACCGAGGAAAATTGGTTATTAACAGGAGCAGCAGGTGTTCCACCAGCTTCCGATACAACTGAGTTTTTCGCTTCTTCGTGGCAAGCAGCGTGCAGTAAACACGGCCATCATCACTGCACCTCCAGTGAATAGCATTGTACAGACGTTCATCGTCGCCAGCCAATCGCCAAAATTCGGCCGCCGTCGTGTACTGGACAGTACCCCCGTGATAGAGACGGCCAGTACCTCACGTAAATCTGTGAGACTCGCGTACGATAACCATTCCAGGGCCTGTGCGCCCCCAGTCCTGCCGCTCCGCTCTGATTACGTTCCACCAGCTAGAGAGGCGAAGCGCTCTGCCGTCTACTTTCAGGCGCTATCCGTCTCCCGACCATCTGTAAATCACTCGATCAAAGTGCACTGCCAGTTGATACAAACATTCCGTCCTCCGCTTCACCTCTGCCGTGATCGCCAATCCTCCGGCCCGGGTCATTATCAGTTTACCTGCTGTCCACATCGTGGGCTGCCATCCTAGTCCAGTGACCACCGTGTCCCTATCATCCGAAGTGATGTAAGTCTCCGGCACTACCTTGCCGCAAGCTCCAGGCGGGGCTAGCAAGATATCACCCACGATATAATCCGTATGTGCGCCGCTGATGGCCCAACGAGTGACCGCCGCACCGGCCATCACCATTAGTTCTACCCGAAGGTCTGGGACTGCCATTCCGCCCACCATTCTCGGCAAAGCTGCTAAGTCTGAATCTAGCCACGCCTTGGCCCCGGGAAGGTTGTCCGTAAAACAACCGTGCCAAACGCAATTTCGGATCAGCTTCGTAAAGCGGTGGTCGTACTAAACCATCTTTATTGCGTTTTCGGAACAAATTACTTAAATTCGTAGCCTACGACACTGTTGAGCACGAAAAAACCCTTTGTGACTACAGTCGTAGGCACAAAGGGTAGATGAGACATTGCTATGTCTCAAACTGCTGAGCCCATCCCGTTGAGGCATCGCGCGCTACGTAGTGCTCCAAGTTTTAATTGTTGTGCCGGGTACTGAAAAATACATTCATAGTTGCCTAAGGTTTTCTATAGAATGCGCGAGATCAGCAAGTTCCAGTATGTTCTCGAGTGGGCATACTGTATATACCTCACCGAATACTTTGACGAATAATGGGTCCACATTAGTAGAGCGCATCACATATTTATCAGCAACTTTGGCAGCTTATTAAACGCCTTACCATTGTTTTAATGTACTTGAGCAGCACGAGTAAAGCCGGTCTCCAAGATAAATGGACCTGGGAGACCGGCTTTACTGGTAGGTCAGCCCCAGAAACTCGCTCTTGCCATCGTTTTTTTCAGCATATCCAAAAATAAAAATAAAAAAAACAGCATGTTTTACTTTTTTTAAAGTTAAAAAATGCTGTTTTCTTATTTTAAAAATAATATCAGATTTGAAAAATGTTTTTTAAAAGACCTCGTTCGCATTTTCTTCCAATCATAGACCGGTCGTCCATTCGAGCGTCTCTGCTACGTGAGACTGCAACGTTTCGCTTCGCCTCTTTGGACCAAGTCTTGGTTGTATCGACAGGAAGGCAGAGTGAGTCACAGCAGCAGCGACTTGGTCTCATTTGATCTCTAGTTGACCGTCATGAAGTATCCGCCGTCTAGCCATGATATCGACTCGGTGCGTGTGTGTCATTACTTCCAGCATTTTCAACAGCTCAACAATGTCAGATTCCGAGTTTTACTAACGTCGTGTGGGGGCCTTCTAGGGCTCAAAGCAGCAGCCGCGCAGTAAATCGCCACGCGCGACAGAAGCCACGTCCGTATTAAAACCGTCCTCAGTCCCGGAGCTGTCGATCTTCCCGGCCTTCACGCCGGATCCGATTCGACTGGCGGAACTCAAAGGCTCGTCGACTTATTCGCCGCCCGTTTCACCCACAAGAGGAGACGCACGAGAGATTTTTGCCGCAATCGACAAGGACCAGACGTTCTTCAATATGTTGGAGGCACGAGGACTAACTCTGGAGCCGACTGCAGAAAGCTCGGACGTCGACAAGGTCAGTGACAGAATTGACGCCGTGCGCTGCGTTGATGGGAGAAGGAGAACGCTGCTGCATCAAGCGTGCAGATGCGGAAACGTACAGGCGGCCAAGTGTTTGTTGTTTCATGAAGCCAACGCGTCGGCGAGGTGTCGGGGTGGCCGTACGCCATTCCACGAGGCGGTTTCGTCGGCGACAGGGAAGACGGCGCTGGAGCTGCTGAAATTGCTGTTTGAACATGATCCAGCGGGGATTTCGATTGTTGATGCAAATGGATCGCACGTGCTGCATCTCGCAGCGATTCATGGTAATCTTGATGTGATTAAGTGGTGTGCCGGACTAATAACTCAGTCTTCTGGAAAGCGGTCTGTGAAGAGTCCGAGCCCAATTTCTCGGTATTTGATGGACCTGGATATTACTTCATTCAGCGGACGCAACATGCTGCACTACGCTACGTACAATGGCCGCTTGGATGTGATAAAGTGGCTACTTGGGGAAGATAATCTGCGTCGTGGTGAGCTTTCCTGGGTAGCGTTGGATGTAAATGGATACTCTGTTCTGCACTACGCTGCGATGGGTGCGCCGCTGGAAGTTTGTGAATGGTTAGTGCTAAAAGCCCCAGGACGCCATGAGCTGAATCTTACAGCACGCACAAGTGAGGGCAAGACGGCTATGGAACTCGCATCAGCACGTCCGTCTTCCATTCGACATTTCCTGGCTGATATTTCTAAAGTTCCCTGCGTGCCATCAGAATTGCGCTGTGTAGGTGCTGACACGACTTCTCTGGGTGTCGGTTGGGATATTGAACCAGCTAGCAGCGATACTAGACTATGGGAGACTCTGAAGCCCATGTATTTTCATTTGGAGATCTGCAAGAAGCCTGCCAGTCTGTCACGTGCCAGTGGTTTTCTCACAATGCTCATGCTTATGCCCTCGACATCACCAGGCAGTCCGCGAGCACCACGAGCTGTATCATCTGCATTGATGTCAGCATCATCTCTGCTATATTGGAAGCCATTGGGCGTGCTATTGCAGCCAGAGGCTCGTGAACACTGGTTGTGCAACCTTGAAAGGGACACGGAGTACCTGGTTCGGATGCGTGCACGCAACCGCAATGGCTTTAGCGGCTACACGGTCCCAAATCTCTCTGGGGTTTTCACGACTAGTGATGGTGGTCGGCGTCGAAGTCTCTCGAGTCTCCAGCGGTTCTTTGGAGCCATCAAGAAGGATCCTCCAGTTGAAGCCATTGTGTTATCATTCATCGGAGACTTGCATTTTGAGCTCTTGGAGGCTCGAGGTCTGCCTCATGCATCTCATTTGGCGATACCAACGAGTCCAAATCTCACGAACACGACACCTCAGGAGCGCTATTATGCTGTGGTTACCATTGAAACGCCTTCAACACCTGATGTTGAATGCAGTGGAAATTCCTATAACGATACCAGACTCATTTACTGTGTGCGTTCACCACTTGCGACGCTGCAACAGGACTTGGTTTTGTCAGGCAGCTCGCAAGTATGGCGGCATCCTCGATTCTCCCTCTGTAGTGTGTTTCGAGCGCCCGAATCGCTAGCGCATACTAAAGTGACAATCACAGTCGACTACGAAAGACAAGGCCAGAATGATTCTTGCTGTGTGGGTAAACTCTCGTTGTCTTTGTTGGATCTGGTGCAAGGGATGCCAGCCAAAATGCAGTGGCTACCTTTGCTTAACGTAAGAGATACTGAGACGAATGTTGGGTTGGTTCTCCTTCGCACGTTGTTTCTACCAAATGGTGTCTCTGAACTGCCACATCCAACTCTACCAAATACATGGGGAACTACTGCAGAGGAGCTGCTGGGCACGCCGCAAGAACTATCATCAGAAAAAGGCGATGAAAGCGGATCACCCCCTGGATCGTCGTCTTCGACAGCATCAACGTCATCGTCGTCTTCGTCCCTGTTTTCGCATCCTTCAATGCTCCTCGACCGTTTGGGATTTGGAGTTTTTGATCCCGAGATGCAGCTTCGGAATGGCGAGTGGCAACGAAACAAGCTTGTGTCGGGGGTAACGAGGTCTTACGCGTACTACAAACTTCTGGTAGAAGCCCTCGAGCAACAACAAGAGAAACGGTGGCACTGTCTCCGATGCAGCATCCACGCGAATCAGGCATCGCAAACGTGCAATCTCACGGGAATTTGTGGTGCAGTGAGTGACTCCTGCAATGACAACACAGTGGCAAGTGAGTTTGGATCGTGCGTCTTTGATGGGCCTCAAAAACACGCAGTTCGTGAGTTGGTTTGGCAAGGTATTCCGATGTCGCGACGTCCCGAAGTGTATAGTCAAATGAGTGGGGCGTTGATCACGAAGACCCGCTATCCTGTAGACTATTTCCTCAGCTTGATCAAGCGTCTCAAAGATCCGACGGATGAAGTTCATTCCAGAGCCAAAAGCTCGCGCTTTTCGGTATCCAAAAAGCAGATTCAAGTGGACTTGAAGCGCACTTTTGCAGGCAATGACGAGTGCTGGCTCGCATCTTCCATGGGACAAAAATCTCTGGAGCGCGTACTGCTGGCGTATGCCTTGCACAACGACGCTCTTGGTTACTGCCAGTCCATGACTTTTATCGTAGGGCGATTGCTGTGCCTCTATCACTCTCAAATGCTGATGGAATCATCCGACCCGATTGAAGTCCAGGAGCGAGTATTCTGGCTCCTTCATGTGCTCTGCGAGGACTTTTTCCCGTCGTACTACACACAAGGAATGACCGGGTTGCAGGTGGACGGCGGTGTGCTCGAGAAACTTATACGAACGCGCCTTCCGAAATTGCATCGTCATTTCCAGCGCCTCCACGTACCACCCATGGGTCTTGTACTCGTGACTCAATGGCTGCTGCCTCTCTGCTGTGCTGTTTTCCCAAGTGAGACCACCTTCCGCTTCCTAGACGTTCTCTTCTTTGAAGGATCATCGGTCGTGTTTGCGATGGCAATCGCGCTGCTTCGCATTTCGCAGCATAAATTGCTAGCTGAAAACGTGGATTGCACCCAGCTTTTCCGCTTTCTTCGAGCTCGCGACCAGCGTCTGCATGACGCACCGTTGCTGATGGAAGTGGCGAATGAAGAACACCAACTGCTTAGCGCACAGGTTGGTCCTCTACGAGAGAGTGTTGCTCAAGAACTTGGCATCGATAAAGGCGACAATGCATTCAAGTCGGTAAAGCTATCAAGCCTACCGGTCGATGAGCTGAGACCAGGCGACGTGGACATTCACATTTAACACTATGAGGTTTTACAACAAAGAACATATTTTACTTACAGCCGCATCAAGTATTTTACTCTGCTAGCGACGCTGTGGTGGCAGCATGGATAGCTGCCTTGACGGTGGTCTCCCGCTCATCGCTGCTTCCACTGCTTTCTCCATCGCTAGAGACGTTCGCGTCACTTGTAATGTCGCTATCATCATCGCTCGGCGTCGTGGTAGCTGCAGCCGTTGCCTTGGTTTTCTTCTCCTTCTTTTCCTTCTCTCTCTCCTCTCTTCGCTCCCTCTTCTGCTCCCGCACGAGGTCAATTGTCCGCAGCAGAATTGTCATAATGTGCACAGTCTCCTGCGGGTTGGAGATCCAGATCGTCGTGGCCGCATCTCTTGACCGAGTATCATTGCCTGTTGTAGTGAAGCGATCGCCTACATGGAGACACTCCTGGCCTTGGATGTTGCGCAGCTCTTCACTATCGCGAAGTTCCTCGGGCAAGAAGCGAAACACGTACTTCTGCAGTGCCAAGATGCCCAGTGCCTTGTGTCCAATGTCCACCCACACGTCGTTGCCGCCGTTAAAGGCGCAGAACGGGACTTGGAAGTGCCGCAGCTCGTGCTGCAGCGTGAGACTGATCTCCTCCAAGTTCTCGTACAGAATCCGCTTCTCCGACGTGTTAATGATACCGATCGCGCGCTCCTTTCTCAGAATTCTAGCCGACAGATGCAGTTCCTTGACCATCTCCTTCAGCACAACTTCCGCTGCATCCAGTAGCGCCGTCACTTTGTCCTCCGGCCAGCGTTCTCCCCGTCCGTCCTTCCAGACTGCGCCATCGATCTCACGGAGTCCCACAGCGCCCGTCATCTTGTCTGTGTGTGTCTCAAACAGATAATTGCACTCTCCACCCATGACCAGAAACCGCGCTCGCTCCTCCATCGTCACGTCCTCGAGCGCATCCAAAATGCCTCGTAGACGTTCCTCGTACCTCCCGGGGTTGCCTGGATATCCAGCCGCTGTGACGAGGGACACAACGACGCCTCGACGCAGCAACTCCACGATGACCTGAACCATCCTCGAGCTCTTGCTGATAGTACCGCCGTCTTCGTAGATGGTGTCATCGGCGTCGAAAGTCACGAGCTTGAGCTTGCCGGCGATGGCGTTGGTAGTCGCCAGATTGAGGATGTGACGCACCTCCTTGAAGGTGGGCGGAACCCGCTTGCGCGCCAGGAAGTGCGTGCTGGCGTCGTACTCGAGTGCGGCTCGTGTGAGGTCTAATGGCAGGAAAATCTTTTTGAGGTGTGGCAAAAACTTCCTGAGGCGGCTGCGCTCGGGGCTCTCCGCGTGCTCGGACATGAGCTCGCTCATGTAACGGAAGACCTCGAGAACCGATACGCGCAGCTCCTGTTGGTCGCCTACAGGCGACATGATCCACTCCCGCAGGAGCTCGATCATCGGGTCCTGCTCCTTCAGCATAATTGTCGTCGTTGTTTGAGGCTGGACTCACGTTAATTGAGGCGATTGTTGCAGTGCGCTCTAGCCGGCGAGTTGGAGAATGTGGCTCGATTGTTGAATGTGAATGCGAAAATTGTCCAAGCGGCAGGAGGTCACTCTTTGTGAAAAACGAAAATTAGTTCATGTTTGTATGCTGACACTGTGTCGAGGTACCAAAAAAGGGGATGGGACAAGCTCGACGTCACGAGGACGACAATGTAGCCATGTTGTTGATGGCCCCGCTCACTATCGTAAGGCAATCAACAGATACTCGTGTGCGTCTGGCAGGATTTACTTGCTGCAGCACCGGAGTGACATTGCTTGATATCAGAGTCTGCGCTCAATTGGTTTGCACTGATCGCTGTTTATGCCTCCTTTGCCTTTTCGTGTGTTCAGTCGCCATCACGACGAACCAACAAAATTCCGGCAGCAGACACTCCATGCCTACAAACCACAACGCGGTTGGATTTTTGCCACGACGGACTTGCAACTGGCAATTAGTAGTACCTGGCGCTATTTTGAGCTAATGATGGTGTCCACCTACCACATCGGACGTGAAGCGACGCGAGCACCGAGCAGCTCGCTCTTCCAAGCCTAAAGCTGTCGACACTAGACCTCAGGCAGCATGGCCTTCAAGCTGACGCCCACCGAGAGTCTACGTGCCTGTGGCGTGCTGGAGGAGTCGCTGGAGAAGATGAGCTTCTTGGGCAGCATCACTCCCGACATCCTGCAGCACCGCGAGGAGCTATCGCAGGTTGTGGGTGAGGAGATCTCCCGCATCATCCAGGAGCAGCGCCAGCTCGAGAACAAATACGAGAAGCTCATCGCACAGCGAGCAGTACTGAAGGGACTGGCCAATAAATCCAAGTTTAAAGAGAACCAGCGCGAGATCCAGGATGTCAGTCGACTGCTGCGAGAGTCCACCAAGAGCTTGTGTCGTAACCTTAAGGAGAACCCCAACTTCGCAGGAAACCTCCTTAAAATTCAGCAAGAGCGCGAGGGTCTCTTAGACCTGCTTGGACACACTTTGACAGAGATGAAGAAGCATGCGACGTTTGAGACGTTGCTCAATTTCGTGGCGGAGGGCAAGAGCACACAGGAGAAGGCACATGAAATCCTCAAAAAGGAACGTGAAGCGGTGGAAGAAGTGAAAAGACTCGGGGCGGAACTCGCTCGTGAGAAACTGGAGCACCAGAAGGAGGTAACCGAGCACAAGGCAGCCATTCTTCGATTGAAGGAGCAGATACTCGCAGTCAAGTCCAAGACGCAAATCGATATTCGCTATGCTCGTAACGAAGCCAAGGCGAAGCGAAGCAGTACGGCGCGAATGTACCACCAGCTTATGGAAGAGCAACACGACCGAATCAAGGATCTGCAGGGCAAGTGCTCGATGGAGACCAAGGTGCACGACGAGACCGTGCATTTCCTTAAGGACCGCCATGAACAACTTCAGACAGAGCTGGCCGAATGGAACGCCAAGTACCAGCAAGACACACAAGCGAAGCAAGCACAATTGCAAGAGTTACAGGAGCGCAAGGCTGCAAATGCACAGAGGCTCGAGAACTTTCAAAAGCGGTGGCAAGAGGAGATGACAACGATCAAACAAAAGGAGGAGGAACGTCAGAGGTTACTGGAGCTCGAGGCATTGCGCAAGGAGGAGTTGAAGGCGCAGAATACCGCTGCTAGGATCATTCAGGTCGCCTATCGTGCGCATATGGCCAAGAAGGAAGAAAAACGCAAGGCTGCCGAGTCTGAGAAGAAAGCAGGAAAGAAAGGAGGCAAGAAGAAGGGGAAGAAGTAGGATACTCGTGTGAACGAACCAAATAAACGTTTTTAGGGACTTTACTCGTCCATCATTTGCCTACGTTGGTGCATATAAGTACATCATGCACGCGTTGTGTTCGATTTACTCTCGAAGTAGCTAGATAGCCCATATTCGTCCTCGGTCAGAATTGGAGTCTGCATACGCCTAGGAACCTTATAGATTCTCGTTTTGGGACGACGATCGATGCCATGCTCGAAATTACTTCTTTAATTTGCTGATCCACAGTACTTCCAGTTCACTTTAGTGCTGTCCAACAATGGTGATTGATAAGCAATTTATGTGGTAGTCTCTTCCTATTGCGCTGGCGGCATTTGTGGCTGGGCCACATGCTGTACTCCACTCCTTCGGCTTAACAAGGCCAGCGAACAATGGAAACGACCATAATGTTCAACTCAGTACGAATAGCAGCTTTGCTCATCTACCAGACACCATACCTCTCATGTTCGAAGTTTCCAAATACCCTGCAATTGGCCACCAAACGCTTGCAGTGCACAACCTCCGTCTGATGAACTTGACGGTCGTTACTGAAATGGTGGGACAAAAATACGATGAATCCACGAGCCTGCTCTTCGGCCAAGTCGGGTGGATAGGAGAGCAAACAGCGTAGTATCTGTATTAATTCAAGTTTTGCTTTCAAGTTCACATTTTCATGAGCACTCGCTTCAGAATTTTACACTAGGAATGTATCCATGACGTGGTGTACGACGTCAATGCCCGAATCTAAGGGTTTGTCGAGGTCGGCTCGCTTGGCAATAATGTGCTCGTGCGACATGATTCCTCCAAAAAGGACGTCAATCCGACGCCAGCCCACACTCTGCACAGATAGCAACATACCACGCAGTTCATCTTGTTCTGCATCTGCTGTGAAGGCGTACGGGAGCTGGTCCAAGATAACGTCACCTTCGATGAAAGGCTCTGGACGAGACACTCCTGAATGGTGGGAAGGCATACTCCCCACAGTTTTTCCGCGACGGCGACTGTGGAAGAGATGTATGTGCCGGTCACTGTCCTTCGAAGCCTTTCTTCCGGGGGCTGAGGCATGACGGCGAGTACTTCTGCTGCTACTATGGGTGCTGGAGCTACTGATGCCGCTACCTTCGACATCATGATCACTGCGTAGCTGCTCGTCCTCGTTTGAAGCCGAGGACAGGGCTGCGTGCTTGGGTGCCATGTACTTCATTGCAAGGCGCTTGACCTTGAGCGGGATAGTGTCTCGTAGCTTGCGTGCGCTGTTCAGGGAGTCGAACACGATGTGGGTGTAGATAGGAGACATCAGCAGCTCCTTCGCGCTCGAGCGGTACGGGTTAAACGCACGAACTGCTGCACATGTGTATGGCACCTGCATGTCGAAAAAGATGCTTGAATACAGGGTACGTGCTTTGAACATCTGCAACGCCTGCATGAACTGGCCTTGTGTCAAGCAGCTGAGCAGAGGTGGCGTCGTAGACTCTTGGGGCTTTGCTTCCTTGGTGCTTGCAGCCGAAGTCACGCATCGCACACCGAAACTTGCATTACTGAGCGCCACGAGCCATCTCCAGTCGCGGTGAACATCTTCCTCTGGGATACGAAGCACACAAACATTCGTGTTGGTAGTGTCAGAGCCTGAAGACTCAGCGGGGCATCGGATCTGGATATCGAAGTTGCCGAAGACATCGGGTTTCTCTTCGTCGTTTTGTCCCCATCCGATAAAACTGGAGTAGTAGTTGGCGTCATCTCCGATGCTTTTCCCACTTGGCAGCAAGATCTTCACATCGGAGCAGGATAAATCAATCTCGAGCTTCAACTTGTGCTCGGCTTCCGTCTCATTGTTCTCGAATACGCGAAGCTTTCGGTTGCTGAGGTTGCAATCGTACAACTCGAAGGCTTCCTGTCCATCGACTTGCCGCTCCCCGGACACCGGAAGACTGATCAGCAGCGATCCCTTCACCTCAGACAAAGCTGCAAGGAATGAGAGAACGTCAGCATCAAACCCCGCCAATAAATAATCAATCACCAACTGTACCTGGGTGAAAGTCCTTGTCTAGGTATGTAGTGGAGGGTTTGCTCAGTGCCAGCGTCTCCTCATTCGCTTCATCTATCAGTGTCAGTTGTGCTCCAGTTCTGCTAAAGATCTTGGGCATCAACGCATTAAACACGACGTTGGTCGCGCCACGACGAGGGCGGCGAATACCGAGATGCGGTGTAGCCAGCGTCACGAAATTCTGCACCAACAGTCAATGTCACGGTCAGTCACCTATATAGTAGAGCACTCTACGTCGCTTGTACTCACCATTGGCTCGACCTTGTCGAAGAAGCCGCGACTGAGCAGCAACCCGATACAGTAGCGATTGTAGAGCCCTCCCAGCGAGTGGCCGATCATCGAAAGCTTCTGCAGTTTGGGCATCTTGGCCGCCAGCTGTTGGATCTCATCTGCCAGGCGCTGGGCACCTTGGTCCACGCCGTCGTATGTCTGGAAGAAGCTGGTGGCGTTGCTCTCGCCCGCATGCAGGAACAACTCATCATTCTGGAACTGCGTCCGAAAAATCTCCACAAAGCGAGCGAAGTCGTGCTTGCTGCCCAGCAGTCCGTGCTGAAAGATCACCAGGTGCGTGGCTCGCTGGAGCTGTGCACTGTCGGCGTTGTTGCGGCGCGGAGAGCGCATTGCTACGAGAGCTTTGGAGGCCCGCGGAGGATTGAGGAATGACGCACTTGAGTTAAGTGAAGATATTAATAGCTTCTGAGTTTGATTCTGGCGACGGCTGGATCGTTTCTCAGCGTCAACTTCGACTTTTGGTTGGATGAAAAGCTGAAAATCCAGCCAAATTCTCAGAGTGTTGATGCCGACAGCTTCTTGGCTTGTGAGACTGTGGTAAACATGCCAACCTTCAGAAATGAAGGTGTCTATTAATACGTTGTCACGGGGTGTTTTAGATGGCGACCAATTCTGAAGTGAGATCGGGTACGTATACTACCGTAATTTTGCTTTGACCAAGAATGTAGCAACACAGAAACTAATATGATTCACGATAACAAAAGAAAAGAATACTACATGTAGTACGACACTGCTCCTGGAGTCCCCGTTCTCTGGTTGTGTAGCTCAATGTCGGCAAACTCACTGCTGGACACTGCATATATTGAAACAGAAACGCCCATGTGATCTAGTACATTGTAAGGTTAGCGGGTCTTCTTCGCTTTCTATTGCTGCTGCGATTTTGTGGACACCGTATTGACGACCGTCGCACCTCCGGTGGCATCAGGCGGGGCCTTGCCAAGCATCTCAGCTACAGCTGCACCAGGTGGCTGTGTTTCTGTGATTCGGGGCTTGAGTCCAATACGTCGGCGGAAGTTGTTGTTGTTCATAGCGATGGTCTGCGCCATGGACGACCACGACGCCCCAAACCAGTAGAAGAAAACACCTTGGGGCAGATTGGCCATCATTGGGACAGCAAGGATCGTAATATATTGCCCTCCCTGCAGCAACGTTGTCCAGAACCCACTTTTGGTCCGCACAGACAGCTCTAGGTTGCCGTAGGTTGAACCTGCAGCGAGAATAGGAAGCACGTACGTGCTGTCCGTCTCGACCAGGTTTTTCCAAAACCATAGACCACCAGAGTCGAATCCTGCGAAGTTCCCAGAGCGTACCATGTCACGAGCACTGTATGCCATGAGGACGAAAAGGGGAATGTACGCAACCGAGCCCATGATAGTCTGGATGGGGCGCGTGTTGTACTTCTTCATCACCGCCTTGAAGCCTTGGCGTCCGAGTAAGATGGCATCGAGGTGTCCCTTGTGGTCCGAACCAGGCTGCATCACAATACAACCGCACGTCACAGCCAAACGCTTTAGAACAGGAACATTCAATACATTTGGACAGTTGCTCCTTACGGTGAACGTGCGCGCGTACTTGTACGCCGAGTGCAGCTTACTGAAGTCCGGTCTCGCCTGCATCAACCTGCACACACCATCCGGTACAAATAGCATCAGCACGTTATGTACTAAATTACACCCCCACTACGCCACCAAATAGATTAGATACCCACCTCTGCATGGATTGGATCTGGAACACATAGAACGGGAAAATGGCAGCTCGCACCGTCACACCCGAAAGCTGCAAGCACGACCACATCAATACAAAGCATCAGTATTCTACCATCTCCAGCACCAATTGTCTCCACTCTCGTACCAGCAGTGTGGCCCACCAGGGCAGCCCCGTAGTCATGTGCACCGTCTCCAGGATCGACTGCACGCCCTGCACGATAACCCACGGCTCGTTGCCCGTGCCGCTACTCACCGCTGCCGCAACGTCTGCAGTACACAGCCACGTCAGTTTACCATTCGCATCAATTGCACGACGCATCTAGAATGCACCTGTGAGCTGTCCGTCGGCCATCGTCAGCTCCAGCGTCGGCGGGACTGCATCAGAGGTGGAAAAGTGTCGGTTGTCGAGCGAAAAGGGCGCGCCTACAGGAAAAGCCGCCTGCACACTACGAAGACGCATCACGTTCTGGCCTCGAGAGAGAGGAGTGCGGCCGAGCCCTGGCGCCCGGCCACGAAGTGCCCCAAGCGCGCGCAGCTGGCCGTTCATGGGAAGTGCGCTTGGCTTCGTGGTGGTCTCACAAAATATAAGCATCGATATCCGTAACGTTCGTTTTAACACAATCAAAACAAGTTAATAGCATTGTTTATTTGAAAACACAATTGTTTCTAATTCTTTTTACCAAATGGTAAAAAAATAAAGTTTTTTAACTTTAAAAAGGTTTTTTTTTAGTACAGGGGGTCACGTCGGGCTCACGCCGAATCGGATTGTACAGTACACAACAAAACCAGCTTCAATCACTTAAGTTCTGTGGATTGTACACAACAAAACCAGCTTCAAGGCGCGTGCCATTTCCGATCATCGATGTTCAGCAAGCGCGTATCCTCCTCCACTCCGACGCTACGGGCGTCGCTCGCCCGCGCCAAGAGCACGGCTAAGCCTCGCACGTCGCCTGTGCTGAACACCATGCTACCGCCCAACACTTTTAAGGGAAAAGTGGCGCTGGTGACGGGCGGCGGCACCGGGTTGGGCAAGGGCATCGCCACCAAACTGTCGGATCTGGGCGCCACCGTCGCCATCATGAGCCGCAAGAAGGGCGTTGTGGATGTGGCGGCGAAGGAAATCCAGGCACTCACCGGCAATGTGGTGATTCCGCTTACGGGTGACGTGCGCGACCCCGAGCAGGTCAAAAAGGCGCTGGATGAGCTGGACGAGCAGGCTGGCGTACCCACGGTCGTGGTCAACAATGCGGCCGGCAACTTCATCTCCCCCTTCGAGCGACTTAACGCCAAGGGTTTCGGTACCATCGTCGACATCGTGCTCAAGGGAACGGCCAATGTGACGCTGGACGCTGGCAAGCGCATGATCCAGCACGAACAAGGCGGGGTCTTCCTCAACATCACCACCACGTACGCCGAGACGGGCTCGGGCTACGTCGTGCCTTCTGCCGCAGCGAAGGCTGGCGTCAGCGTATGTGAACTGCGATTGGATCTTTAGTGTATTGCAATGGTGGTACTGACCTTTTCGTGTGTTTGCTTTGTAGGCAATGATCAAGTCACTGGCGGTGGAGTGGGGCAAGTATGGCATCCGTTTTGTGGGCATTGCTCCGGGTCCGATCAAGACGAAGGGAGCATTTGACCGACTGGACCCGTCGGGGGCCTTCGAGGAGGTCATGATCCAGAACAATCCGCTGAAACGCTTCGGTGAGGTGGACGAGCTCGCCAACTTGGCGTCCTACATGACGAGCGACTACGCCAGCTGGCTCAACGGCGAGATCATCCGTTTCGATGGAGGTGAGACCGTCTCGAACGCCGGTGAATTCAATATGTTTGGCTCCGTCAGCAAGGAGAAATGGGATGACCTCGAAGCCGCTATCCGCGATTCCAACACCAAAAGCAAGAAGTAAATTTTGCTGACCCGATGTGGACAATTGCACTATGACATTTGCCAAGCTCCCAACACACCTAAACATACACAATTCCCCCATTGACTGCTACAACTTATCGAGCGCAAGTTAGGGTGAGGCTGGCCAGCGGAAATAATGAAATGCGGCAAAATAGTGTTGATTATACAGCTTGGCTCGGCACGTTGATGGTGGAGACTGATACGAAGTACTCTCCTATCATAAAGAAGAATGAAGTGTTGTAAAAAGCGAGCAGTGCTCACTCGTTACTAGGGCGCTCGATTCACCGCTTACGATGCTGCGGTTGCGAGGTGGTATTTGGCACGTAGCTGCTCGCGCTTCTCGGCGCGGCGACGCAAACGATCTTCCTGGAACGTGGCGCGACGCTCCTCCATCTTCTGCAAGTTCTCCGACATCTTGCGGATCTCCTCGTTCTCTTTCTCAGCCTGTTTCGCACGCTTCTCTCGCTCTGCAGCCAGCATTGCACCACGCACAAAACGAGCTCCCGCAATGGCCTCCATCCATTGCTGTCTCTTGAGTGCTGTCGTAGCGTCAAACCTGTGCTCCTGCGGACCCACAGCTAGGACTATTCCCAAATCAGAGTTGTCCTGGCCCACATCCACCTCACGGACGTCCGTGATCTCATCAAGTGGAATGGCCTTGATGTCGCCTTCATAAGTTCTCGTTTCGGGATCAAACTTCTGGTACTGGAAAATGTTCTTGGCGCGCACAAACTTGAGAAATACGTGCCTTTTCCGCAGCAGCCCATACTTGCTGAAGAGGTCTCCACCCTCCAACAGCGGCAGAAATTTCTCGTAGAAGACGTTTTCAGTCTTGGCCGTGTTGGAGCAGCTGTTGCAGAGCCGCACGGGTTCCACAAAACCAAACTTGACAACACGGTCGAAGTTGGATGTACAGCCGCCGCAGAAGACGAGCCCGCAGCCGCGGCAGTGGTGCTTGCGCTTGAGCAGGTCGAATTCGACACCGCAGGACACACAAGCCTCGACCAAGTCGTCCTTGATCCATCGTGGTGGGTTCTGGTAGTTAGGCAAGATGGCTGTGGTCTGGTCCTCCTCGTCCGCGGCCGAGCGGCGCTTGGTCTTCTCCTGGATCATGTATCTGGATTCATCAGTGGGCTCGGGTGTGTGCGCGGGCTGGAAGCAGCACGAAATCAGCGCGCAGAGGCCTGCTTTGGCCTTCTGCGGAAACGCGGTCACCATGGTTTACACCTGGGTTGTTGAGCGAGAAGGATAATAAGCGCGGCAGAGGCTCTACTGCCGCCGCTCTATCTATCACCTGTTGCGCCTATCGAAAAGATCGAAGCATCATTAGAAAATCATACATGTATCGACCAATCGTACGCCTTATAGAAGGAAATTTCAGCCAATACCATGCTTTGGCAAGATTTGCATCAAAAGTAGTACATCGAAGTAAACGTAATGTATTAATAATGTATTACGTGTTCGCGTGGCCACACTACGCCTGCGTTAGGCTCAGCTTTGCTAGTCGGGTCTCTCTTCGCCGGTATCGAAGTAGAATATGCAAAATTCATTCCATGTATTATTTTAACAATATGTTTTCAGACTACAGTAGTCCCTAAAAAACCACTTGTAATTGCCAGAAAAATCACCACAATCAAGACTTGCTAGGGGACAAAATCGGTTATACTTGGCTTTTGTATGTCTCCTAGGACAAACCGGCAAATGGACGCTAGGACAAAAAAATCGGTGCTGCATAGTGAAACCAAGTAAAATGGGGTTTTGTCCTAGCAAAAGTCTGATTGGGGATAACAGAGCGGAATGCTACACATATTTTTTTCTCGTTGGCATGTCTGGCTAGTTTATTCCTTACAACCGCCGGTGACGACCCAGCATCGCGTACTCTCAAAGATGCCCAGCAAGTTGGTCAAAATCGCCCACATGAGCGCAAACGATAGGTACGATATGGTAAACACACCCATGCGTCGACTGCTTCCACCTGATCTCTTTAGAGCCTGCGCCTCCGCTTTCTGGCGAGGCAGCAACGGAAGGAAGAGCAGAGCCAGCAGTTTCATCACGTACGAGATCAGGATGGTAATGGTCACGTCGCGCCGCACCTCATCCGTGTCGTTCAAGATGTCTTCGTTGTACACCTTGAAAGCCGCGTTCACGTTCTTCGTCAACGTGAGAGCAAATGGCCCGCCCAGATTGCTCACTGTGGTCAAAAGGCCGTAGATCGCTCCTTCATTGCCGTGCCCTGCTAGCTCCACGACCACGTACGTTGAAATGATGAATCCCACAGCGTCCGGCACGGCCTCGACAATTGGTACACCTAGCCAGAACCACTGCTTACGTACAACGTCCCACGTCACCAGCATAGTACACACGGCATCAAGTGCAATTACACTCAACATGGTGACCACTTGCATTGTCCGCCAGTTCCAATGCAGTCCATACTTCCCCGTCAACGTGAGCGTGACCACAGTCACGAAGCTACCGAATATGCTACTGAGGCTCAAGTTGAAGCTCGTTGCATGCACCCAGTACGATGTCATCGGATCTTGTGCCACGTACGTGAATCCGCTAAACACCCCAGACAGGAAGCTGTAGGCGATCACCTGATACACAGCACGACTCTGAATGGCGCCCCACAAGTCCCCAATATACTTCTTGAAACTCGGTCGCTCCTTCACCACTTCTTCACGCACAAACATCAACGTCATCGGGATCACAGGCAGACAGAACACTGCCAACAACAGCATCGTGTCCTGGAACGAAATGCCAAAATCAAAACTGCCGCCATAGTCCGGCGAGCTCAGTCCAAACCCCGTAATGGCTTGCGCCACCACGTTAAACAACGTCCGCACGGTATAAATCGCCGTTTGGGTACGTCCACGCGTTTCTTCCGGTTCACGTTGAGCATACTCGACCACCACAGCATCAGCAGCCACGTCTGCGAACAGATATCCCAGCGTGGCGAACATCATGAGCACAATATACTTGGCCCCACTGCTCGGCGCGCTCTTATTAAGCGACTGCACCATTTCCAGTGAGTAATCGGCCGGCTTGATCTTCCGCATCTCTGGGTCGGGAAAGTAAGGTTCTTCCAGCGGAGACGCGGCCATTGCCAGCAGACATAGCACTGTCACGGACCAGCCCAGCACCATGTACGGCCGGCGTCTGTATCCAAAGAGCGGAAAGCAGTCGGACAGCACGCCGATGAAGACTTTGAAGCTCCACGGGATAGAAATCAACGCCCGCGCCGACGTCGTGGCCGTGCCTTCCATGTTGAGGTAGTAGGTCAGGAAGGGAGTGATGGTGCTGGGCAAGACGCCGTAGACCAGCCCTACGGCCGCGTACTGAGAGATAAGACCAGCACTCTCCATTGACATTAGTCGGGGTGCCGAGCCCTGACGTAGCGCACCATTAGCACCACGACCCGAGTCTTCGTCCGGTAGCTTCTTGAGCTTCTTATTGGCAGTCTGGTGCTCGGGCTTCTGCAGTGAGGGCGGCGGTGAATGATCGTCGCCTGCCGCGCCCTGTCGCAGCGAAGAGTGCTCGTCCATATGCTCCAGCTCCGCCTCCTCGTCCTCCGTCGCTGTCGTCGACGATGCGCGCTCCTCGTCCCGCGGCATGGCTGCTTGATTGAAACTTGGCAATTCTTGGCTAGATGTAGCCATCTGTGAAAAAAAGCGCCCAGATGGTAACCACTAGATTATGTTTCTTTAAAAAAAAATCGTTTTTTAAATATATGTGTATTCTGTATCCGCGCTCGTTGTAAGTGCATAGAGTTGCTTTGGGCACGCGTATTCCGAATGTAGTGGTTTCCGTTGCCTATGAATGACAATAATGCCGACGAGAAGCCCGATTGGGTAGGTGCCATGATTTGGTCCTTTTCAACCACATTCGCTTTCGAGGGTGAAGTCAGCGGCGGTATTAATAAGCATAGCAACGCGGCTCCGCTGAATTCATGTAGCACTTGCGTCGACTTCACTTCTCTCTGCTACAGGGCTCCGCCCCATCGACTCGCTATAAATCTTAGTTGTTGCTAAAAAGAGAATTAAATAATGGATAACCCAGGAAATTATTCGGTGGTGACGTACAAAGATTAAGATTCCTTACCGGTTGAGATGCTGTCCTAAGAAATGCAATATGTCAACTTTGATTCTCGTCAGCGATCTGACCGGCTTACCTTTACTAAGCCAACTAATACAGCTCAACCACAGTAAGTGAACATGGTGACCAGCTAAGTATTGTTTTCTTGCGTTCAGGGATACCTATAATAAAACAAATGACACCAATCATTCTTGTATGGAAAGCTAGCCACATATGACCTCTACACGAAAGTACGCTTTAGCCTCACTTGTTCTCCTGGTGTGACTGGTTGACTGGGTTCTTATCCATGTTGGCGAAACGAGAGCGCTGGGCCTGCCACTCAACGCCCTGGCCCTCGTCGTAGTGCATGGAGTTGCCTCGCTTGGACTTGGTCAAACACACATCCGGGTTGTTGATGAGGTGACGAACGCCGTTGCCAATGGCTGCAGTCATAGCGAATCCGACGAGTAACACGACCGGGAAGGTGCCACGGTCGGTAGCCCAGAGGTTGATCAGTCCCTTCGCTGCGCGCGTTCCCTTAGCAACCATTATCTGGTGGTTGGGTCGTCTTCGATAGAAGTGAAGTCTCCGAGGTAGCGAAATAAAGAATGGGATCACTTGAGATCACGGCTTATTTCGTTGAGCAGCGAATGCTGGGACAAACAATCATAATCTCACCGATTACGCTGGACGGTCCTGCCTGCTCCAAAGCTGGCCGAAGAGCAGCTGGAAGGGGAGGAGGACCAGCTCGCTATGTTCAGCATCGGGTTAAACTAAAACAAAACGACATGTTATAGCACGCTTGTGCCCAGTTTTCGCTGCTTCCTATGAATATAATATATTATGTGCCCGACCGACAGCAAACAACGTTATACATGCAGACAAGAGTGGAGATTGATAGCAATTATACATTTTTCTTTACATGACCGAGTGCAAGCCTACGCCCTGCACCCGCTTCGTTACGGAGTGATCAGGTCACACTGTACTCGATCAGGACTCACGGCCAAAGCCGCCTATCTGGAAACAGTCTTGTTCTCCTCCTTGGCGAACGCGGGATCGAATTGGCGAGACTGATTAATGGCGTTGCGGTGCAGGTTGGCGAACCGGAAGCGACGCGCGCGCCAATCAGCGCCATCCTCGCTCTGATAGTGCATGGAGCTGTTGCGCTTGCTCTTGTCGAAGCATACATCTGGGTTGTGGAGCAGGTAGCGGCTGGCTGAGGCACCGGCGGCCACGGCGGCGAAGCTGCAGATGATGACGACGGGGAAGGTGCCACTATCCGTGGTCCAGAGCCTGAAAAGACCCATGCTGGAGCGAGCTGCCTTGGCGGACATGGTCGGTGAGAGAGGTGGTTGTTGGCTTGAAGTGCTTAGTAGAGTGCAGAATGTGCAATGAACTCGAGCCGAGTCGAGGTCATCGCGCCGTCGCCCCCACCGTCTACGGCCACACGTTTGGGGCGATGCAAGAGATACGCAGAGCCTTCAGAACGTCGGCCTTACGTTTAACTTCAGAGACCGGCGTCTGCGGGAGGAAAGTGGACGCTGAGCCCGCTGTAAGAAATTCCACCCCCATACAAACGCTGTTTGAACTTGGCACCTTCCGTAGAGATACGCAAGACGCGTTTCTTCGAGCACTGAAGTAAACTTCGGCGCTGAACTATCCACAAACCGGTATTTAACAGACATTGTTACTTCAGTTCGTAGCACGCGTATCTGTGACGCTCTTCCTGCAGGCTGCAGCACCTTCATCCAGGACGTTGCTTGTCGACCCAACCGCCAAGGCGACAAGCAGGTGCTCGTTGCACCATTCAGCAGAAATAATGGTCATGGGTCGTGACGGCGTGGTGCACGTTGCTGCCGGGCGGAGTACCCGATTACCGCCACTGTGAGGGTTTCAACCGGAAAGTCGATAGGTTCGAGCAACGTGTGGACCGGTGGTCCGTGGCGTCGATTGCTATAGCATTCGGGCGCTGTCCGCCATCTTCTGTAACTTGCATTTTACGCACGGATGTGTCGAAGGGGTTTCGGATCCCCCGTCGTCCCCAAAACTACCTGTAATTGAGCTTGAAAGCAAGCACGGCACGTTCGGTCGTTTCGACAACCCCGCTTGAAGGTGCAACACGAAATAAACTACTGTAGTGTTCGTCAGTCGAGAGGTGGAGCAGTGAGTCAGGGCGATGGTGGCTCCGTCGCTGCAGGGAAATGCGGTGTGGTTATCGATCAGAGCTGACTTCTGAGTTAAAACGCAAATCCTGTTCCGCTGGTGCTGGTTGATGCCAGCGTCTATAAGAAAAAAGTATGGACACGCGCCCAACCAAAGTCGGAAACCGGCGCGGTGTGACGCCGAGGAGGGAAAGAAATAGAGCAAGTAATCAGAAATACAAATTGTCCCCTTTGCCGGCATGTCTTTGCCGATACGACTAGCTATAATAGCGCTAACACACTAGTTTTTTTTAAATTACGTCGAAGCGAAGTGCGTTTGAAGAGATGCTGCATCGATCAACCATTCATGGCCCAACGAGAACCGGTACGTCACCGATCCAACCGGTATGAGTGTATGTACTGGTGGTTCGGTTGACTTTGCAAATCACCACTGTAGGTCTTTAGACACGCAGCGAATCGCGTATCTATAGCAAACATGTCATTTGCATGGCTCAAGTACCTCGCCATTGGCGACTCGCCAAAACTCTTCGACAAGAGTTCATTGCACATTCTGCACTCTACTAAGCACTTCAAGCCAACAACCACCTCTCTCACCGACCATGTCCGCCAAGGCAGCTCGCTCCAGCATGGGTCTTTTCAGGCTCTGGACCACGGATAGTGGCACCTTCCCCGTCGTCATCATCTGCAGCTTCGCCGCCGTGGCCGCCGGTGCCTCAGCCAGCCGCTACCTGCTCCACAACCCAGATGTATGCTTCGACAAGAGCAAGCGCAACAGCTCCATGCACTATCAGAGCGAGGATGGCGCTGATTGGCGCGCGCGTCGCTTCCGGTTCGCCAACCTGCACCGCAACGCCATTAATCAGTCTCGCCAATTCGATCCCGCGTTCGCCAAGGAGGAGAACAAGACTGTTTCCAGATAGGCGGCTTTGGCCGTGAGTCCTGATCGAGTACAGTGTGACCTGATCACTCCGTAACGAAGCGGGTGCAGGGCGTAGGCTTGCACTCGGTCATGTAAAGAAAAATGTATAATTGCTATCAATCTCCACTCTTGTCTGCATGTATAACGTTGTTTGCTGTCGGTCGGGCACATAATATATTATATTCATAGGAAGCAGCGAAAACTGGGCACAAGCGTGCTATAACATGTCGTTTTGTTTTAGTTTAACCCGATGCTGAACATAGCGAGCTGGTCCTCCTCCACTTCCAGCTGCTCTTCGGTGAGGTCTCCCCAGCCCTTTGACAGGCAGTAAAAACGACGGAGAAGTGAACCTAGCACCGTATTGCGGAAGCGGCAGAACCACACGAACTTGATCAGAACGGGTTTGAGCATCGCTGCTTCACGACGAGCAGTACGGACGACAAAAGCGGTGCGATATTCGTCCAGCAGCTTCCGGTGGAAGCGACGACGACGCCAAACCAGAGTTCGGAGTGACTCCGTGATAGCGGGGTACCAGCGGAAGACGAACTTGTGCCGCAGCGTCAGCTCAGCGTCCATGATCAACTGACGGAATCGCCGCTTCCAGATAAATTGGCGCAGAGCTTCGCGGAAGACTGGGCGGGGGTTGTTGAGACTGTGTAGAATGGCTGACTGGCGAAGTTCCCAGTAGTCCTCGCCAGCAGCGCACTTGAAATTGTCGTGCCACGAAGTCCAGTAGTTATACGTCGTGGTGTCAAAAGGATCCACTGGGAGCAGTTTCCGCTGGTTGAGCTTTTTGGTGCGCTGCTCATCGGTCCAGCTCATACTGAAGCCGCAAACGCACCAGACGCTGCTGCATCCGTCAACTTTGACTATCATCACACGACAATTGCGGCATTCAATGATGTCTTCGTCGCTGATCACGTCCTTATCCTCCTCTTCGCACGCGCATGGTGTGCTTTCATCGTACATTGTACGCTTGCAGTTAAAGCAAGCAAAGAATCCACAGCAACGAGTCACGACACGGCGGTGAATGCTGTGGTAGGCCAATAGTAGCGTCGCTCGCCTCTCCTGGTCCTGAATTCGCGGTAGTACTTCGTGAATAATGCAGTTGGTCTTGGAAGCTGGAAAGTTGTCGACGATATGGCGGATCACATCGCGTGCAGTGGTGGTCTTGCTGTGTCGACAAAATCGACGTACTACGCGTCGAAGCTCTGGGATGCGAGTTTTCTCGCTGGGTCGGAGAGTGAGAGCCACAGCGTTAGCGAAATCTCGACATGCATTCTGGTAAAACGCTGGTAGTTGTGTGTATTGAGCGTTGTGGCAGCCCGGACAGGTGAAGTTGCACGAGGCCTCGCACAGCCTTGTGTACCGCTCAATCAAGTGTTCTGTTGTCGCTGCATCAGTATCCAAGCACCGAATCCATTGCTGCCTGTTCACGGGAACTAGGCAGATTGGACAGCGGATCTTGGGTAGTGCACCTGTGTACGGGACTTCCATGGTCAGTAGCAAGTGCTTCTCCAGACACGACAGGCAAAAGACTGCGGGGCAGGTTGTTGAGCACAAGTGAGTGACGATTATTTGGTCCTTCGACGTGAGCTCCTCCAGGCAAATTTGGCAGGTGACGGAGCCAATATCGGTGCAAAATTCCTCTCGAGTGTCTGGAACTGCGTTGGGCGCCATGGTAGTAGGTTGTGGCGAGCAAAATGTGAAGTGGGCAGGCAGGCTACTAGACTTTTGAGGCAAGTGTATCCATGTTACGACCTTCACTCATGATGACTTTCCAGATGGCTACGATTTCCTTGTGTTGAAGTACATATATTAATATCCGATACTCTTACTTGTATTATTGGAGCGGAATGGTGGCTGTTAGTAGATTAACTTGGTACTTGCTAAGTGCTGAAGGACAATTTTCCATATTCCCACGACCATCGTCTACCACCCCAAACTCTCCGCTAGCTTACACTCCGCCAACTGACCCGCTAATCCGTTCCTGCAAGCGTCCACGCCGCCCTCTACGTGTAGCTGTTGAACAGACACGACCCCCTTGGACTTGCGGATCTCGAAAACACGTGCACGAAGTTAAGGGTGCGATGCATCATCGCCTCCAACGCTACCGCTATCGTTGAGATATCTGCCGCCTCGCTCTCGTGTTAAGATGTTGAGGAAATGGATATCGTGCGAGATCAGCACAACCGTTCCTTGGTACTTGCGGGGAGCCTCACCAAACAGCTGGTCATGTCGAGATGATTTCGTGGGCACATCCAATAGCAGCACGTGCGGCGTATTCGGGAATGTAACCCAAGCTAGACCAACGCGAGCAAGTTGGCCACCGGACAACGCTCCCAGCGGCACGGACACAGCAGTCCCACCACTGATGCCGAACTTGTTTAAGTGCACGCGCATCTTGGTCTCTGGCGACTTGGCGCCTCCATTGGCATTTGCATTATTCGCGAGTAACACCTCGGGCGAGTTTTCTCCTTCTCCAAGCGATTCCATCAGCAACTCCAAAGCGGTGAGGTTGCGAGACTCTTGACGCCTTAAGTCTTCTACGTTATGCTGCATAAGAGTCCCCACACATGCACTTTACCAGCATCAGGTTGGATCACTCGGTTTAGAATATGCATCAGTGTTGTCTTGTCTGCCCCGTTTCGACAGACAAACACCACCTTTTCACCATAGGCCACATTCAGCGTGACATTTTTATTGCGAGGGGAGGTGAGCTGGGTTTCTGTCCTCGATGGGGTATCTCGTCCACTTTGTAGCTAAATGATACGTCCTCCAGAGAAAGCATGGTGGTTTGGGCGAGGTCTGCAAGGTTCCGGATCTGCGGGGGTGGCGTCGACAACACTCCCCATGCCTTACTGCTGTACAGCGTTTCGAAAAGAGCAGTGTATTCTGCATCGTCCAGCAAAGTGAAGTGAAAGCCTGGTCGATCGCGGCTTCGCTTAAAGCGGTGAGCTATGTCGTTGCGCTCGTTCCTCCATCTTTTTCTTCTTCGAGGCCGCAACCTGCCTTTTCTTGTCGTCCTTGCTCTTGGACGCCTGCTGTGCAATACGCGCAACCATCTTGGTCATTTTCTCGGTCTTCTGGTCGAGGTTGTACTGCAATCGCTCGTTGAAGAACTTCTTCTATCCATGGCTTCTTCGAACGAGTCGTAGTTGCCGTCGAAGTAGACGAGCTTTTTGTCTTGCCCGCGCCCTATGATCGTTTCTTCAGCGATTTCGTTCAGGAAAAACTTATCGTGGGACACGAGGAGATCGTCAAAGTGCGGCCTAGCACCTTCTCCATGGATAGTAGGTAGTTCTTTAGCCACAAGATGACGGCATGTCCACGTGGTTTGTCTGCTCGTCAAGCAGCAGCATGTCGGGCTCCATAAACAACACAGGGGCGAGTAGAATGCGCACCTGCCAACCACCGCTCAGTGAGGCGAGCTGAGCACCTTGTTTAGCCGTATCAATATCCATAGTCGTCAAAATACGCCGAGCTCGAGCTGCCTTCATCGAATGCCTTCAGGGTTATCTCGTACGCTTCGATCTTCTCGTTAATCTCGCCTAAGATTGAAGCTTCGTTTGTAGCTCGAACGGTCTCACGTTCATTATTCATCTGTCCCGTAAACTGCAATTGCAGCTCAAGATCAGTCACTACGCGCTCCACTTCTAGCTGCCGACGACGAGCATATTTGCCGCGCATTCCGCTGCGCTTGATGGCGATTTTCGTTGCTGCGGCCAACTCGCCCTTGGCTTCAATCACCTTGACCTGCAGTAGTGCGTGCAGCAGCATGGCCTTGTGCGAGGCGAAGCTAAAGGAATCTGAGTGTTCAACCACGGTTGCTCGCTGCTGAATCGCCAACTTCGAGCGCACATTGGATACGCGAGTATCAGCATCAAGAACGGTCTGCAATACAGTTTTCACCATGCTGTCGTCTGAGATCGACGAAGTGTCCATTTGGTTAACATAAAGGATCTTCAGTGCTTGTGGCAATCCCTCAACTAAACCGTCAGCTAATGCCTGAAGCAGCGTCGATTTCCCGATACTGTTCGGCCCAATTGGCCAGTACTTGGTGCCGTAGTTCAGCTCCAGTTGCGTGTCGACGAGCGGCTCGATCGTCTTCTCCGAGTTGCCGCCGTCAGGTGTGACGATCGACAGCGCGAAATCGCTGAGCAGCACGTTCTTACCAACTCGTCAAACGTTGCCGAGTAGAATCGACTTTGCTGAGATGCTGCCACAATACAGGAAGTTGCAGGCGAAATCTCGTTGCTTGACGCTTCTGCTGCATCGCGCTTGGCCTGGTCCCTACTGCTCTCACGCTTGCTTTATTTGGCCGCCCGCTTGAGTTCACGTTTCTCCTTTCGAGAAAGAACTGGTGCGTTACCATCCACCTCAATGATCGAGTTCGCTTGAGCACCGGTAATGGTACCGAAAAGCTTCGTAGTCGACAGCCGTTTGAGAAATGGTTGCTGTCCACAGCACCACATTGTTAATTTACGTTAGTGCCAAGCTTGCTGGTTTGACAAGTGTACACGTGAGCCGTACAGAACATTTCGTTGTGGCCGAGAAGTTATCATAATGAGGCGGAAATTTTTTTTTGCACTGGTATCCTGCATTAACACTAACGTAAAACAGTATATAGTACACTGATATTCGTGCTTTTGCACTAACGTAAAACAATACTGTAAACAGTGCACAATATTTTTCGCTTTTTGGCACCAACTGCAACAAATCCGTTCGCAATATCGGAAGAGGTCGATGGACACGACGCGCACCCCCAAGCGCAAGCGGCGGCGCCTGGAGTCGGGCGCGTCCCGGCGTGGCAGCAAGAAGACGTCGTCCTCTTCCTCCTCGGCCAATCGTACGCCCGGATCGGGTGGCAACGAGTCCAAAATCGTGTGGAAGGACTCGCCCGCGGACAAGCAGATCAAAGTGTCAGGCACAGGCAAGATGGCCGTCCGAAGGGAGATGCAGGGCTTTGTGGGGCGGCTAGCGCGTGCTAGTCAGCAGTCGCCTCCACCCAGCAGCGAAGAGGAGAAGAAACCGAGTCGAGAACGAGTTCGCACGCGTCGGAAGGTGGCGCAGCATGAAGAGGAGAAAGGTGGCTACATTTATTACTATTTCGAATTATGAGTACGTAGTATGATTTATCAGAGGTATTTCTGTTTTTGCAGCGGCCTCGAGGCACTTGATGTTTAGCCCTCCTGAGATAGGAGCCACAGGACAGAGAACACCCAATACAGCCAGGAGGAGACGATCCACCGAGAGAGGAGACTCACAGGACGAGCTTTTTAATGTTCTGGACCAGATGGAGCAGAAATATGCCAGTCCCGACGTGGCATTGCCTCTAACAGACTCCAGAGCATTGCCTTCTAGGAAACCACAGCAGTATCAACAGCAGCAGCAGCTTCCATCATCTGCAGCAGCTTCTGCTTCGACCGACGACGTGAACATGACGCCGACTCCAGCTGCGAGCTATTCGTCGACTGGGACGCAGTCGCCACGCTCACTACGGACACAGGAAGCAGGTAAAACACAGGAGAGGACTAGGAACCAGGCGGTTGTCAAGGCTCTAGAGGCAATCAAGGAGCAGGAGGCTCTCAAGACACCAGAGAAGCCGCCAGTGGTCGACGTGGACCCCTTTGACGACCTGACGGACGAGTCCTGGGCGTTGCTGGACCAGCTGCAGAGCCAGCGAGCACCCGTGGAAGCTAGCCAAGCACAGTCGCAGTCCCAGACAGAGATTGTATCGCCACAGAACCTCGCGTTGACTCCACGGCCCATGCCTTCAGCAGCCTATAGTGACACGAAAAAGCCTCCACCGATGCCTCCAGCCCTCGATCCAGCGTCAGTGGTGCGGCCAATGCATGTCACTGGCGCAGCTCAGCAGCTAGAAACACCTGAAAGCTTCAAGCGCTTTTTGGTGCTTGAATTGGACCGCGACGTTGTTAACCGCTCGCTCCTTTTGCGTCTATTAGATGACCAAGATGCGCAACTGGAGGCTGTTCTGAACGACGACTGGTATGATGTGCTTGTCGAAGCGGGCGATACTATCAACATTGTATTTACTGAGCAGGACAAGGATGGTTTCTTCTCGCAAGATGGGTACAAGACGTCCATGAATCGGCAGTTGTCGCGGATACTCGTGGATAATGCACACAATGTCGTAGTAGTCCATCCTGATATTCTGGTACGTGTAGTGATTTTTTTCCCTTCATTTTTGTTGGCTTTGAGCTGAAGTTTATGTTGCAAAATTGCAGGTATCACCTACCAGGGTGACGACAAGTTTTGGTTGCTTGCGACGAGCAGTCCTTCAGGAAACTCTAGCTGTCAACCGTCCGACGAACAAGAAGGCTTTTCTGGGTACATTAAAGCACGTCCTCTTCGAGCACGCACTCCTGAATGGCTTGAACAGCGCTGAGGCTCTTCTTGAAGAAGCCAAGCGAATCGTGAATTCCAAGTACGCTTGTGCGAGATGGGGGTTCTATTGGTCGTTTTGTCTGATAAACGCTGCGTATGTGTGAACAGTATTCTAGGTCTCGTGGAGTGCGGATTAAATGAAGAAGAGGCACTTTTTGAGCTGCAACGGGTGATCGAAGATTACCGATTGTGGGTAAACGGAGCCATGATGGGACCTGGAACGCCTTTGAACGAGATCCCGCACAAGAATGGAGCTAAGGCGCGCGTGAGCCGCGTTTTATCTACAGAAGAAATGATGTGGTCCATTAAATGGGGTCTAAAAGGTGCCACGGATGCATCTGTGGAAGGCACCATCGATGGTGAGCGCGCAGGAAGCGTAGTTCTGCCTCTTGAGCTCAAAACAGGAAGCAAAAAGTATGCTGGGGTCGAGCACCAGGGCCAAGTGATCCTGTACACGCTCCTACTGAATGAACGTTATCGCCAACGGTGTCAGGATGGACTTCTCATCTACGTTCCGCCCATTGAGACCAACCGTATCACAGCCATGGCGACTCATGTCCGTGGACTCATCATGACCCGCAATAATTTCGCAAGTGCCATTGCTAAGGTGAAGTCTATCGGTGGGTCTACATCCGCTCAGGTATTCCCGCCAATGATACGCAACCGCAGAGATTGCGAGCGCTGTTTTCAAGTTGACGAATGCGTACTGCACCACGTTGCAACAGAAAATGGCACGGAGAGCTCGAGTGGTCTTGATGAGCTGTTCACCCTGATGACGAAGCACCTTGGTGAGGCAGATTTAAATTATTTCAAGCAGTGGAATCGTCTCATCGATCTGGAGCAGCAGCATGCCGAGAAGAATCTTCGCGCTCTTTGGCTTCAGGTTGGCTGGAAGCACGAGCAGGCACAGGAGGGCAGTACCTGCGTTGCTAATCTCAAAATGGTGTCTGACGCGCCTGCGCTGTCGGAGTCTGGAGCGAAGCGAACGCTGCGCTTTGTCCGCGATCGGCGGACGCGACGAGATAATGGCGATAGTGGGGTTAACTCCCACCCAACGTCGTTTGCAGACGTGCGTTTCCGAGTGGACGAGCGTGTTATTTTGTCAGCAGAATCGCTTGACGGCAAGAATTTACTGGTTCATGTGTCTCGTGCTACTGTTCGCAAGATCGAACATGGGCTGATCACGATCGAGTCACGCCAAAGCATTCCGTCGATCGTCAAAAACGGCCAGTCTGCCGTTGGTAAGGAGTATACGTGGAGACTGGATAAAGATACCATCATGAGTGGCTTACGACGAGCTAAAGAAAATCTCGTGCAATTATTTATTGGACCTCCGCCGGAGGTGGTTTCAGCAGGAACAGCCTTAATGAACCGACCGGAATTACAGGTACGTATGGCTTCGATGGTCTCCTCAGACAGTGCTGGCGATGGCGATCACAAAGTATCAGGTGCTGGCGATACCAGAAGAAGAAACTTGATTGTGCATCTCTCTCGCCCGCATTTCAAACCTTGTCGGGTAACGGAGCTCATTACTCAGCGTTGTCGAGATTGCGCCAAGGATGATCATGACGGCAGTGTGGCAGCACACGGTCAATTCTTGCTGGATGCGTTCTTCGGGTTGAATATCGATCAGCAGCGAGCCGCCCAACGTGTGTTAAGCTCTCTCGACTATGCGTTGGTACTAGGTATGCCAGGAACAGGCAAAACCGCAACAATCGCTTTCACCGTTCGGGTGTTGCTGTTTCTCGGCTTTTCTGTGCTAGTAACGAGCTATACTCACTCAGCTGTGGACAATTTACTGTTGAAGCTGCTCGCATACAAGACCCCCATGCTTCGGATCGGCAACACCGCTCAGGTGCATCCCTTGATTGCTGACTTCACACTGGATCGACAAGCTGAACGAGAAGGGATTTCAAGCGTCCGGGCCATGGAAGCCAAAATGGTTAACGCACAGTTGGTGGGATGCACGTGTCTGAGTGTGAATAGCCACGTGCTCTTTGCAAAGCGTCGATTCGACTTCTGCATCGTGGACGAGGCCACTCAGATCACGCAGCCCATTATCCTGAGCGCTCTGCGTTGTGCAGATACGTTTGCACTCGTGGGGGATCATTATCAGCTCCCACCACTCGTGGCAAATGCTCAGGCTCGCAAAGAAGGCATGGATGTGAGCTTGTTTCGAAGGCTAGCTGAGGCTCATCCAGAAGCGACTCAGCAATTGTCTTACCAGTACCGAATGAATAGAGACATCATGCTGGTGGCGAATCGACTGGTGTACGGTGACAAACTCAAGTGCGGGTCGTTTAAGGTTGCTTCAAACCACCTTAAGCCCAGATGGCAGCGGCAAGACTCCGTCGGACATAAGTTACTGTGGCCCATTAGAGTGCTGACCAATAACCAAGGCGTTATGTTTTTGGATACGGACGCGATGGGTGAAGCAACAGCGGAAAGCTCGAGCACTGCGCAGCTAGGGACCAGCGGCCGTCGACGCATGGAAAACGTCGTGGAAGCGCAAGTGATTGCTGGGTTGGTGGAACTTCTCGTCTTGGGATCAGTCCCACCTGACGAGATCGCAGTTATCTCTCCGTTTCGTTCTCAAGTCGCGTTGATTCACCACCATCTGACTGCTGTTGCTGCATTCCGCCGAGCTGGTGGGTCTGACTGGGTTCATTCCATCGAAGTGAGCACCATCGACAAGTATCAGGGCAAGGACAAGGGCGTGATATTGGTTTCATTCGTTCGATGCAACGAAGAGAAGCACGTGGGTGAGCTGCTAACGGATTGGCGGCGTATTAACGTGGCTCTAACGCGTGCCAAGCAGAAGCTGCTTCTAGTGGGGTCTGAAGCAACACTAAGTGGCGGTAGCGCTCTCTTCCATGTCCTCTCGGGTGTCATTAAGGAACAACAGTGGGGATTCAAGCTGCCACGTGACGCTGTTGAAACTCTTCGACAGTTTGCAGTGAGTGTAGCGGCTCCCGTCGAACCTGACCCTGAACAAGGCACGACTCCTGGACCGAGATCAAGTCGAGCAACTGACAATGTGAAAGTTTCCATCCTCCAGCGCTCTACAGCTAGTGGCAACGGCGACATCGAATCGCTCGTCCCCGACGTATCGAGTGTTCCCTTGCGCCCTCGTCAAGGAACACGGCCATCACAGATGAAGCCTATTTCGCGTGACATATTTGGTGAGATGTGAACAATGTTGTGCCAAAAGTACCATAAAAGAATGATAGGAAATGGCAAATAGTCATCATCCATCTGAAATATTTCTCAATCTTGTTCATTTGGCAATTCATTGTTTACTTAAAAGTTGATGCGGATGGTACTTTTCCTGCTGCTGATGCTCGTGGCTGGAGTAGCAAAAGCCAACGAGCTAATATACGGAGGGTGGTCTAGCGCCGCCATCACGCCAGATACCCGCGCAGTCTTGCTGCAAGCTCTGTCAACTACAAACGTTTGTGTGAGCTCGATCGTGTCAGTGAAAAGTCAAGTGGTTGCAGGAACGAACTACGAATTTCGGATCAACGGATGTCGTGGCATGCGTGGTGGAAATTGTGCCAGATCTTCGTGTAAGTCACCGCGTGCATTGGTGGTGAGCGTCTTTGACCAGCCGTGGACTCGCACAACTCGCGTCGTGTCGGTGTCTGAAGCCTGAGAAAAAGCTTCCTTCCATTTAGTGGAACAAGCTATTTGACCACGACAAAAACAACAAAGCGGATAAATTTCTCATGCTCGTGTTCATGAATATCAATTCATAGAAAACTCACTGCTCGTGCCTAGAAACCCCTACTACTGCTTTCCTAGTCACTTGCATTTCCTCCCTCTCTTTACGGCATCGCCGTGTGCTTGTTGTGTTGGCCTTCGTGGTGGTGACCTTCATGGACGGGGTCGGACTTGTCGCCCTTGATCTTTTCCTTCACGTCGTGCATTTTCTCCTTCGCACGCTCCACGAGGGAAGGCGTGAGAGACTTCTCTGCAGTCTTGATCTGGTGGTCCAGTGCGCTCAGGCTGAAGTTGTCGCGGAGTACCTTTCTCACGAGCGTCTCCACGGTCTCAGAACTCCCCATCATGCCTCCGTTGTCGTCTTTACCGCCGCCGAGGACGCCTCTGTGGTGCTCATTCTTGTCACCCCCAAACAAACCTCCCTGCTTGTCTTCGTCCTTGTTGAAGAAACCACCTTCGGATTCCTTCTGCTTATCGCTCTTGCCAAAGAGACCACCTTCAGACTCCTTCTGCTTGTCGCTTTTGCCAAAGAGACCACCTTCAGACTCCTTCTGCTTGTCGCTCTTGCCAAACAGACCACCTTCAGAGTCCTTGTGCTTGTCGCTCTTGCCTAAGAGACCACCCTCGGATTCCTTGTCATTCTTCTCGAAGAAACCACGGTCGTCATCTCTCTCGTGGTGCTTCTCGTTGCCCAATTGTCCGCGGTTCTCGCCCATCTCCTTGTCACGGCGTCCGCCAACGGCAGCATCGACCGTGCCCTTGACTCCCATTCGCTGCTTGTTCTCCCTGTCGTAGTTGCGAGCCGTAGCCTTCAAATTCTCCATGGCCTTGGACGTCGCGTCCATCATGTTACGAGCGGAAGAGATTTCCGTCTTGGACGGCTTCTGGTTCTTGTTGATCTCGTGAGCCACGTGTTTCAGGTCCATCGCCGTGTCCTTGGCAGTGCGCATATCGCTCCGCATGTAGGACGCTGCCGTGTGGTTGAAGTGGTTGCCATTGCGACTGTCGTAATCGGAGAGGTGCTTCTTGAGCAGCTTGAGGCAGTTCGACGTGTCGTCGGCGGTCTGGTTGAGCACTTGCTCCAGCTTGAAGAATTCCTCCTCGGTGGCGACGTTGTCGGTGTGCTTGCCCAAAACCATGATACTTGCGGTGTTGGAGTTGGTGTTGAGGTTGGTTGGTTGGTATCGACTTGTGTGCTTGAGATCACGTTTCGAAATGAGCAAAGCTGGGCAAGTCCGACTTGAGCGAAGCTTCCTTGGGACGCGTAGAATTTCTCATCTCTTTTTGCAGCCATCGTAGTGCTTCCTCAACGGCGAGAACAATCTTTTATCCCAACGAAATCCGTTTTAAGTGGCTTCGTCTAGCCATTGTCGCGCATTCTGCGCAGCCATTATTTTGTAGAAGAATCTGAAAGCCATCATGCGGTGCAAGGACCAGCTCATTTCAAAACGTGATCATAACACAGCACAATCATGGGCAAGTCTATTACCACCGATCAAGAGTTTTCCAAGCTGGAGCGGAGGCTGAGCCAGACGGCGGACGATGCAGTCAACTGCCTCAAAGTCCTCAAAGGCAACCTCAGCGAGTTCGACAGTCGCCATAAGCTGTTCTTTGTCAACACCTCCAAGTTCTACCTGAGGAGCGACATCCGAGCGGCGAAGGACAAGGCCTCGGAGCTGCGAGCTGCAGCCAACCAGATCGCCGAGTGCGAGTCACCGTCGGAATCGGAGATTACAGCCTCTCGCAGTGCGATGCATGCTACGGCCGATGCCTTGAATGAGCTGGCGCGAGCTGCTCGTACTTACGACAAGAAGAATCTCAAGTCGAAAGGCATCACGGGCGTCGTGACCTTCTTGATCGGTGGCAAGAAGCAATCGAAGAAAGAGTCCAAGATGAGTAAGGACAATGATCCTGTTGGTATGGACAACAACAGAGTGGGGTCGGAAGGCATTCTTCGAGCTCCCGATACGGTGGAAGAAGTGGTGACATCAACTCTGAGTGACTGCTTCAGCGGGTTCATGGAGTTGCAACATCAGATTGCAACTTCGGAGAAGTCGCTATCGCCTCTGTTTGCTGAGGGCACCAACGATCCCACAGAGTGTGGATCTTGACAAGCTGAAGTGAGGCTTTGACAGTCTCACTAAACAGTACTTGTATTGAGCTGCCAAACTTAACAATCGGCCTTGTGTTTGCCTTCGTACGAACTAAGATGATGCAAGAATATACTATCTCTTCAGTCTTTTCTTCCGGTTGGATCAACTTGTAGCCATCTTTGTGATCGCCCAATAACTTCCGTCGATTTGTAGGTGGACGTTTGAGAGCGATATTTTTTACTTGTACCGTTCAGCTCATGTCACATCGCTGGTCTCGGTTCGGGGTGATGATTGCTCGAGCATTGCTCGACGAGCAGGACTGAGTGTGCGCCACCGTCGGTCGGCCCACCGACAAGGCTCTGTGACTTACAACGATCGAGCTCCGTCAATGTGGGCTCCCAGGCTAGATTCGGGGCTCTTCTATGCGAGTTTTGGTGTCAATTGTTGCTTGGTCGTCGGCGTTGTGCCCCCAACTTCAACGCGATCAACACGATTCCGCACTTCCCCACGACACCACGTTGTGTTGGAGTGCCGACTCAGCACTGCCGAGCGAGTGAGCTGGGTCAACAGGATCGACCACAGCAGACCAGATGCAACCATATTATATGGTTGGGAGTTGTAAAAATGGTAAAAAAAAAATATTACTAAATCCTTGTTCATTGTATCCACTGCGTGACTGTCATGTGTATTTGGAACTTTCGATTGCCAACGATCCGAGACAATTCTGCCGGTGTAAAATCAACCCGGCAACACCATTCGATTGAGTTAAGCTGGTACACTGGTACAGCCCGTGACAATTCGAGAGTGACGCTCTCAGCCACCATTGTTCCTCAGCGCTCGACCGGCAATTGCTTGCCACTGAAGGGTAAAACCTCACCGTTATGGCTGGCATCATGTCTAAGAAAGCCGACCAAGAGGCATCCTAGTAAAAATTCAAATCGAGTGATTCGCCACCGCCACGCATACATAACTTTTGCATTCAGCGCCACAGCCTGTGGCGTGCCATGCCAAGTGCTGTGCTACTTGCAAACCGTTTCTGCTGAAGTTGAAGTGGTGTCGTCACTTAGCAAATCTTCAGTCTTGAAGCTGCAGTTCGATCCGACGATCCGCTTAGTCGCGGCTTTTCGGCGAATAAAATAGGTTTTATTATCCTTTTCAGCCAATCATAGACGGTCAAACGGACCTGACAGTTTCAGGAACATACACAAAGTGGCCCGTCCAAGCGAGGGCACGTTAACGTCTCATCGGGCTCCAGCCGCGCCGCAACAGCTCATGGCTTCGTATCAGCGTAGATACGCACGTTGTGGCTGCTACGACTGCAATTAGCATCGATCGGGTCGGTCGGACGCTCGATACATGTACAGCATCCAAGTGGACCAACTTGGCGAAAACGGGCCGTTGCTAACCTCACTTCTCCTTTTGCCTCGCTCAACGCACTGCACCACCACAACTACAACTTCCACACCTTCGACGCCAGCGCTGCAGTTGCCAACATGTCGCACCCCAGTCCTAGACCCCATAGCAGCGGCGAGGTGCATCCACTGCTCGAAATTCACTCCGCTCCGCTCTCCCCACAGCATTCCACCAGCAACAGCCGCGTCAGCCGATGGAGCGTGCTAGCGATCGTCTCGACGCTGCTGTTCACCGCTGCAGTCTTTGGTGTCTTCAAGCCCAGTGTGTTGACTCTGCGAAGCGCAACGACAATTGCCCCTGACGCCAAGTTCGACCTGTTCACGCCCATTTTCAACGCCGAGGCCCCGCCCCAGAGTCTCTTCAACCACACCGACGCACACAAGAACCTGCTGCCGCCCAAGTTCCTGGCTCCCGGTCTCGTGGGCTCGCGTCCCATTCCGACTAACGACTGGTGGGGCAACATGATCGGAGCTACTGTCGGTGAGGAAGATGTTGTCCAACCCGTGTGGACGAATCCGTACAGTGTAACGCCCTCCATCTTCATGGAGCCCTACGGTCTCACAATGAACTACCCGTACACGACCCGTTTGTTCGGAGGCGGCTTGACTGGCAACGGGGACGCTGAGATGTACTACCTCCACGGCCAAATCCCCGAGTTCGCCTTCTCCGCCACCGAGTTCTCCAACTCGTCCCATCCAATTTTCGAGGTCTTCGACTGGGACGACCTCAGTGTGCAGCTCCGCTTCTTGTCTCGTGAAGATTCGTCGAAGAAGTTCGAGGCGACGCTCGCTAGCGGCATGGCGTTCGTCACTGCTCGCTACTCCGGTCTCACTCCACGCTTCCAGACATTTTACAACATTTCGTCGATCAACGGTCTGGACGCCACGGAGACCGTCAACCTCCCTCTGACCAACGACCGCTACGTGCTGCAGTTCAACAACGGAGCCACCTGGACGCTGTACTTCTCCAACGAAGTCACGCTGCACTTCGACGGTCACTCTACGCTTGACATGGAGAAGCCGTTCACTGGTATCGCTCGTGTTGCACTGATCCCAGATGCATCTGCGCAAGAGCAGAGCATCTTTGACCAAACGGCGAGCTGCGTCCTCAACGGCGGCCGAGTTGAAGCCCACAATGAAGATGCCTATGCTTACAAGTGGCAGACCAGCGGTGACTGCACCAACGGAATGCTGCACTACGCCCAAGTGCACCACGTCGACACCTTGGATCGTAGATACGCCACTGAAGCTGAAGGAGTGGCTGCTCACTCCACGACGCGCGGACTGATGCAGGGAATTGTGACCAAGACTTCGCCACCTGAGTGGCGTATGGTGGAAGAGGTGGACTTCCCCGTGGACTTCTACCCGCCACGAAAGCCTGACGCTAGCGTTGTCGAAGCCTACGAGATGAAGAAGAACCTGATCGCCGATATCAACTCCGAGTGGTCCATCGCGTTGGGCCAGAGTTACTACTTCAATGGTAAGGCTGCGCAGAAATACGCTTCGCTGTGTCTGATGGCTGGAGATCCGTCCATCGTTGGCGAAGACACCGAGCTGCTTTCCCACTGCGTCAAGAAGCTGGAAGGTTTGCTGACGCCGTTCCTCAACAACTCGTGGACCAACGCACTCAACTATGATACCATCTACCGTGGTATTGTGAGCTCGCAGGGATTTAAGCTGAACGACGCCAACGTCGACTTCGGCAACACCATGTACAATGACCACCACTACCACTACGGCTACTGGGTCGTCACTGCTGCTATCGTTAACAAGCTGGACCCCACTTGGTCGGGTATCCCGGCGATGAACCGCATGGCAGGCTTCATGATCCGCGACGTCGCAAACCCGTCGGATGCGGATCCGTACTTCCCCAAGTTCCGCAGTCTCGACTGGTACCGTGGTCACTCGTACTCGCACGGCATCACGGCACTCGGAGACGGAAAGGACGAGGAAAGCACGTCCGAGGACGTCAACTTCTACTACGGCATGACGCTGCTGGGCAAGGTCACTGGAGACAAGCACCTCGAAACTGTTGGCAAACTCATGGTCAAGCTGAACGCTCGAGCCATCCAAACGTACTTCCTGCTGGAAGACGGCAACCGAGCCCACCCGGACCGCTATCGTGACAACAAGGTCATGGGTATTCTCTTCGATAACAAGGTCAACTACGCTACTTGGTTCAGTGGCGAGAAGCACGCGATCCACGGCATCCAGATGCTCCCAGCCACGGCCGTCACCGAATTCGTTCGCACACGCGAATTTGTCGAGCAGGAATGGGACCAGATCTTGGCTCGTGAGCCCATCGTCCAGAATGACGACCAGGCCAACCCGTGGCTCTCGCTTCTCTACATGAACTACGCCACCGTCAACAAGGACTTCGCACTTGAAAAGCTGCGCACAGTTACAATGGATGACGGATTATCCCGTTCCTGGGCGATGTACATCGCAGCCACCCGGCCGTAGATCCACACGGCCGACTTACTATGATATGAGGGTGATGTCGGTGAACCGAAGGCATTACCTTGTAGAGTACAAGTCGAACTAAATAGAAAAAATCCTATTCATCACCTCAGCAATTCAGTACATTGTGCACTTTTACCGATTTAGTAGGTCTGGCATTCAAAAAGCATCGAAATAATGTTGCGTCACCACTGCGTTTGCCTTTAGAAATCATACTCGTCGCCTCGAGGACTTGCGACCGATACAACTTCCTTAGTCTCGGTAGCTTCCTTTGATTCCGCTTCAGGTGCTTCAGACTTCTTCGATCCGTGTTTCCAATCGCGGATTTCTCCACGGAGCTTTTCGTCGCTCACTAGCTGCTGAAGCGATAGCGGTTCTCCTGTCAATGGACAGCGGTTGCCAAAATCGCGGAACCAAGCCTCTATAACCTGGCGCTCAAACACTTGCCCGTACGGTGATCGCATTGGATGTTTCAGCAATTTCAGCGATACTGCACATTTGTACTCGGGTGGAATATCTCGCGATCCCGATTTCTTTTTCTTCTTCTTCTTGGAGGGATCTTTCGGCTTCTTCATGTGCTTCTCCTTAGACGGTGAATCAGGGGCAGGCGCTTTGGCGTCCGTGTCCTCTTCATCATCGTCACCGTCGTCGACTGTGTCTGCGTCTTGAATAGTGATAGCGTTCAGGCTCGGCAAGTCTCCGAGCAGTTCATACTCTTCCTTGCGCGACAATGGCGTCGCCTTCTTGGCTGCAACAGGCTTGTCATCGAGTTCAGGCGTCGCTGCTGGTTCAACCTGCTTCGGTGGAGACGGAGATGACGAAGTTGGCAAATGTGACGCAATATCTTCGAGCATGGCGCGGATCTCGCTGTGAATGGTGAGGTCTTTGGGGATAGAACCACGATCAGTCTTGAGCAATACATCGGCGCCATACACAACCAGCATCTTGACAATTGGCACTCGGGAATGATACGCAGCTTCATGCAGCGCTGTCCACCCGAGCTTGTTCGTCGCGTTCTTGTTGACACCCCACTCCAGAAGCATCTTGACGGTGGGTTCATGTCCTTGACGTGCTGCTTGCGCCAGTGGCATCTGTCCTGGGAATGGGCACAAGGCAAATTCAGGACAAATAACGTCGTGCTTGGCTCCTGCACGCAAGAGTTCCTGTGCGATGGTCGCGTATCCGCGGTGACAAGCGTCGTAGAGTGGAGTCCACCCTACCGAGTTGACTGTGTTCACGTTGGCTCCAGCGCGAATGAGTTTGATTGCCAGTGCCTCCAAGCCATAGGCACAGGCGATATGCAGTGCCGTCCAGCCACACGAGAACGAGCCAGGACCACGACGTGTCACTCCGTTCAGGTCGGCATTGCGTGCAACTAGCTCCTTGAGGATCGCGATCCCGGCCTCTTGAGCGTTGAGCATATGGCAGGCAGAGTGCAACGGCGTCCAGCCGTCGTTGTTGGGCTGGTGCAGCGTCTCCTTGTCGAGCACAATCTTGTCATTGCCCACGTAGACGATCAACGTGTTTTCATCTTGAGTCTCGTCAGTAGCCAGCTTGTATGCTTTGCCCGGTGTAGACTTGATCTCTTGTCCGTTCTCGAGCGTCAACTGCTGATACTTGCCCTCGGGGTCAGGAGATTGCACGATCAGCACCATGTTGCCGCCCTTGAAGTTGCGCGCTTGGTCTCGCGGATTCTTCGGCCCGATGTGGAAGTCATAGAGTCGATACAAGTCGGGGAAGCACACGAAGCGCGGATCCAGACCCTGCACCATGGCATCGCCGAGGATCATGGTGCATGCCAACATCTGCTCGAAAGACGTTTGCGTTGACGCCGCGCCACCCATGACTCCGTCGTCCCTAGTTCACTAAGAACACTAGTAATAACAAGAACGCTGCAATTGGTGAAGTGGGGAGGTTCGCAAGGAGCCGCTAGCGGCGACCGTTCGAAATGGACGTGAGAATGTGGGGTACACAAGGAATGGTGTCAAGCGAGACGGTTGCGATTTGGTTGTCGGCAACTAGCTTAGAGGCTGATCACTTTACTGCGGTCTTGGGGCCGCGACAACAGACGTGAGCTGCGTGGTGTTGGTCCAGGGCTGGTTAAACACCTTCACAACGAAGCGGGTGACATCGTTGTGGGAAGCGCTTGACCCTTCCACCTCGAACTCGTAGTTGGTGCCGGCCACAACCTGTGAGCGCACGGACAAAACGTTGGTCACGGTCAGATCGGAGCCTTGTAGAGCGCGATCCAAGGCAGCGCGAGCTTCGGGCGTCACGGTGGCGGGGGAGAAGCCGCCGACAATCATAGGGCCAGGCATATCTGCAACGGGGACGTAGCAAAGCTTTCTTTCCTTCTGGCTATGTTAAAATGGTATCTGAGGTGACTTACACATCCAATTGTGACAAGATCGATGTGCCGGTATGCTGTTATTCACACCGTGCTCAATATGTTAGCGTCCACCAAGCAAGATGAAACATATGAAGGATTGAGAAACTATGCAGCTCACGTATCAACATTTAAACCCATACCGGCAGTTTGTTGGAGCGGCTAGCATGCTGTCATCTTACCCGTGCTGCTGCCTTCTCCTTCTAGTCGAACGCTCAATTGCCAATGTGTACTTCGCCGGCGCTTCCAGCATTTGTTGATCATTCCTCTGTTGCCTATTCATCTTTCTTGAACATTTTCTTGAACATGCCACCGATCCGCGACTTCCGGGGGCCATCTTCTCCATTCAGACTGTTTCGGTTGAGGCTCCCGCGGTCGGGAGGACTCATGCCTTCCGCGTGAGGCGAAACTCCACGCTGCACCGGGTTGTTCATAATCGTATCTAGAGTCGCACGGCGCTCAGTGCGAGACGGGTTTGCGCTGACAGACACAGACACAGGCACTGGACCCATTGAAGTTGCCGTGTCCGACCGGTGTTCACGGTGCTCGCTCTCCCGTGTCACCTTACTAGCAACACTGATCCACAAACAACACAGATTAGATAGATACGTCACCCGACCATACTGCACCTTTGTAGCAGAAAACTTACGAGGAGCGGCGATTAATAAACTCGCTACTGCGTCGTCCATTGTCATAAGAAGGCTTCGAGTCCACTGCCATGGCTCGCATGCGCTCCAACAAATCCTCCGAGACGCCATCGGATTCCGCGAGGTTGATGATGTCGAGTAGTAAATCCTGTTGCTGCACACGAGCCTTGAGCTCTGCAGAGTACACGGAGCGCTGCATCCTTAGATCCTCCTTCAATTCTGCCACCTGCTTCTTGTACTTCTTCATCTTCTCCTCCTGGGACTTGATCAGAGCAGCGTGAGTGCTCATGAGTCGCAGATTCGCCTTTGATTGCTGCTTGTTGTGCTGGTTCAGCGCAGCGAACGATGCACCAGCAGCCGTGTACGCATCCTTAATTTTCTTGTTTTCAGCCTTCAGGTTCTCGTTCTCCTGGGACAACATCTGAATGAGCTCACGGCCCTTCGTAACTTCCTTCCTGAGGTAGTCGATCATGCGCTCCGAGTCATCGAGCAGCTTGCCGTCATCCATAGACTCGCGCTCTATCCTGCTCGATCGCATGCTGTTTCGGTACTGAGGAGGTGCTTCGTTTTCGTAGATGCTGCTGCTCGCACTAGGCACCGACGAATTCCGAACCTGGTTCAACTCCTGCTGCAGTGACGAGTTCTCAGCTTCAATCTCCATGCGTGCACGTTTCTCGTCCTCCAGACGGTGCTTCAGCAGCTCCACCTCAGTCTCCATAGCGTCCTGTTCCTTCCGTTCCGACAAAAGCCTTTGGTACTTGCCCACTTGTTTTTTCATCTTCAAGTTCGACTGAATCTTGATGACAGCGCTGCGGAATTTGGCATACTTCTTTTCCGAGAGATGCTTGCGATACGCAGTTTGGACCTTGATCGCGCTTTTCTCTTTCATCATCAGGTACACACGTTGGCGCGAGCGGACTCCACGCCACACGCTCTGCACGATAATACACTTCCTGCGCTTCTCCAGATATGATTGCCGTTGCATCCGGCAGCGATGAAGAGCTTGGATTTTAGAGATCACGGCGCGAACCTTTTTGATCCTTCGACGTGCCATCCATCGCCGTGCAGCCTGCTGAATCATAATCGCTCGATCGTGCACGAACGTTGTGCGTCTGTGCTCCAAGAACTCCAGCACGTCCTTACCGAAGTAGACGAGGCTTTTACCGACCACGAAAGTGGGTGTTCTGGAGTGCTCGCTGCCTTCTTGCGTCCGGGCAAAGGCGTCACCACTCAGCAGTTCCTCAGCGAGCTGCTCACATGCCTCAGCAACAGTCGTGGATTCCTTCGCCAGCGTTGCGTCCTTCTTGCTTCTCATCATTACAAATCGGCGCAGGAATTTCTCGTGAGCCATCTTGTTCGGGAACGCGGCGCGAGTGATACGAATAGCTTCAACGACACCGGCGCAACGGAGCTGGTTTACAACCGCATCGATTTCGTAGATGTTGGGGCTCTTCTGCGAGTTAGGCTTAATGCAGCGAACATAGTGCACCTCGGTGCTGGAGATGTCGCTCATCAGTAGTGACAACTGCGCCTTGAACTTGTAGCTCACGGTTTCCTGCATGAACGTAGACGTTTTCCGGCTTACCGTACTGCGTCGGCCCGACTCCATCATGGTTGCGGCACGGACAGCCAGATCCGCGTCCGTCATAAATGCTGTGTTGTTATCATCGCCAAATACCATCGACATCAAGCCATTGGAGCTCGTGCCTAGAAGCTCCAGTAGATCGGTCTGAAGTGAGTCTTTGTTCTTCTCAACAAAGCCTTCCGCATCGTACGTCACAGGACCGGCATAGTGATGCAGCAGGAAGTGCATTTGACTCAGACGAGCTCGCTCAAGGCGCGGGTGTGACTCACGCAGGGACACCAGCTTGGACACGAACGACAGGTCGCTGCCCATGGGACGCACACATTCCTCGTTGAGCAACGCCATCACACCCATCGAGTTCTCCAGCAGGTCCAGCATGTCTTGGTTGTCTCGATACTTCACGAACTCCCAGGCCACGCCTTCTAGTTGGTACTCCTCCTGCACTGTCTTGAACACGTCCAGCGTAAACTTCTGCTGCAGCTTCTCGTTCGCAAAGTTGATGCAGAACTGCTCAAAGCTATTGTGCTTGAAGGATTCAAAACCGAAGATATCCAGCAAATCAATGTGCAGATACGACGGTGTCGAAGCACTTCGGTCAGCCGTGTTGGAGATACTGTGGTTCACCCGACGCACCAGATAACCAAACACTCGCGCGTAGATTTCCTTCGCCAGAGCATCACGGTTGTTGCCTGCGTGGTGAGCGGACAGCGGGACGCAATACACTTCTTGCCGTGCTTTAACGGTACGACTGCATAGCTGCTTGCTCAGCGCAGCCACTTCCACACCAAGGAGCTTCGCGCACTGGTCGATTTCCTTCTTCTGCTGTTCGATCTGTTCGGCTGTGACCGATCCAGAAGGCGATGATGCGTTTAAAGAAGCAACAGCCTGGCTAGCATCGTCCTTGTTGGATTCTAGCGGCACAAAGTCGAGCTGACCAAGACGCAGGATGCCGCAGAGTGAACTGAAGAGCTCAGTCTGCTCCTTGTCGCTAAGACCAATGGTACTCAGTGCATCGCGAGTCACCTGGTAACGTTCTAGGTCGGTCTTGCCGTCCAGAATGAGCTTTTCATCCTGCAAGTAGCGGAATTCCTTGGCCGACGTGTCGTCGTTGAAGCCGAAAACGTCCTCCTTGGCGCTCACGAGTTGGTAGAAGATGTGGTAGTTGCGTTCACCCGCAGCCTGCGCCACGACACGTGATTTCTCTAGCAGATAGTGGCGACACTCAGCTCCGACGAGACAGTAGTCGCTATTGAACTGCAGCTGCGTGAACTTGCCGAATCGACTGGAGTTGTCGTTGCGGATGGTCTTGGCGTTACCAAAAGCCTCCAGCAAGGGGTTACTTTTGAGGACTTTTTCGACCACGATGGTCTCTCCGCTCTCGGCGGGGTGTAGCCTCTTGGCGATGCCCATGGAGATGCTGGCGAGATGCTCCATCATGATCTTGACTGTCTCCGTCTTGCCAGCACCGGATTCTCCACTCACGAGAATACTCTGTGGGATGCGGTGCAGCTTCATGTGGTGGAAGGCCTCCGCGCTGGTCGCGTACACGTGCGGCGGCATTTCCTCCCACGGGCGCTGCGTGTAAAGGTCTCGGAGCTCCTCCGAGTAGTGCTCCTTGATCCACTGGTACGGGTTCACAGCCACCACGATCTTTCCCGTGTACGTGTATGGTTCCTTGGCGTAAAAGCGCTCGCGTACGTTGTAGACGATGGCGGGCTCGTGCAGGTGGCCCAGCTCGCACATGTCCTCGGCGCCGACACTGTGCTTGGTATTGGCTTCGTCCTCGTCGCCCTCAGCTGGTCCATTCTGTAGCGGCAGTGAGTCGGGCATCCCGTCCTCATTCAGGTCGATGGTGCGCTCCTCCGCGGGCGCGTCTTGGTCATGCCCGGCGGTCGCATCTGAGACGTCGGTCAAAGGCTGCACACGCACACGGAAGACTTTGCCGGTCGCGTCCACCGACAGGACGGTGGCTGGCACCCACACGAGCTTCTCGTCCGGGATGAACACGCGGATCCCTTCCATAATGCGGAATCAGAGTGATGGTCGGGCGAGTGCGGAATTTCCCTTCGACCAGCTTGGAGACCGAGTGGGGGAGGCGTGCGTGTCGTCGAGCTGCGATCGGATTTAGCGGGAGAGAGGATGATTTATGCACAGTTGACTTGCATTTTGTATCTGGTTGAAGATGGCAATACAACACGCGGATCCGAGTGCCGCGGAGATTTGGCAGGGGAGGTGTGGTGCCTGCGGCAAAGCAGCTTTGGTGGCCGTGAGGCAACATAGGCAAATTCCTGCGTCTCTGAACTGGACGCGAAGCAGCTCGATCAAGGTTCACGCATGATGTCGTCGGCTTGCCACGTAGCGACGACAGGTGGGAGGCTCGTCTCCACCGAACAGTAGTGACAACCTGAAGAACAACAACATCAAAGCTTGTCCAGCTGTTTCTTTTAGTAGTGACAATCCTGGTTCCAGAGGCATCAGATGGCTACACTTTTGATTTACATCGCTATTTTTACGGACTAGACCTTGAGGTTGGGTGAGCTGCCTTCCTCTTTGCCCAGGGCGAGCAGTCTATCTGTGTGGGGATTGCAAGAACAAGAACCACAATAGCACTGAGTGCGCAATGCCCACTGTACGCTGTCAGGAGCGCAACGATCGCGTGACGTACGACGCGCTCACCACTGCAGAGCTGCTCGGCTCAGAACAAGATGACGCACTGACGGATCGAAGCGCTGGCACGGAAAGCGAAGACCAGCGCTTGATCAGCGAAGACGACGAGCAGTCGCTTCTGAGCCAATTGTCAGCGCTGCAGGCAGCCGACCGATCCCGGTCCGTGCGGTTTGAAGACGAGGAGTCGAACGGCTCACAAGAGCCTCAACGTTATCCTCGCACAGCAAGGATTGCATCCTCGTCATCTTCTCCTCGATCGCCATTGCTGAAGAAGTTTGCACCCGTCCAGGAACGCCGAGTTAACACAGTTCTTCTCGAAGCATTACACCTCACCGACATATCAAGAGACGAGATCGGGCTGATCGAGCGCTCAATCAAGCGGCTCAACGACGCAATTGTCGGCTTTGCTTTACTGGTCGACAAACAGGTGAAAATTATCGGTGCACCAAGCGCAGAGAAACGGGGACGAATCAAAGCCGATATCCAAGATCTTTCCAGTCAATTGAAGGCCTCAAATGCATTAATAGAGACCACGTGTGCACGAATGAAGAAACATTTAGCCGTAGGAAGAAATCAGCTTGGTGCTCACAAGCGAAAACTCGTAGCTCATGGTGAAATGGAGAACTCGGACAGCGAGATACCAGAGTGCACTTTCCCACGCTGTAGTGTCAACGAACAGCAGCAGCAGCATCTGTACCAACAGCAACAATTGCAGGAATGTCAGCCAACTCAAAGCAGGCCAGATCAGACTGGAATTCGCTTCAATCGGTCACCGCCACGACCAACTATCGCGTCAAATATCCCGTACGGCTGCAGAGGTATCGCAGCCAAAGGCAACGTATCACCGATGAAGTTTGGCAACGTGTCGCCAAGCAAAAGGAATAGCCCGCCGACAACTCCACGAGTAGCAAAAGTGCCTCTCATCTCGATCCTCAAGCCTCGTCCTGTCAATGATGACGAAGAGGAAGATTTAGTTACACATTCGGGTATAGTATCAACCGATCTGTTCACCTCCGTGTTGGATGCAGTGGGGCTTCAGGACAAAGAGTTCCTGGAAATGAGAGACTTGAGGACGTTCCTGCACGGCATTTTAGCATTCTTCATTGCTCGGAACCCGGCGTTGAGGCTCATGGACAAAGCCTACCATCGACGGCTCATGCCAGACTACGTTAATGAGCTGGCCGACGCGCTAGTGATGGATATGCAGCTTATTCCACAGGTACGAAGATAGTTTGGCCCCCATTCTTGCTATTGATATCGCTCATCACCAATGCTTGTCTCTGTGCCTCCACAGCTCTCGGGAAGATCAGTCATCGTTACTCCAGTGAACACGCTGGAGGAATATGTGTGTACGGAGCCTTACCGCTTTGATCGACTGCTTCACGGCGTCCACGTGGACCTTAGCGACAGCTCGACCAAAAATTCATCTCCAAATGGCTCCCCTGGTGCCCCAGCTGTGGCGGTCGCCAACACATACCCTACAAGTCCGTTCAAAGAACGCAACGGTGGCACAATGAACGGCGGCAAAGTCGCCGAGATGGCCATGATCAAGCCGCGCGAGCCCGAGCTCATTGAAACCGCTGAGCAGACGCTGGGCATGGCCAAATTGCTGCACGAGCTGGCCACGGCTGAGTGTGAGGCCCGGAATGGCAACCGCATCTCGGTTCGGGCTCAAGTGCCGCATGCAAAGGAGTTCTCAAAAGCCTACATCGCTTCCTCCAAGGAGCTCATGCTCCAGGAGACAAGCTTTCTCTGACGCGTTCAAATTCGAGCGTTGGCCATTACTTCGAGGCTCAACAGAAAGCCTAACGTTATTGATAAGGATATGCTTTAGTTTGGCTTTCATGCTTTCATGGCTTACACTCGCCGTACAGTATATAGCAGATTCTACTGACTAGTCGCCCATGACACTCGACTACTCAAATGGACTTCGAAGTATTAGGTATCTGATCTAAGACCAACACTCTGAAATATGTACATCGCACGATTACCTGTTGCTCTCGTGAGTTACCACTAACTATTGTCACACCCTGTTCGGCTCACGCTCAATACTACACGGTGTCGAAAAAAGAAACTAAAACTGGATCTGTCGCTCGACGGTTCTCAATACTCCACCATGCGTGTTGAGTGGTTGCTGGAGCTGCTATTGCGGCGGTACTGTTGTGCTCGTCGCTTCCGCTCCCTCTGCTCCTCCTCTGGGTTCAGCGTGGGTACGCTGTATTCACAGAGCGAGACATAGGAGGATCCCCGCTCTCGGATCGCGCAGGGCGCAACGCTCAGGAACTTCTGCATGGCAAAGGATTCTTGCAGAAATGGTATTTGTTGCACTGCTCGCAGCAGCTCCTGGAAGCTATCGCACCGTGATTGCAAGTGCGACCGGTCGTGTCGTTTCCAGAACGTGAGGAAACCTGCGTGAGGCAGAGAGGGAAGCGTGAACGCCATGATGGAGCGCTCGATCTTTTCCTCCTGTGTCATGGCTTCGGTTGGCACGGGGACAACCCCCCTGGCCAGTCTGGACACCGCCTTGCTGCGGTAATATGCCTGCCGGTTCTCGAGAATCTCGGACAGCTGAATGTGCAGGTCCTTGAAGTCTGAGTAACTGCGACGGATGGTATATGTCTGTAGAGGGGCGTCGTGGTCCACCACGTCGATGTGGTACATGACTTTCTTCTCCCTTCCCCGCATGGAGAACCCGGAGAGCACGAGGTCCGAGCACGCGCCCGAGGAAGACGCGGTGGAGCGTCGACTGGAGGCCGTGGACTGGCCTAGCTCCTGTTGCCTGATCTGTTGTGTTGCGTCTGACTGTTGCCGCCTGGCTGCGTCGAGCTTCTCGAGCTCGAGCTCGTCTTCTGTGCAGGTCATGGTGGCGTTTGACGGCGGGTCCCGAGGCTTCTGTATGTCGTCCTCGTCCAGGGGCTGCGGCTTATCCTCGGTCTCGCATACCGGACCCAGCGCCGGGAAGAGGCTGCTGTTGTTGACCTTGATCGGGGATGGGAGAACCTGAGCTGCGGCGAAGTACCAGTCCGGCAGGCGGTCCACCGCCGCCTCGAGCTGCTGGCCGCGCGATACGATGGGCTCCGCCATGGACAGCGCAAATTGACTTGTGAGTTGAGCAAAGCAGAGCAGCGCGGGGGCAGCTGTGGAGGGAATCGTTTTTTCACTCGCTCATCCCCCCGTCTTTGAGCTTTCAAAGCCTAATTTCAAGGCCGGGAACTTTGCCGTAAAAAATGCTTTGAAAACTTGGAAGATTGACTTGGTTTCAGTATTCTAGATTTCCCGTTTTTTTGCAAACGCAGCTATCCGAGGTGCAGGGATAAAGCGATGCTTTCACCAGCACGCAGCTGTTCGTGTTGATGCTGGCCATCAGAACTCCAATTGCAGAGCTCCACAAGTCTGTATCGGTAAGACTTGCAGCTCTGTCAAGCGTTGAACCATTTGCTTGTAGTTGGCGCATCCGCTCAGGCAATCCTTGCCCGCGTGCATTGTTGCACTGCTGCGTGCGGCCGGAAGGCGAAGGGAGCACTTGGGCAGCTCCAGCAGCCTTTTGATGCAAAGCGCCCCTCTTGACGAGATTTTGCCATTTAAAAGCGATGTGCAGAGGCAACAAAAAGTGAATGAAGAAATGAGGAAATTGGATAGGCTCCTTGATGACAGGGCTCAATAAGTTGATGTTTAGAAACTCGATCGCAGAAAACACGGCGAGGGCTACAAACACGAACATTCTGCTCGTCGATTTTTAGATGGTCTTAGCCGATCTTTTGAGAAAAGTAGAACGCGAGAGAGCGCAAATTATTCTGGATGCGACGATCCAAGCCTTGCCTTTGCATGATACATGTACGAGCATCACTTTTTGCTCGAGGCTTTTGCGTCTCGTATTGCCGAATTCAGACTGCCATTTTGATATGGCTACAGGCACCCTGTATGTGTGCTAAAAACATGCACGCGCATTTCCAAGTGTCCGCTATCGGAGTGATTGTCAGATCAGTTGAAGACCGCTAGCCCTGTGCAATGGCAATGCAGCTTCAGCTTTACGACAAGCTAGCTAAAAAAAAGCAAATGTAGCGAAAGCTTGCAGCTTTGCTCAAATCTTAAATCTAGCAAGACAGCCGTCAAAATCACGGCTCGGTGTGGTCAGGCGGATGATCAGCTCCGACGAAACGCTGCATTCTCTCTCGGTTGCAAGCTCCGACTTCTTCCGGGCCCCGCGAGAGCCAACGCTTGGCTTCTGCAACGACAACGGAGCATTTTCGGCCAGACAAGCCAGGAATACCCCCACATAAATAGTTTGAGGGAGCTGCCATCCTTACTGCTGCAACCTCCGCTGGCCTCGCTTCCGAGATCCGTCCAGTAGGCACCAGCGTAGCGTTTTGCGTCGGTCTTTCTCCTTGATTTTTCTCATTACCTGGCCGCCAACATGACGCTCACGGGATCGCCGCGCTCCGCGGCTGAACGCCGTCGCGAGCGCGAGATGCAATACGAGCTGCTCAAGTTTCATCGAGACCAGGCGGACCCAATCGCCACCAACATCACCAAAAAGCGCGTCCGAGAACCCCGCGTGGACTTGGAATCGAATCCATTCTGCGCGGATCGACAACTGGCCGATAGCTACCAGCAGTTAAACTTCAATAAGGTGCGGTCCTGGCTAGACAGACAGATGGGGCAAAAGTCGATGTTGTGTCTGACTGGTTTCTGCTTGGTTGTGCCACTTCAACATAGAATCCTCGCTTCTACTCGGTATCCGTGCAGGACGGCGCGCGCGTGGAGCAGAACCCTCGGAACCACTCAAGTGTAAGGATTCACCGTGAAGAATGTTAAAGAGTTTTTTTTTACATCTTTGCTTTTGCCGTGACGAATCTGTAGTTCATCAACCAGTCTGCGGACTTGCTCGCTAACTCGCGCTTCGACGCGCGAGCTCGACCCGAGTTCTCCACGCTTCCACCAGCCACATCATACACACCCGCAGTGGCGCATTTTGCGGCTCAAAAGGTGGTTAGCGTTGACCCGAGCAATCTGCGTAAGCCTTCTAACAGCAAAAACAACATCGAGAGCAAAAGTACCAAGGATGTCAAAGCGAGTACTCGACACTTGCTCCCGCCAGGCCACGATCAATACAGGTAAACCTCTCTATCCACTCGTACATTCGCCACACTCAAACGTCCAGAACTCACCCCAGTGACAATTGTGTTTGGCCCGTTTTACATTTTAGTGCCCATCTGACTTCGCAAAGCGTGACGTTCGGCCACCGTCCAAGTGTACGTCGTGAATTGAGCAGAAGATGCACCGAACTTCCTGTCTCACTAACTTACTTGCATCCTTGTGTCCCATCTAGTCTGCAGCAAGAATGTTTGACCATCTGAGCAACAGTATCGGCGGCACGAACAGTCCTAGAAACCCAAGCAGCAAATCTTTATCGCGTCGAGCCTCCTCAACCCCAGTACGGACAGGCATGAGCGTCATGCAGCTGACTCAACTGTTGGCACCTGCAAAATCGACGAAATCCTCTTCTCTAGGAAGCAAAAGCTCAACCAAAGCGTTGCAGCGCTGGAAAGCAGGATCTACAGAAACCTCCATCAATTCGCGTGAAGCTTTCTCCTTGGACAAAGAGGTTGACGACGAACTCGAACGACAAGATGCTGACAGAAAGAAAAAGGCACGCGAGCTGGAGCTGGAAAAGGGTTATATAAACTACGTGTACAACCCACCGCACGAGCTCAAGCCCGGCCACTTCCCACCACCTGATCAAACAACTGCGCAGCTTATTGACAAGTATCGTAAACTTGCTGTCGGGAAGATGCCCGACATATTCTAGTCTTATCCAAAACCACTCGTGAAAGCAATAATTTTGACAGTGTTCAATCGCTAAATAGTCATTCTGTTCCACTCGTTTGCTGGTTTAGGACACTAGCTTTTGCGTGTAAATTGCTATATCAGACTTAGCATCTAGAAGTCGGGGTCCCAGTCACATTCGTGGCCTGGATCCTCAACTTCGTGGCGAAGGTCTTCGAAGTTAGATGTGTCGAAATCGTCCCGGACCTGTGGTACGATCGGTGGCTTCATGCTCTTGATTTTCAGGCTGTCCCACTGGAAGCTAGAGAACCAGCGGTGATTGATGATATCCTTGATCCCATGCTTCATGTTTCCTAGTCGTCGCGCCGGATTCTGACACAGCAACTTCTGTACGAGGTCAACACTGGCTCGGCTGTATTGTTCAAAATCAGGAGATAGGGTGATGAGTACGAATCCACGAGCCCGAAATACGATATGCAAAGCAACTTACCCCATATAGGCCGGAAATTTGACGTTGCCCTGGATAATAAGAGCGTAAATCTGCATCGGGTCTTGAGCGTAGAATGGAGCAGAGCCCGTCATTAGCTCGAAGATGAGAATACCTAACGCCCAATAGTCGACTGCCATATCATGGCCCTTGTTCAAGATAATCTCGGGTGCGAGGTAATCGGGTGTACCGCACAACGTCCAAGTGCGATCCGTCACGAGCTTGGCTAGTCCAAAGTCTGCGAGCTTCATGTAGCCTTCGTTATCCAAGAGAATGTTTTCAGGCTTGAGATCACGATACACGATGCTCTTTGAGTGCATGTGCTGGAACACAAGCACGACGCTGGCAATGTAGAACCGCGCAACAGGCTCTTCGAAGTGGTCCCTCCGTCGTAAATACGTGAACAGTTCTCCCCCTAGCGCCAGTTCTACCAGGAAGTAAATGTGCGTGCGGTCTTTGAAGGTTGTGTACAGCTTCAAAATGAACGGGTGATCTAATGCAAGCATTACCCGCTTTTCGTTCAGCACGTGCTCTTTCAGGTTGTTCTCCACGATATGTGATTTGATCAAGCATTTCAGAGCGTAAGCGCGGTTGGAAGCTGCGTGACGCACGAGTCGGACTCGCCCAAATGCACCTCGCCCCAGCGTCTGTAGTACCTCTAGCTCTTCTCGTGGAATCTCCATGTAGTATTTGTAGTCTGCGGGTTCAACCAGGGCCTCAGTTGATGTTCGTCTATGCGCGAGATCCCTTGTCTCCAGGTGGGCTGGCTCTCGGTCCATTAACTCCTGAAGCGTTCCTAGCATTGCAATGAAATGGGCGCGCTCAAGGGTAACACACTGCACCCTCGTCACTGCCGTGCACGTTGCAGATCTCATTTCGTCTTTGAAAAGTGCCATCTCACCGAAATGGTCACCAGCTTTTAGCCTTCGAATAACGTTTTCCTCGCCAGTATTGGCGTCCAACTGCGTTACTATGATCTCGCCCTTGTTGATAATGTAGAACTTTTCGCCCACCTCTCCCTGCCGCACAATCGCAGCGGTCTCCCCAAACTCTTCCCACTCCATCGCTGCCGCTACTTGCTGCATTTCTGACGACGTAAGTTTGCTCAGTATTGCAATTTTCCGCAAAACTTCGAGTGTCCGGTTGAGACGATTGAGCTTGTGCGAGGCTAAGATTTCACGGAAGGTGTTACGCTCAAGAGCCCATAGCTCCACTTCAGTCACGGCACGAATGGTAGCAGCTCGCGGCATATTGTACAGCAATGCCAACTCCCCAAATCCAAGGCCTGGACCCAGGAAACCATACCGAATCGGCGGCGCCCCGCCCATTGATACTAGAATCTCAAGTTGTCCGCTCTCGACAGCATAAAAATTATCGCCTTGTGCCCCTTGTTTAATCACCAGGTGACCGGGTTCGACACGCATCGGGAAGAAGGCGTCCAAGCAGTCGCGAATTTCGCCGTGAGACTGGCCTTGAAACAGAACGTTCGACTGTAAAATCTTGAGTAGAAGCTGTCTGGAGCTTTCTCCTTTTGGGTATACTACGCGCTCCTTCGTCGACATGATCTTGCGACTCGGCATGACTTCAGCACTCACCTCCACACGCCGCAGCTTGCCCATTGAAGAAGAATTTACTGGTGCTCCACCATCGTAGTTGTCCAGTGAACCTTGGTTGTATCGACTTTTAGCATCTGAGTCCGGTTGCTCGATACCTTCTCCCAGCAGCTCTTTTGCCTCATGAAGTAGTGTGAACCGAGTGCTGAAGCTGCCACTTTTTTCACGTTTTAGTCCTGACGTTGGTTCAGCCACCGACACTCGGTCCTTGTTCGGGGCCTTCGCTACCATTGTCGTTCGTTCTGGCGGTAGCAACTCGTCTGCACCATCAGCACCCCCAGGTGCGGCATGCTTTGGGCCAATGTAGCCGCCATCGCCCAGCCGTTCCTGCAATGTGCGGATGACCTGGTCCTTCAGTATCAATTCCTTGCGGATGCGATCATACTCGCTCTTGGACACGCCACCACCCATCGAAAATACTCCCCGTGATCGTCACGCGTAGTCGAAGAAAATGTTTGTCAGGCGTGGAGCATACGTAGGTAAATTAGACGTCCGACTACCGTAGGCAACGCCGACGTTCATGCACCGATGGGCTGCAATCACGGCGTTCTCAGCCAGCCGTGAAGAGGAATTCCTGCTCACTGCGACAAGCTATTTCCTCCTCCACGGCAGCGCCAGCCTCAGACTGAGCGACCAAAGTGCACGCCGTCAAAAATAGTTGCGCTAACTAAAGAATTGCCAGCCTGTATTGCCTCATTTAGCGACACAGCAGACAGATCGAGCGTGAATCCGCACCATTTTCACTTGGCGCGTATGCAGCTATCGCTGGCCCCACCATGATGGCAGGATTCGCCAATCCGATATGGCTACATTTTGGACCGGCTTTCGTCTGACTCACGTGATCTTGAAAAGGCGCAGGTCAGTCCGCCCATGGGCTCCGCTGCACCAGAGTGCATGAACTCACTGCTACTGTGTGGACCGTGCTGTTTCACATTCGTCGTGTGGTGATGCCTTTCGGCGCGAACGAAAGCCGCGATAGCTCCCAATGTTTTGTCGCTGTCGTGCGCTCTGGAGGGGGGCGAGTATCTTGGATAGGGCGAGTCGGCAACCCCATGTGGCGCGTTCAATTATCTATGAGTGTGTTGAAAAATTGGTCGAGTCAGTCGTGGGGCTTGTCCTTGTGGTGGTGGATTCGCCTTGATGCTTTATCGCCTGGTTTCCCCTAGTACCCGCATTTGACGCGGGAGAGAGCGAAACAGTCAAGGTTGCTCGGAAGCCACACAAGTTGATGCAACAGCAAGCGGCGTTTCATGCCGAAGGTGACTGGCAGGCTCCACAGAGAAACCGCACGCGATACTCCCTCACAACCCACGCGAACCACTCGGTCATTCTCGAACCGCTCGCCAAGTCTTCACCAGCCTTCGAGCAGAGCTTGTTGCGCGCTGCTATCCTATTAGGGTTGGTCATCGCCTTCCCCCAGTTGCCTAACGCAGTAAGTCGCCACCTGCAACGTTGCCTAACTCGGTTTCACTTGAGATGACACTCACAATTTGCGACTGCGACAGCAACCAGCTTGTCTTTCGTCCACCCAGCCCAGCCGTGCACTGAGAACCCAGTTCGACACCCACTTCATTCTCCATTTTGCGCCAGATACAGCACGCCAGCAGTTACAAAACAAATTGTTAGAATCATGCGGATCATTGCCCCACCGCCTCCATCCTACGGCCTCCGATACAGCGAATCTGATGTCCCTGAGCGCTTCGATGCGTCGTTCCAGTTGCCCCCCAGCGCCAACCGCAACAGCTTGGCGGCGCTGGAGAAGCCCGCGGGCTTCAACGACCCATTCGCGCTGCGCGACAGCTACACGAGCGAGGCCAGCGGCTTCGACGTGCTCAACTTCTGGAACATGGACGCAGACCATGACGCGTCCGCCAGCCAGTTGCTGACCCCCACGGGCTTCCAGGACCCGTACCAGGGCGTGACCATCGAGGTGAACAACCACTCCATCAATAACCAGGGCGTGGTCATGTATCACGTGGATATCAAGGGCCCGGACGGCATTTTGTCCACGTACACCATCCGACGTCGCTTCCGAGCCTTCAAGAACCTACACAGCGAGCTTAGTCGCCTCCTGCTCGAGTACCAGGATTCCAGAGCTCAATTGGACGCTGCAGTGGCTGCCAGGTCGCCGTCTCCTCTGGACGGACCAGAGAACCACATCCCTTTGAGTCCACACAGCGCTGCGGCGCTGGAGAAGGGCCCTCCAGTGTCCAATACCAACTACAGGACAGTCAAATTGCCCTCACTGCCTAGTGCAGGAGTCTGGAGTTACCTCAAGCGCCACGACGTGCGGCTCGTGGAGCAACGCAAGAAACGCTTCCAGGAGATTCTCAGACTGGCCATACGCCACCCAGCGACCAAGCACAGCCCCGTGTTGGACGAATTCTTGAGTGTAGCACCCAGTGAGATCTCACAGAGAGGCTCGTCCTACGTGTCGCTGCAGGACTACAGCGTGCCAGTATTTGACCGACAACGCGAGTCCATTGAGCGACGGCAGAGAAAGATGAGAGTGCTGGAAGATCGACGACTCCGTGCAGGATCTGACAGCCAGTTTGGAGAGAGACCACACCAGTAGGAAGAGGTGTATAACACTTAGCTGTATCGATAGTAATGAACGTTTTCGTGACGGGAGAATCCAGCGTTCTTCATATTTTACTTACGGGACGGTCGATGGTCATCTAAAATTGAGAGCGTAAGCCACCTTTGCTCTTGCCGATATGCACAGGCAGTTTGGACTTTCCATCCTGGTCGGAACGCTTCGGTTTTCGGAACAGAATCCGACCATCGGCGCCTGTTGCGGCTCGTCGAGGTGGCGTGTCCGTTTCCGATGCTTTGAGCTTCTGTTTCTTGCTCTTTGGCATTGAAGACGACGCAGATGGCAGACCCAGTGCCCCCGAACTGCCTGATATCGCTCTGCTGACGTCTTTAGTGCGGTAGAAATCTGGAGCGAGGTCGACGAGCCAACGTGGGTCGATTCTGGACACGTCACGTACGAACTCTTCCGTAGTGAGCACGCTCTGGTGGAAAATGACCCAGTCGGGAAGTGTGCCCATGTGATAATAAACCGACGTTGGATGCAACTGCACTGGTCGCTGGTCTCGAAGTGTGCGGTAGACGCCATCAGCGTGCAGCTTGGCGGCGTTCGCAAAGTAGCCACTGACCAAGCACTTGCGGATTGTGGCACTACGAGCTTTGTCCTCAGCCTCGTCACCATTGCTACCGAGTCTCACGTAGTCTTCCTCACTGGGAGACGCAGTGCTCTTTTCCAGCGACTTGAAGCGCGTCACGTACCGCTTGAGATGGCGACGAATCTCTGTAGCACGCAAGAGCGCACGATGGCTGAGTAGATACGCGTCACACCATGATCGGCTCTTGTTATTCTCCACAAATTCATCGTAGATGAACAAGTACATCATGTGGTCGCCGTCCGGGTGTGCAAAGTGCTCCATGGCTTCAGCAAGTTTCTCCTGTCGCTCTCTGGAGCCACGTGAACCCAGGAAAACATCTCCCACAGATAACACACTAGCGATACTGAGCATCTCACTTGTGCAGTCAAACTGGAAGGATGATAACAAAACTTTCGCTAATGCTGGCGCCACCGGAAACTCAGCCATCTGTGTGCCCAGTGGATCAATGAGACGACACTCAGTGTCAATGGCACCGAGCGAGAACAGCAGCTCCAGTGCACGTATGAGAGCCTCTGGTGAAGGAGGCGACACAAAATCAAAGTGTGCCAGATCCTGGATCCCCATGCTCAGCAAATACAGAGCAACGGTCGCCAAATTCGTACGTTGCATCTGTGGGATCGTTTCTTTTGCGAGTTTGTTGCGGAAGTGTTCTTGCGTGCAAAGGCGGAAACATTTTCCAGGTTGCGATCGTCCTGCGCGACCTGCTCTCTGCTTTGCCGATGCCTTGGATAAGGGTGCTGTGATTAGAGCTTCCACTCCAGTCAGCGGGTTGAAGAATGCGAGCTTCGTGAAGCAGCCATCCACCACAAACACCACACCTTCAATAGTCACGGAAGTTTCGGCGATGGTGGTAGCGACGATAATTTTCCGACGCACGCCTCGAGGAGCTGGCAGGAAAGCGTTCTGTTGCATGTGAAGTGGAAGTGTCCCGTACAGCGGTACGGGAAGGATATGCGTCGGTGCTCTGTCGTTCAGCGCTCTTACGACAAAATCGATCTCTTCCTGGCCAGGCAGGAATACCAGCACATCGCCTTCACCTTCGTGCTCGTCAATAGCTAATACCGTATCGATAGCCTTCTGCAGATAGTCTCCACATGGTTCCTGAAGATACTCGATATCAACGGGAAATTGCCGCCCTTCCACAGACACCGCAACGACGTCCTGCAGCATCTGTGGTGGTCCCCGTGACGACGTCAAACCCTGTTCTGCATCCTTCTCTTTCCTTCTCCGAAAGAACTTCACAAACGTATCCACCTGCAATGTAGCTGACGCAATGATCACACGCAGATCCGGTCGCTTCCTCTGAATCTTCTTGATCAGCCCCAGCAGTAGATCCGTCTCCAAATTCCGGTCATGGGCTTCGTCCTACGCACAAAACAACAATACCCAAAGTCAACACGCTAATCACCACCTCTTCTCCAACTCGTCTACTGCAGTTTCGCTCTTACCAGCATCACGACCGAGTAGCGCGACAGTAGCGGGTCTCGCATGGTCTCCCTCAGCAAGAGTCCGTCCGTGACGAACTTGACCTTGGTGCGTTCCGGGTCCCACTTCTCCTCGAACCGGACAGCGTAGCCGACCTCTTCGCCCACCCGGCAGCCCATTTCCTGGGCAACGCGCTCTGCGATCGTCACGGCAGCGACGCGTCGTGGCTGCGTGCACACGATGATCCTGTTCCTCGAGGTTTCTGAGCCGATTTGAGCACTTCTCGAGCGAGACGCCGCCCATCCCGCCTCCATCAGATACTGTGGCACTTGCGTTGTCTTGCCCGAGCCCGTGGCGCCCACGAGAATCGTCGTGGCATGTGTCTCGACCGCATACAGGATTTCCTCGCGGTGCTTCGACACTGGCAGTCGAGATCGTTGGGCACGCATCGAGAGGCCATGCAGCGGGTTAAACTGCACAGCCGGTACTTCTGCGTCCTTGGGGAGATCTCGAGCAGCTTCTGCCTCGGCGTCCGCGCCCGGGAGCGTCGCGCCGGGCCGCCAGAACCCAGCCATGCCTCCGTAGCTTCGACGACAGATACGTCAGTGTTAATGTCAAGTTTCATCTAAAAGATGTAATTATCATGCAATATTCAGTATTTATCACGGTTAAAAACGGTTCGGTCCAGAAACTGTAACCGGTTGATTCTCAATCGGGACCGTCTAGCACTGCCTCCATCGGATGGCTGGTCGAGGTCCTTGGGCGCCGAAATCTCCAATAGGGCTGCACTAGCTAATTAAACAGGGAGCGTAGTAGCAAGCACCAAGTCAACATGGTAAGCATGCTCTATGATCGGCCGCTGCGAGGCTGCAATTAGCACCATTATGACAAGTAGACGACAACGGAGCTGCTGCTGGGACTGGCAGCCAATTGAACGGACTCGGTACAACAGGGGCGAGAGAGAAAAGGAAAAAAACAACAATTGATACAGGGATATTCAGATGCGGACAATGACACAGCAGCAGCAGCTCCAGTCTACAGCCTCATACAGCAGCACTAAACTCAGGTCTTTGCAGTGGATATCACGGTGCTAACGCCTCCGCCTTTGTGTTGCTGATGACGCCGTGCAGCCGCCGAAGACTCAGCAGAAGACCAAGGAGCAGAAGATGGCCGCCGCCATGGCCGGTGGCAAGGGCAAGGGCAAGAAGAAATGGTCCAAGGGCAAGGTCCGCGAGAAAGTCGCCAACAAGGTGCTGTACGACCAGGAGACGTACGAGCGCCTGCTGGTGGAGGTCCCCAAGATGAAGCTGATCACCGCTTCGGCCATCGTGGAGCGCCTCAAGGTGAACGCTGCGCTTGCCCGCGCCTCGATCCACGAGCTGGAGGAGAACGGAAGCATCTCGAAGGTGCTGGCCCACCACTCGCAGCTCATCTACACTCGCGCTGTGGCCGCCGAGGAGTAAGCAGTTGCTGAAATATTGATGCTGTCCGCCACCTTGAGCTCCGGTTATCCGTGTTTCGCGTCTCGCCCTTAGGATGATGATGCCGTCGATTGAGCTGTATGATGTGCTGCTGGATGATGAAGACTGGATGAACGGAGCAGGCTCGCGCTCCTAGTAGTAGAGTGAGGACGTGTGTCCACTATCTGCCTCGGCCGTCGTGGTAATTCCGCAGCAAAAGAGCGAAAATGGAACACGCCCCTCCCTGTTTAAATTACTGGTTCTCTGCTCTCATCTGTGTTCTTACTTGGCTGTATTTTCTTGCTTTACTTGTCGAAGAGGTTGGCGAAGGCGCTTTGCTGTTTCTGGCGAAGCTGCGTCTTGGCGGCCTGGGCTCGCGTCATTGCAGATCGGAACAGCTTATTATCAGGCTCCAGTTCGCGCAGCTTGGTGAGATCGGCCACTGCTAGATCGAACTCCTTGGACGCCACATACGCCTGACTACGACGATAGCGAGCCTTGACGTGCGTATCATCCAACTTCAACGCACTCGACGCCGCAGCGATGCAGTGATCCACATCACCGTCTCCGTCGAGCTTCGAGTAGCATGTAGCCATGTTGGCAAAGCACGCCACAGCGGTCGGGTTCACCTGGTGCAGCTCCTCTTCTGAGTACTCGATCTTCGTGTCCAGCGTCTCGTCCAACCGAGAAACTGGCGGCTCAAGCCACGCCAATGCTCGTTTGTAGAGCCGCATGGCAGTACCATAACTTTCCTGTTTAAATGCCTCGTTGCCACGCGCTCGGTACTCAGAAGCACGCGTCAACTTCCACGTTAACCAGTCCGCCTCCTGTCTCTCTTCAGCAACACCGTCCAGCTGCAACTTGCAATACAGCGAGGCCTTGCCGTCCAGCCCCAATTCTGCAGCTTTGGAGCCCAACGTGAGGTCTTCCACAGCGACTGGGAACGCTTCGTCGCTCACATCCATTGACGGGTCACTGCCTTTGCCATTGCCGACTCGTTGCCGCTCCAAAAGATTCTGGACACGTCGCTGGAGTTCTGGAGCAAGTTGGATTCCAGTCGAGCCCAGCGAAAAAATCGTCGTGTTTGGGACGATGTCGGGCGAGTTCTGGGCCGTTTGAGGTTGTAAAAGCCCCACCTGATTGGAAGGGATGCTCCCACTCAACACACATGCGGCATCGGAGCACTCTACGTCTCTGTAGAGCGCCCAGCGGACGCGTCCAGCGCCGCGATCCAGTGTCATGTTTCGTGGTGTCATTGACAAAATGAACTGTAACCCCGACCGTAACCATTTGTGTAACCCTTAGTGGAGACCTACGCTAACCAAGACGCAGCGACAGCTATCACCATGACAACGACACTCATGGCTACACGAAAGCTAGCACATGAATACAGCCGATCCCATTCGTATCGGAGACAGTTGAAGTCCTCGAGTTGGCAGCCCCAGTGGCCGCATTCGCTCAGATGGGTACACAGCAGTCGAGCGGAGCTCTCGAGGCAGAAATCGTGGCGTACGAACGTCTCGGCAGACACCTGAGCGCATGTGCATCGTGATAACGACATAGCCTTCTTGTGCAACTCGTCGCTGCGTAGACATTCGTCCGAGCACATGGCCAATGAGAGATCCACTTGTGAAACGGGCCCGTACCATCCAGCGCGAGCGTTTTTGAGGTACACGATGCGTGACTCGCACAGTGCAGCCATGATGAAGATATTCTGCCCCTCATCAGACTCGATGAATGCATTGTAGAGGTCCAAGTCGCATTGCAGGCCTTCCACGAGACGTCGAGCCACCGGATCGCTTGAGTTCCGCGGCACTGTCGACAGATACGGCGCCGTCATGTTCGAGGCTTGCACGACTGCGTCATTGAGGCAAAATGTCTCTACACTCCACCATAACACAGCTAATACACGCAGTTTCCGTGCTGTACGTGCGCCATGCTTGATGCTTGCCATGTCGGAGAACGCGGTTGAAGTACTTCGCGTCGTTTCGCGGCCGCAATACCATCGTATATCATAGATAGACCTACTATGCAGCATACTTGTGTTTTTGGTGGCCATCGCACGGTCTGATGGAGGAGTTCCTGCTGCACCACTGTGTCACGTCGGAGGTGGCCAAGTCTGCGGATAACGAAAAGCCTCAAGCCTCTACTTCAGTTTGGCAAACATCGGGGCGGGCGGAGTGCGTCTTGGTGCAAGAAAACCGCCAGGCCCATGGCTCCTCTCGGGTCATTCTGTCGGCCATGCTGAAGCTCGTTTTGCAGTCTGCTAAGACGACGAACGTGTTGCTGCTCACGCTGGTACTACTGCGATAATTTGCGGATATTGGTTGCGGTATGCTGATACGATCGTTGCTTTCGGAATGCAGGAGTCACCTCAAGTGGCACAGGGTGTTGACACCTCGGCCAAGCTCACGCACGTTGACTACTCCGATGCTGCCACAAACTTCCATTCGTCGACATCTTCGAAGTTCCAATTGCTGGGGAAATTGGTGCAGGATATTGGGAGTGTTGAAGCTAAGGTTGAGCTAAAAGGAGTGACATCGGCTCGACCGCTGGTTGTGGTGCTGGACTCGCTGAACGCGCTTTTGCAGCAGACGTCACTCCAACAGGTGCTGCTGTTCTTTCGACGACTGCGTGAACATGCTCTTGTTGGCTCTGTGATTGCACGATTGAACGCTGGAGCAGAGTCTCCTGCGGCTGCACAAGCGTTGGCAGCGCAGGCGACGGCGTTGGTCCTTGTGGAGACACGGTCGTCTCTGCGTTCCTACCCGCTTCTTGCCAAGGAACGAAGACGTGAGATCCCAAAGGAAATGCATGGACTCGTGCTGCTTGTTCGACAGAAAAAGGTAATTGCACGCTCTAATCGAATCCCTAGCAACGGACCCCGCTAATATGTTACGTCTACAGAATGGCCGAAGCAGCGAAAGCCTAGAGTACTTCCAAATGCTTCCCGACAAGGTGCAGTTCGTTGCTGCTGCAGATGTTGACAGCCACAGCGCATCGGTGGAAAAGACTGAAGATGTCAGAACAACGGCAGCTCCGATGGGTACAAGAAAGTCTGAATTCAAGCGGAAGTCGCAGTCTGAAGCGAAGCCATCTTTTATCTCGAGTTCAATTCGGTTCGAAAGCTCTGATCAGGCTCCACTTCCCGTGCGTCAAGAGGAGGTGAGCTTCAACTTGTCCATCAGCGTTGCAGAGCAACGAGCCAAGAGCCAAGTCCAATTGCCGTACATGCACCAAGGCTCTGGCGGGGTTAGCAGTGGGCCCAGTAGAAACGATGTTGACAGTAAAAGTGGCAACACTGCTCGTGCTGCTGGCAACAACACATTATTCTTCATTGACGAAGATGATCCGGATTGGGATGACGACGATCTTGACGATGACTTGGACATTTGAGAATTATGTGTCCAAATATCTTGAAAATACTACACGCAATTCTCTACTAAGTATCCGATTATTTTTTTGTTGGCTCTGCGTGTCTTTTGAAATTGATATCGCGCCCTCGCAAGGCACATCTCATTTCGTAAGTGGCTCGTACTCTTTGGCGAGCAACGGCACGTTCGCGTTGCCCAAGACCTGACCGTCGTCCCTTTCACGATAGCAACGGCAGTTAACGTACTCGACCCCGAATGAAGGCGTTCCATTGTGATGAATTCGGCAGTAGCGAGGCTCCATGATATTTTCATGCTCCATTCTTCTTCGCTGGGCGGAAAGAAGCGATACATTCGAAGGAACGACGTAGTCCGAGACTAGCTCTCGCACACCCGGTACCTGGAACTCAACCTGGATATCGACACTGTCAATTGCTGGAGCCGAAGGTGTAACGCTGTCTTGTTGAGACTTCTTAGCACTTCTTGTGTCACTAAAGCAATGCACAGCAATTGGCGTCTTATGTAGCATGCACAGCACGATCACGACACTTGTAATCTCCCAACTGACGTAGTGAAACGTCATAAATCGCCATGAATCAACATCCACTGCATCCACACTACTCTTCGATGCTGTAACAGCACACAATACACCTCGAACAACCAACAGCTCTGCCAGAATTGTGCTGCACACCGTCATATTCTTCAAACATGAGATGCTCAGCACTGGCAGCCTCTGGTGAGATCTACTTGCCTCGTCTTGTTCATCTCCAATATTCCAGTGGTGCTGACGTCGATATCTCCACAGAATCCGTACTGCTTGGCCCACGTACTTAATCATCAGCAGTCCCAGCGTCGTCCGGATGACTGCAGTGTAGCCGAACGTCATCCACTGAGGCACCGTCAGCCCCCACTTGTCTCCTTCAGCTCGACAGATCGCCACCAGCGTCACCAGTGCCACGAGTGACACGCAAAATGCAATAAATACTGCAGTTAGCACTCCACTTGGTGCAGATGTCGTCATTCCAGGCCAGCGTCGCCGGAATACCAGACGCACTGCGAACAGCACAAAGTAGCCATGTAGTGCCGCCATGGCAACACTGGGCATGTCCAACAGCCAGAACGTAACCATTTTCACCCAAATCTCCATTTCGTCCAATTTCGTTGTGGCAATTAGCAACAAAAACGCCACACGAAGCGCCACAAGCAACAAACATGCTGCATATAGCGGTCGATGGAAAGCTCGCGCAAGGACGAAGCTCCGAGGCTCGAGACGCGCACACCACTCGAGTGAATGCACTGCAAATAGGCCACGACCAATGGGGACGCACAGCAACAGGCAAAGACCCACACAGCTCAGTTGCCAGAGCATCACAGCGAAGAGGAGTTCGAGGGGACACGGCGGGCGTTGAAGAGCTCTGGACGAATTAAAATGATACGAACAGCAAATGACTTAGATTGAGTATGGACTGTCGTACATCATATTGGAAACTAGCATATAGAATAGAAAAGAGACGACTTCAACTTGCCGTTCTACAGTTTAACTGTCGTTGGAACTGACTGGAAGGATCGAGATGCAGAGTCTAGACTCTTGTCGCTGCTGGGCGACGAGGCTCGAACGCTTTTGTGCTGCTTCAACATGTACTGTGGCCAGCGTCGGAGTTGGGTCATTCTCAAATTGTCCGAGTGAAGTCGACAGAAAGTGAAAACTAAGAGACCAAGATGTTTTCTACGTGGGATTTGGTCCGCCCGACGCTGTGGCACCCCATGTCGATGCTGGAGCTGTCCATGATGGACACGAGCACGCTGCCGCAGCTGTCGATGAGTATGCGCAACGTGCCCGGCGTCAGCTCGGATGAGGAGTTCTTCAAGGACCTGCCCACTGCAGAGCAGCAGAAGGAGAAGAAGGACGAGACGCCCGAGACTGAGAACCAGCGCGCCTTCTCGTCGTACTCGTTTAGCAGCTCGTCCGTTTTGGACGAAGAGGGACGTAAGGTCATGAGCACGCGTCGCCGCTACGAGGATTCGACAGGGCGTCTGAAAGCTGAGCACGAACGCGAGGTCTTAGGCAAGCGTCTGAAGACGATTTGGAACCGCAAGAACGGCAAGGATGAGGGCGAACACCACACGATCTGCTCTCAGGGTACGCCCGACGAATTCGAGAAGCTGTGGAGCCAGACTGCGTTCGGCAAGGCCCAGGAGAAGAAGAACAAGGAGCTGAAGGAGTCAGGTGAAGCCACCTCCAGCGATCAGCAGCAGCAAAAGCAAGTGGAGAGTGCGCCAATGAGCAAGTCTGCGTAATTTCTTGCTCAGATCTTCTTCATGGTGTGGGCGCGAGCCAAAGTGCTTCATTTGCATGTGCGTTTCGATTAGCGTCGACGGCAGCGGTTTGCTGGCTTGAGTTGAGATTTGCTACAAACTGATGTAGTTTAGGGGATTCGCTGCTGTCGTACCAAACAAAACATGATGCCGCTGCAATGCAGCGATGCCGTATAACACTATTTCAAAACGTTGGTTCATGGTGAGCTCCAAAGTGTCATCGTGTTCTGGCAGACCCGTTTCCAATAGTGCGGTATCTTGTTATCGAAGTAGTAGCATTCTTATCGAGACGTTCACTTGAGTAGGTCGTTCACTATGCCAGCCAGAACCTTCTTGATGCCTGGCATCGCAATCTTCAAGTTAAGCTTGAAAATTTTCTCCTTGATTTCTGCCGCTTTCGGTAGACCGCGTTCTTCATCTGCAGCAGTACCCACATTTTTCTAAACTCGCAGGAATCTGTGGTCTTCGATGGCGGGGTTGACTGAGTTTGTAGTGGTGACCACGGCCTCAGTGCTAGCGGCGAGAACCAGAACAGTTGCGAGCACAACATAAGATAGACGCATGACGGAGCTGTAGCGCTTGGGAGCTAGAAGGAATCAAATTGCGAAATAAATCGAAGTTCTGGCTTGTTGATGGGATGGTACAGTACCCTCAGCATCTGAAAAACATAAAACATTTGCAGGAGTTATTTTTTAACTGTATAATGGCGCTCTTATGTGTTAAGGAAAATAGCAAGAAGCTGGAACATTACTTATTTTAAACCGCACACCTCGCCACACGGACCTGACGGCTGCTCTCGGCATCCACGCGTGTTCGCATTGAGGTGGCGTATTGAGGGTTGCTGGTTTTGGGTACTGTGTACCAGTTGTACCCATTAACCGGTTAACCCGAACCGGTCCAATACGATCCCGCGATGATTACGGTACGTTGTTTACGCCACCGATGATTAGACGAGTAGGATGATTGGACGAGTACAGAGTGTTGGTGATTGGATGCACCAAAAGATTGGATGCAGACTAGGTAGTGAAGATAGTGTAAGCTCCGATCAATCAATCACTTTCGAATCTTACTTCTTCAGCTCAAGTGGTCTTCACTCCGGTCTCCGCACCAAGTGCAGAACTCCCTCCGCTCAGCCCAAGCCTCGCTTCCAAGACCTCAACACCATTATCAGGTTATGAGCCCAAGAACCATGTCCTCTGCCCAAGACGCCTCGACCAAGGTCACCATCGACAAGTTCAACGGTGATAACTACGCGACGTGGAGCCGCTACATGCGTGGCGTGTTCCTGACCAAGTCGGTGTGGCATGTGGTGAACCGCGTGACGACGCCAAGCTTCACGGACTCGCGGCCCAAGGACAACTACGTCAAGTCGAGCAACATCGCGTTCGGCCTGATGCTGCTCCACATGGATGTCGACTACCATCACGTGGTTGACAACTGCGAGGGAGCGTGGGCTGCGTGGACGCGCCTGAAGACGCTGTACGGTGGATCGCAGAAGGCTGGACGCATCTACCTGAATCGCCAGCTCTTCAGCATGGAGATGTCGGAAGGCGGCAATGTCTTGCATCATTGCAACGAGGTACTCGTTGACAGTGGCATTCGGTCGTCGAGAATGGCCTCGACTTCAAACTCACCGGCGAGGCGATCCGGTTCCCAGCTGTCTTCAGGCAGCAACTCTTCATCGAAATCCAACCTCGATTCCTCGGTCACACCCTGCGTCAACTGAGTCCTCGGCCGACTGAGGAATTCGTTCACCGCCGTCAGTCTCGACACATGCACAACCGGGTAGAAACGGCATCCACTTCTGCTGGGCAACTCTAGCTCGTACACCAACTTTTCTACCTTCCATTTGATTCGGAAAGGCTCGTGCCATCGGTGAGCTAATTTCTTGGTTTGTCCAGGTTTGACGCGTTCCATGTAGAGCCACGCCCGACTTCCAATCTCAAAAAGAGACTTCGGTGGACTCTCCACAGCATCTTTGGTACTCGATGAAATTTCTGGGCCGTCTGCCGAGCGTTCCTCTCCACCTTGGCGCGGTACAGCCGCTTTCTCCAGTCGACTAAGTGTTTCGTTATGTCCTTGGCCCGTCATTGCCTCTCAGCTGCTTGATAGTCCTTGGCCATAGTCAGAGCAATCTTGTGCTGTCGATTAACATCCCGTCGCCATGCTAGTGCGTCTGACTGTCTGCCGGATCCTCGCTTGAGGGACGACGTCATCGCTCGCAGCGTGGTCTGCGCGTCCCAACCGTGAACGAGGTAGAACGGCGCCTCCTTCCTTGTGGTGTCCTGAGAGGTATTAATAGCAAATACCAACTTCTCCGCAACATCATCCCAATCTTGCTGGAGAGGATCCTATGCGTACACACGCACGGAAGTCATCACCGACATCACCGAGCGTTCTTGTTGACCGTTGGCCTGTGACCGATAACTCAAAGTGACCAGGCGTCGGCTCCGGTAAAACCCTGCTCAAGACACGCTCGAAGCAACTCTTGGCCCCAGGAGCAGTGAATGACATGTCCAAGTATGGTTGGACCCACGGTGGAAAGCTCGCGGACGGTAAGATTGCCGGACGAGGGCCTTGGACAACTAGATGACTCATCGGTAGAGGTTGAGCCGGGCTGGGATCACCATAACGAAGGCGTGAGGTGTATGTAGCCACGATCATTCGACCGGGCCCGGCTTCTTGCGGAAGAGATGATGAGCGGCTACGAGCTGACCCTGGAGGCGGCAATCGACGTTGAGGAGAAGTTGGCGGCGATGGTGTTCTTCGGAGAGGTGTAGGAGAACGAGATACCGGTGGCGTCCCTTCGTCTGCCCCTGGACGGCCAGTATCAGCCGGGGGACCTTCGCCACCAGGAACATCAGATCGTGCAGACGAGGAAGCGTCTCCAGCACCACCAGCTGAACTTGAACCCTCGGTTGGGGCAGGAACAGCTTCTTCGCCAGCAGTATCACCAGAAGAGAAGTCAAACGAGGGCTCATCTCTGCGAGAATCACCTCCAGCGTCCTTTCGAGTACGCCCGCCGTTATCGTCGACTTCCATGGGAGTACTAGAAGGCGAAGCCGGTAGCGACGGCCGCTTGGCGATCGAAGTATCGCGCGGACCCTCGTCATCAGCCGAATCATCTTCGTCGGAAGACGAACGATACGGAGACGTTACGCCCGAGGGCCTGTGGGTAGCCGACAACGAAGAAGTTTGAGCGGAACGAGGTTGATCCCCATCATCGCCATCAGAGCCAAACAAGGCGATGAGATCGTGAAATATAATGCCCTCATCTTCGTCACCCGGTACAGCCGACGGAGCCGCTTTGGGATGCGGTGAGCTTGGAGGACCTGAGTCCGGAATCTCCTTGGTGACAGATGAAGCTTCGGCTAAGGGTGCAGGAGCTCCAGGAACAGTCTTACCACCTGTAGGAGAGGGAACGGGATCTCGCGTGCCCTTCTCAGCCCTCGATGTCGCCGAGGAACTGTCCTCTGAGCTACTGGACATCTCTACGTCAGACGTAAGGTCGATGAGCTCCGGTGGACGATCATCCTTGAGGACCTTGGAAGCAGAAGGCGAAGCTTGAATGGACGAAGGAGGTGAAGACACAGGTGTAGCCCGCTTGCTAGACGCCGACTGCGACCGAGACCTCGGACGACCTGTAGGCGACGTCGTGGGAGACGGAGATCGGGAGCGCGACTGCGAGCGAGGACTTGTGCGACGCGAACTTTGACTTGATCGGGAACGAACAGATGACTGGGACCCTGGACGAGTCTTCCGACGCTTCTTTGCTTCCAAGCTTTCGGTTTGTGCAACCATCGGCGACCAGGCTTGGAACTAGAAGACTCGACCGTAGCATCGTCACCGAGACCAGCAGCCGACATTGCAGAACTAGCCTGATCCGTCGGGATCGGAGGCTTGTCTTCGGAGGAAGAATCAGGATCGACACCAAGGTCATTGTCTGTGTCCTGTCCGCCCGGTCGGATTCGCTTGTGGAGCTTCCCGTGAGCGACTTGGTGAGCGGCCCTCGCCAGAGCTGCTGGTACAGCGTGTGGATCCGATGAACCCGCGGCCTCGGCTTGAATCCTCTGTAGAGCGACGAAAGTCTCCTGGTCGAGCTCCAGATCAGCGAGGTTCAGCTCGCCAGCTGTCATACCTGTCACCAGTCATGACGAACGAACGTTAGTAAATGAGCAATCAGTGGAGGCATCAACGGACGACCAGTACCTTGCACAGCCAGTACTAGCATTTCTGGATCCATACCAGCGAGGCTCACGTGACTACGGAGGACACGGTTGATGTGGAGAAGATGAGTGTTCCGCTTCTGGAGGTCTTCGAGCGAATGCGCGGTGTCGGCATCAACAAACTTGCCCTTCTGAGCCTTGATCAGCATGGCATGAAGCTGACGAGTTTGCTCGGTGTTGGCAGCAACAGCAGCCTTGAACGCTTCACGCTCCTTAGCAAGTCACCTCTCCAGAACCTGGATGACGGCATCTCGCTCAGCGACCTCGGCTCGCGCCAATTCCAGGTCTTGCGTGTGAAGGTCTGTTGATTCCTTCATCTTCTGGAGAAGTGCGTCGACGCGAATGTTAGTAGCTCTCAAACGCCTGTTCTCGGCATCGCGTGACTCAACTTTGGAAGACGAGATCTTAAGAAGCTGCTCCGCGCTTTCGCGAGCCAGCATCTGCGGAACGACCGAGCGCTTGGCCGCAGCAGCATCCGCTTCAGCGGATCTGAGCCGAGCTTCTAGCTCACCAATTTGGCGAGGAAGATCTGGTAGCGAATCTGGAAGGGGCTGAACGGCAGCCAGCACGTCGTCGAACCCCACAGCACTGTTCAAACGACGCTGAGCGGCCACATCGGTGTGAAGAGGAGGTGAGACGTGAAGCTGGAACTATCGCGGTCAAGTATGGAAGCATCGACGTCATCATCTGCTCGACCGACGCTTCGGAAATCTCGGAGAGCATGGCCTGCAGCGAAGCCTCGGTGACGGGTGCTGAGGCGTCACCAGGCACTGGTGGTGCTGCTGGTGGCTCAGCCGAAACTTCAGTCGCAGCAGGAAGCGCTGGAGGTGCTTCCGAAGGCGCAGACGACGCTGGGGCAGGATTCATCGGAGCCGACGTTCCGGGCAGTGCTGGTGGCGCGGTCTCTGGATGTTGCTGAGTGTCTGAATGGTCGGTGTTGCCCTGACGAGATTCACAAAGACGGATGCGAGGTGATGAGCGCAGGGACGAGGATTGAAGGTGAAGATGGGATAACATACCTGCAGACGCTCATGTTCCGGAGCACGGCGTGGGACCAGGGCCTTGAATGCCCTGTCATGGCTCGGTTCAAGCCCCCTTTGGTCATCGTGGGACCCGGGGTGAAATTCGAAGAATGAGGTAATGTCACAACGGGCACCAGTGTCGTGGCTTCCATTGTGACAGGGGCAGTTGTGGTGTAGTGATTTGTCGGAGATCGCTTAGACCATCAGCAAGCAAGGACGAGACTACTTTTAAGTTGTTCAAGCTACAAACCCTCGGTCATGTGGCCAAAAGCGACCTCGAGGTGCGAGAGACTCGACTCAGTCACTACCGAAGACTCGTGGAAGCTCCATAATGGCCAAGATGTCGTTCAAGGCAGGCTGTTCTTATTATTAATAATGGGACTGGCCGCATTCGCATTCAGCGAACAAGAACTGACGGCCACGGTACGAAGACTCGGCGGCCGTTGGGAACGACGTTTGGGAAGGCACGACGACTATTTGAACGCTCGGCGATGGTTCAGAAAAACTCGTTAGAAACTGCATGAAGGGGCGTTTGTCCTGTGGGCGTACAAAAACCGTAGGCTCCAGCTCGATTGCACGAAAGACGTCACCTCCCGTAAGCTCCTTGCGTACATTCTTGACAAACGACACAGCAGTGTGCCGAGGCATGTAGCGGAGGCTTGCGCTTTCCCCGTGCTTTCGATGTAGATAGTCCACTGCCGCCCTCCATACGCGAGACCGAGCCACCGCAATGTCAGAGGCCACCATTGATCCCAGGACCTCCTTCATCTGTTCCGTGGCTTCCACTACATTTTCAGTGGGACGGGTGCATGAGTGTTGGTTGACTTCTTCGATAGCACCGCTGGGCTTAACGATCAGACGCGCAGGACAGCTCGCTGAGCGGAAGTGACTACAGATGTAGTACACCGTGCCGTTGTAGCGGCTTTTGAGCGAGTAGGTGAAGTTCTTGTGCTCCATACGTGAAAATCCCGAGTGGTTAATGCTGCCCGGACGATAAAAACGAATGGTTCTGGCAAAGAGCAGCTAGGAAGGTGAAAGTTGCTCTGATGTTGCCCTACAGTTGCGTAGATGTTGCGGGTTTGGGACACTTTATTGCCTCATCCTTCAAGCAAGTGTTTACTCGTGCCTAAATATGTTGCCAAATAGCAAATAAAAGAGCCGTTTTTGGGATCATCAATTTGGGATTAGGTACGCTTTTAGGACGCATTCTCTTTAATCGTCTCCATTGGTCGCCTCATACTCTTTCATCCAGCGGACAACTTTTCGACGATGTGCGATGCTACTCACGGCCTGCGTGCGGCGAGAAGATTGGCGTGGTTGCCGATATATTGATTGAGAGGAGTCGAGCTCAACCTCGGAGTCGCTATTCAGCATCGCCCAGACATCTCTGGAGGTAGCCGCGTTAACTGGTGCGCTCTGACTGGCTTGGTCGGGGCGGTCGCACTCGGGACAGACCACAGGCAGTCCAAAGCCTTCGTTTCCAGTGGGACGTCTGCAAAATGGGTGCATATGACGGGAGCACTTTGGGCAGCGGTGAACAGGACCAACCGGTTGGCCGCAACCTCCACACGGCGCAGTAGACGTGATGACATGCATGTCAGATCGCGATGATTGACGGCTCTGATAGCTGGTAAAATTCAAAGTGAGGACATAAAAACCAGGAGGGAATGCTGGGGCACTCTACCGTCTACTGTCATCCTTCACCCCTAACACCGAAGTGGAGGTAACATCAGACACGCTACATGTAGAAGAAGCTTGTGGTCCTATATATGCTTGCACTAGGTCGGCACTTCGAGAACCGCATACAGCAAAAACAACTGATATGAAAGAAAAAGTGTAATGGGTGTGATGGATGACTTGAACACAGTCGTTTTGATTAGCAACTTGTGCTCTTACCCACACAGCTCAGGTGAGACTAATTATGAACTTGACCTGGTCAGACTATTTCTGAATTTTGATATTTTGCTTGAATAAAAAATAGTCTGACTTACACTATATTTGAACTCAGACTATTTTCGCACATAGACTAATTACCGTAGACAGTGTACCATTTTCTGCCAAACCGAGCAGCAAAACACGATTTGAGCAACTCCGTCTCCATGATTTCCACTAAGTACGAACGCTAATCTGTGCACTAATTATTAAATAGAAGAGCAAAAGCACAAAATGATACAAAAACCTCTACACCAAACTGATGAAACCGTTTATTTTACATGTTTTTTTTCGAGTATCAGGAATTGATACCGGTAGGTATATATTGAGGGTTGCTGGTCTTGGGTACTGTGTACCAGTTGTACCCATTAACCGGTTAACCCGAACCGGTCCAATACGATCCCGCGATGATTACGGTACGTTGTTTACGCCACCGATGATTAGACGAGTAGGATGATTGGACGAGTACAGAGTGTTGGTGATTGGATGCACCAAAAGATTGGATGCAGACTAGGTAGTGAAGATAGTGTAAGCTCCGATCAATCAATCACTTTCGAATCTTACTTCTTCAGCTCAAGTGTCTTCGCTCCGGTCCCACCGTCTGCGACGTCCCTCCCTCCGCCTCATACAAGCTTCGTGTCCAAGATCCATACCTTCCATCAGGTTATGAGCCCAAGCACCATGTCCTCTGCCCAAGACGCCTCGACCAAGGTCACCATCGACAAGTTCAACGGTGATAACTACGCGACGTGGAGCCGCTACATGCGTGGCGTGTTCCTGACCAAGTCGGTGTGGCATGTGGTGAACCGCGTGACGACGCCAAGCTTCACGGACTCGCGGGCCAAGGACGACTACGTCAAGTCGAGCAACATCGCTTTCGGACTGATGCTGCTCCACATGGACGCGGACTACCACCATGTGGTTGACAACTGCGAGGAAGCGTGGGTTGCCTGGTCGCGCCTGAAGACGCTGTACGGTGGTTCGCAGAAGGCTGGACGCATCTACCTGAATCGCCAACTCTTCAGCATGGAGATGTCGGAAGGCGGCAACGTCTTGCATCATTGCAACGAGGTCCTCAACATCAGCACCAAGCTCAGCAGCATCGGTGCCAAGATGGAGGACGAGGACGTGGCGGTCTGCTTGTTGCGCAGCCTCCCCAAGAGCTACGAGAACGTCGTGCTGAACTTGGAGATGAGCAGCGCTGAACTGCGGTCGCAAGACGTCGTGAAGGTGCTCACGAATGAGCACATCAAGAGACAAGGCGAGAAGACGGCAACGGCGACGGTGAAGACGGAGAACGCGGCCAAGGCGTTCAACACCGACCGAGAGTCTCGCCAGTGTACATACTGCGGAAAAGTGGGGCACACGATTGACAAGTGCTGGACCAAGCAGAAGGACGAGAACCGAGGGCCAAGACGCGGCGGCAATGGCAATGGCAACGGCCGTGGACGCGGGGCCAACAACATCCAGTGGAGAAACGACAGCGACGGCTACGACTACGACTACGATCGAGTAGCGTTCGCGGTTTCACTGGAATGTGGGGTTTCGACGGGCAAGAATGTGTCCGGGATGTGGGCGGTCGACAGCGGCGCAACGCACCACATCTGCAACGACAAGGCCAAGTTCGCACATTTGATTGAGCGGAACGAAGGCGAACTTTCGGTGGCCGACGGCAACAAGGCGGCCATCATGGGTGTGGGGACCATCGTGGAACAAGTGGTCCTGCCCAACGGCGACGAGCGTGAGATCGAGATCAAGAACGCGCTGTACGTGCCAAGCATGAGCAAGAATCTGCTTTCGGTACCACAGATCAACAAAAGTGGCAAGTTTCAAGTGGTGTTCGACGGCACCAAGATGCAGATTGCGCACAAGGGCTCCAAGCAAGTGGTGGCGACGGCAAACCTCATGGATGGACTCTACTGGCTTCAGACGCCTCAGCGATCGGCGAATGCGGCGACGAGTGGCAAGATCGTCGACCTGCACGCGCGCATGGGTCACGCTCCGGTTGAGGTGCTTCGCAAGATGGTCGACAACCACATGATCAAGGACGCGAAGGCACCTTCCAAGTCGAGCGGACCAAGTCTGTGTCGTGGTTGCCAGCAAGGTAAAATGGTCCAAAAACCGTTCCCAAGCAACCATGACAAGCGTCGTTACGACACGTTCGAGCTGCTCCACTTCGACATCTGCGGACCCATGGAGGAAAACTCACTTGGTGGCAGCAAGTACCTACTGCTGATCGTGGATGAAGCCAGCGGATGCATGAAGGGTTTCTGCCTGCGTGCCAAGTCGGAGAGCGAAGACTGCATCAAGACGTACATCATGAAGGTGCAGAAGCAGTTCGGCAAGAAGGTCAAGTTTGTGAGGCACGACGGAGCTCGTGAGTTTGCGACCAACTCGCTCAAGGACTTCTACGAAGACGAAGGCATCGAGCAGCAAACCACGGTTCCGTACGCGCACCAGACGAACGGCACGGCAGAGCGAGCTATCCGAACTATCGTCACGATCGGCCGCAGCATGCTGCATCACGCTAAGCTGGACAAGCGTTTCTGGGCTGAGGCGGCCATGACTGCCATCTACGTGAAGAATCGTCTGCCGTCACCCAAGATCGAGCACAAGACTCCGTTCGAGATCGTTTACAAGTCCAAGCCGAGTGTGAAGCACATGCGTGTGTTCGGCTGTCGGACGTACATTCTGACTCCGAAGGAGAAGCGGCTCAAGTGGGATCCCAAGGCTCGCACCGGACTGTTCCTGGGTTACGAAGAAGTGTCCAAGGCGTATCGACTTTATGACATCGAGGCGGGGCAGGTGGTGATCAGTCGCGATGTCAACTTCGATGAGTCGACCTTTGGACTTTCACCGACGATTTCTGATGAAGATGTCGACGACCTGGACTTCGAATCGCTCGACATCGACAATGATGGTTCCCGCCAGACGGAGTACACGCAGGCAGGGAAGCGCAAGAGCCGCCCGAGTGACGAAGATGAAGCTGCCAGAAGACCGCGAGCTGTGCGTCATCGACCTGGACTGGAAGAAGCAAGTGCGCCGAACTACTCCTCTCCGCACCGAGCAGACGCAGACGAAGAAGAAAAGCATGGAGATGAAGATGACGATTCGACTCCACCAGTTTTTTGGCGTGCAAGTGCCAATGCCGTCGAAGCAGGCGATCTATCGGAGCCGACGACATTCCAAGAAGCGGTGAACGGCCCCGACCAAGTGCACTGGCGCAAGGCGATTCGTGCTGAGCTCGAGTCGATGCGACTTCGTGGTGTGTTTCGTGCTGCCAAGTTGCCTAACGGACAACGCGCCATCGGTACCAAGTGGGTGTTCAAGATCAAGCGCAAAGCGGACGGATCGATCGAGAAATACAAGGCGCGCCTCGTGGCAAAGGGGTTCAAGCAGAAGTACGGCATCGACTACACCGAGACGTTCTCGCCCGTGGTCAAGTACGTGACGCTGCGCATGATCATCGCGATTGCCAAGTATTTTGGCTGGCCCCTCGACCAACTCGACGTGGTGACAGCTTTCCTGTACGGGATAATGAAGGAGCTGGTGTTCTGCGCGGTCCCCGAAGGTGTTGATCTCGACGGTGACTTCGACTGCCTGGAATTGGTGAAGGCGATCTACGGTCTCAAGCAAGCTTCGCGCGTGTGGAACGAGACCTTCGACGAGTTCGTGTGCTCCATCGGCTTTCAAGTATCGGCGTTCGACCCGTGCCTCTACGTCAAGATCGTTGACGGTCACTGCGTGCTCGTGCTGGTCTACGTGGATGACGTGCTGATTACCGGAAGTTCACCCGAACTGATCTCACGCACGAAGACCGACCTCAAAACACGCTTCGAGATGACCGACAGCGGCAAGTGCGCGTTCGTTCTTGGGATCGAGTTGGTGGACGGCCCAGACGGCAGCGTGACGATGTGTCAGCGCCGCTATGTGGATGACATTCTCAAGCGTTTTGGTATGGACGAGTGCAAGGCCGTGGTGAGTCCCGTCGACATAAGCACTCGACTGATTTCAAGTGACGCAGCGACCAAGGTGAACGCTCCGTTTCGCGAAGCTGTTGGTGCTCTGATGCACTTGATGACTGCCACGCGCCCGGACATCGCGTACGCCGTTGGCTATGTGTCGCGCTTCATGGAGAACCCTCAAGAAGAACACTGGGTTGCGGTCAAGCGTATCTTTCGCTACCTGCAAGGCACCAAGACGCATGGGATCTGCTTCAAGCCGGGTGACAACATCGACTTTCGCGGGTACTCGGACGCGGATTGGGCTGGCGACCTCGCGGACCGCAAGTCGACTTCCGGCTACACGTTCATGCTAATGGGTGCACCAGTGAGCTGGGGCAGCAAGAAGCAGTCAAGTGTTTCGCTGTCTACGAGTGAGGCGGAGTACATCGCACTCAGTCTGGCGATCCAAGAGGGCAAGTGGATTCATCGCCTACTGTGCGAGATTTTGGCGGCTACCAACGAGACGGGACCCGAGCTCAAGATCCGCGAAGACAACCAGTCGTGCATCAAGATGACGAAGAACCCAGTGAACCACGGTCGCGCCAAGCACATCGACATCAAGTACCACCACATCCGCGACGAAGTCAAGCGTGGTGAAGTGAAGCTCGAGTATTGCGAGACTTCTCTGATGCTGGCGGACATCATGACGAAGGCGCTCCCGGGACCTCGCCACATGGACCTGACGACTGCTCTCGGCATCCACGCGTGTTCGCATTGAGGGGGCGTATTGAGGGTTGCTGGTCTTGGGTACTGTGTACCAGTTGTACCCATTAACCGGTTAACCCGAACCGGTCCAATACGATCCCGCGATGATTACGGTACGTTGTTTACGCCACCGATGATTAGACGAATAGGATGATTGGACGAGTACAGAGTGTTGGTGATTGGATGTACCAAATGATTGGATGCAGACTAGGTAGTGAAGATAGTGTAAGCTCCGATCAATCAATCACTTTCGAATCTTCATTCTACTCCTCAAGTGTCTTCGCTCCGGTCCCACCGTCTGCGACGTCCCTCCCTCCGCCTCATACAAGCTTCGTGTCCAAGATCCACACCTTCCATCAGTAGTGTGTATACACTACAGCTCACGGACACGGTGATCGCGGAAGCACAACGGAGGAGCAGACTATTATAGAATGTGGCGGAGGACGGTACGCACCGAGGAACGCCAATAGTGCTGCGGCACGGCTTGGCGTTGGCTGAAACACCAGGCGGACGACGAGTGGTGTTGCCATCAATACTGTGGGCTACGGCGTTCAAGGAAAGCCACGACTCCGTTTGGGCCGGGACCTCACGCGCGTCACACACCTTTGCACGACTCGCACAAGTGTATGGTGCTCAGGGCTGCAACGAGAAGTAAAACGATGGGTTGCGGGCTGCCAAGAGTGTGGCAGTAGGAAAGATAGGCCGAAGGATGAGGTCGTGGCACCACTATGGAGTCTACGAGGAGGGGATGTCGGCGACCGGTGGGAGCTCGACGTGGCAGGCCCACTGTGGTGTTGGAAATCCCACGTGAACTCTAGCTACTAATGCAGTTAGGTAGTTCCCACAACAATACGTCTACCAGAACGGTAAACGATCGTTCGGGCAGACCTGAAGACCCCAGTTCTGCCCTTGCACCGGGACAGACTGGACCTTGTAAACCGCTTATATAGGCCAACCAACATACTACTAGCACGAGCAAAGCTAGCAGGTGTTCTCACACACTTAAATCCCCGTGGTCCCAACAGCGGAAGGTACCAGGCACGGGTAAGCCTTTTACGAGGGTTAACCTCGGCTGGAAGGATAGATAGGAGGCGACACGCACTCCTCAATCGGGCAAATAGGCACAATAAAGCCGTCCCGTAAACACCCGATACTAATCGGCCACACACACACTTGACCTTGCCAGATGAACCCTCGCTACGGAGCTTCGAGTCCACCGACAGGCATAACACACTCAAACAAGCTTGACCAGAAGCTTACCTTGAAGCCGGACGTCGCTCGTGTGCTTGAGTGGAAATTATGTTCAGTATTTATGATTGCCCCTTCGGGCCATGTCCTAATATGAAATCCTAATCAATTATACAAATATCAAGTGAACTACGATCCGCTATGGACCACTTCGTATGCCAAGTGACTCCTCAGAGCTCAACGAGTTTTTCAGAACCATCGCCGAGCGTTCAAATAGTCGTGGTATCTTCCCAAACGTCGCTCCCAACGGCCGCCGAGTTTCTTCGTACCGTGACCGCCAGTTCTTGTCCGCTGAATGCGAATCCGGCCAGTTCCATTTTTATTATTAAGGACAGCCTGCCTTGAACGACATCTTGGTCATAATGGAGCACCGACTAGCCTTCGGTAGTGACTGAGTTGAGTCTCTCGCACCTCGAGGTCGCTTTTGGCCACATGACCGAGGGTTTGTAGCTTGAGCAACTTGAAGCTAGTCTCGTCCTTGCTTGCTGATGGTCTAAGCGATCTCCGAGAAATCACTACACCACACCACTGTCAGTAACTGGGGGTGGTTAACACTTCGTGATTGCCGCCGTGGAGTACGTGACCAGGTACGCAGTTAATGTCACTGTGGAACGGCATACGGCCGAGAACGTTGCCGCCTTCTTGATGAAGCACCTCGTGTTGAAGTTCGGGTCGCTCCGTGAGATCCTGACGGACGGTGCGCCCGAGCTCACTGGAAAGGCGATTGAACAACTAGTACGAATGCTGCAGGTGGAGCAGATTAATCCGCTGTCGAACCGGCCGCAACGCATTGCGCTAGTTGAGCGCTTCAACCGAAAATGGAAGGACAGCGTGGCGACTTACATGCATCAAGATGAACAACACGCCTGGGACGTATGGGTAGACTTTGCGGTTTACGCCTACATATCCGGGCAGCATTCCAACGACCTGTTTTCCCCGAACGAGCGAGGCAACACGAGCATTAACGCCAAGCCCTGATGGAAGGTATGGATCTTGGACACGAAGCTTGTATGAGGCGGAGGGAGGGACGTCGCAGACGGTGGGACCGGAGCGAAGACACTTGAGGGGTAGAATGAAGATTCGAAAGTGATTGATTGATCGGAGCTTACACTATCTTCACTACCTAGTCTGCATCCAATCATTTGGTGCATCCAATCACCAACACTCTGTACTCGTCCAATCATCCTATTCGTCTAATCATCGGTGGCGTAAACAACGTACCGTAATCATCGCGGGATCGTATTGGACCGGTTCGGGTTAACCGGTTAATGGGTACAACTGGTACACAGTACCCAAGACCAGCAACCCTCAATACGCCCCCTCAATGCGAACACGCGTGGATGCCGAGAGCAGTCGTCAGGTCCATGTGGCGAGGTCCCGGGAGCGCCTTCGTCATGATGTCCGCCAGCATCAGAGAAGTCTCGCAATACTCGAGCTTCACTTCACCACGCTTGACTTCGTCGCGGATGTGGTGGTACTTGATGTCGATGTGCTTGGCGCGACCGTGGTTCACTGGGTTCTTCGTCATCTTGATGCACGACTGGTTGTCTTCGCGGATCTTGAGCTCGGGTCCCGTCTCGTTGGTAGCCGCCAAAATCTCGCACAGTAGGCGATGAATCCACTTGCCCTCTTGGATCGCCAGACTGAGTGCGATGTACTCCGCCTCACTCGTAGACAGCGAAACACTTGACTGCTTCTTGCTGCCCCAGCTCACTGGTGCACCCATTAGCATGAACGTGTAGCCGGAAGTCGACTTGCGGTCCGCGAGGTCGCCAGCCCAATCCGCGTCCGAGTACCCGCGAAAGTCGATGTTGTCACCCGGCTTGAAGCAGATCCCATGCGTCTTGGTGCCTTGCAGGTAGCGAAAGATACGCTTGACCGCAACCCAGTGTTCTTCTTGAGGGTTCTCCATGAAGCGCGACACATAGCCAACGGCGTACGCGATGTCCGGGCGCGTGGCAGTCATCAAGTGCATCAGAGCACCAACAGCTTCGCGAAACGGAGCGTTCACCTTGGTCGCTGCGTCACTTGAAATCAGTCGAGTGCTTATGTCGACGGGACTCACCACGGCCTTGCACTCGTCCATACCAAAACGCTTGAGAATGTCATCCACATAGCGGCGCTGACCATCGTCACGCTTTGCCGTCTGGGCCGTCACCAACTCGATCCCAAGAACGAACGCGCACTTGCCGCTTTCGGTCATCTCGAAGCGTGTTTGATGTCTGTCTTCGTGCGTGAGATCAGTTCGGGTGAACTTCCGGTAATCCAGCACGTCATCCACGTAGACCAGCACGAGCACGCAGTGACCGTCAACGATCTTGACGTAGAGGCACGGGTCGAACGCGCGATACTTGAAAGCCGATGGAGCACACGAATTCGTCGAAGGTCGTCGTTCCACACGCGCGAAGCTTGCTTGAGACCGTAGATCGCCTTCACCAATTCCCAGGCAGTCGAAGTCACGTCGAGATCAACACCTTCGGGGACCGCGCAGAACCACCACTCCTTCATTATCCCGTACGGAAAGCTGTCACCACGTCGAGTTGGTCCGAGGGCCAGCCAAATACTTGTGGCCAATCGCGATGATCATGCGCAGCGTCACGTACTTGACACGGGCGAGAGACGTTCTCGGTGTAGGTCGGATGGCCGTACTTCTGCTTGAACCCCTTTGCCACGAGGCCGCGCCTTTGTTTTCTCGATCGATCCGTCCGCTTTGCGCTCTTGATTCTTGAACACCCACCTGGTACCGATGGCGCGTTGTCCGTTTGGGCAACTTGGCAGCACGAAACACACCACGAAGTTCGCATTCGACTCGAGCTCAGCACTGAATCGCTTGCGCCAGTGCACTTGGTCCTGGGCCGTTCACCGCTTCTTGGAATGTCGTCGGGCTCCGATAGATCGCCTCTGCTTCGACGGCATTGGCACTTGCACGCCAAAAAATCTGGGTGGAGTCGAATCGTCATTCATCTCCTGCTCTCTCTTTTTCTCGTCGTGCGCGTCTGCGGTCTGGTGGGAGAGGAGTAGTTCGTTGTGGTGCACTTGCTTTCTTCCAGTCCAGGTCGAATGACGCACAGCTTCGCGGTGCTTTCTGCTGGCAGCTTCATCTCGTCACTCGGGCGGCTCTTGCGCTTCCCTGCTCTGCGTGTACTCCGTCTGGCGGGAACCATCATTGTCGATGTCGAGCGATTCGATATAGTCCAGGTCGTCGACATCTTCATCAGAAATCGTCGGTGGGAAAGTCCAAAGGTCGACTCATCGAAGTTGACATCGCGACTGATCACCACCTGCCCCGCCTCGTGTCATAAAGTCGATACGCCTTGGACACTTCTTCGTACCCAGGAACAGTCCGGTGCGAGCCTTGGGATCCCACTTGAGCCGCTTCTCCTTCGGATCAGAATGTACGTCCGACAGCCGAACACACGCATGTGCTTCACACTCGGCTTGGACTTGTAAACGATCTCGAACGGAGTCTTGTGCTCGATCTTGGGTGAAACGATCAGCTCGATCTCGATTCTTCACGTAGATGGCAGTCATGGCCGCCTCAGCCCAGAAACGCTTGTCCAGCTTAGCGTGATGCAGCATGCTGCGGCCGATCGTGACGATAGTTCGGATAGCTCGCTCTGCCGTGCCGTTCGTCTGGTGCGCGTACGGAACCGTGGTTTGCTGCTCGATGCCTTCGTCTTCGTAGAAGTCCTTGAGCGAGTTGGTCGCAAACTCACGAGCTCCGTCGTGCCGCACAAACTTGACCTTCTTGCCGAACTGCTTCTGCACCTTCATGATGTACGTCTTGATGCAGTCTTCGCTCTCCGACTTGGCACGCAGGCAGAAACCCTTCATGCATCCGCTGGCTTCGTCCACGATCAGCAGTAGGTACTTGCTGCCACCAAGTGAGTTTTCCTCCATGGGTCCGCAGATGTCGAAGTGGAGCAGCTCGAACGTGTCGTAACGACGCTTGTCATGGTTGCTTGGGAACGGTTTTTGGACCATTTTACCTTGCTGGCAACCACGACACAGACTTGGTCCGCTCGACTTGGAAGGTGCCTTCGCGTCCTTGATCATGTGGTTGTCGACCATCTTGCGAAGCACCTCAACCGGAGCGTGACCCATGCGCGCGTGCAGGTCGACGATCTTGCCACTCGTCGCCGCATTCGCCGATCGCTGAGGCGTCTGAAGCCAGTAGAGTCCATCCATGAGGTTTGCCGTCGCCACCACTTGCTTGGAGCCCTTGTGCGCAATCTGCATCTTGGTGCCGTCGAACACCACTTGAAACTTGCCACTTTTGTTGATCTGCGGTACCGAAAGCAGATTCTTGCTCATGCTTGGCACGTACAGCGCGTTCTTGATCTCGATCTCACGCTCGTCGCCGTTGGGCAGGACCACTTGTTCCACGATGGTCCCCACACCCATGATGGCCGCCTTGTTGCCGTCGGCCACCGAAAGTTCGCCTTCGTTCCGCTCAATCAAATGGGCGAACTTGGCCTTGTCGTTGCAGATGTGGTGCGTTGCGCCGCTGTCGACCGCCCACATCCCGGACACATTCTTGCCCGTCGAAACCCCACATTCCAGTGAAACCGCGAACGCTACTCGATCGTAGTCGTAGTCGTAGCCGTCGCTGTCGTTTCTCCACTGGATGTTGTTGGCCCCGCGTCCACGGCCGTTGCCATTGCCATTGCCGCCGCGTCTTGGCCCTCGGTTCTCGTCCTTCTGCTTGGTCCAGCACTTGTCAATCGTGTGCCCCACTTTTCCGCAGTATGTACACTGGCGAGACTCTCGGTCGGTGTTGAACGCCTTGGCCGCGTTCTCCGTCTTCACCGTCGCCGTTGCCGTCTTCTCGCCTTGTCTCTTGATGTGCTCATTCGTGAGCACCTTCACGACGTCTTGCGACCGCAGTTCAGCGCTGCTCATCTCCAAGTTCAGCACGACGTTCTCGTAGCTCTTGGGGAGGCTGCGCAACAAGCAGACCGCCACGTCCTCGTCCTCCATCTTGGCACCGATGCTGCTGAGCTTGGCGCTGATGTTGAGGACCTCGTTGCAATGATGCAAGACGTTGCCGCCTTCCGACATCTCCATGCTGAAGAGTTGGCGCTTCAGGTAGATGCGTCCAGCCTTCTGCGAACCACCGTACAGCGTCTTCAGGCGCGACCAGGCAACCCACGCTTCCTCGCAGTCGTCGACCACATGGTGGTAGTCCGCGTCCATGTGGAGCAGCATCAGTCCGAAAGCGATGTTGCTCGACTTGACGTAGTCGTCCTTGGCCCGCGAGTCCGTGTAGCTTGGCGTCGTCTCGCGGTTCACGACATGCCACGTCGACTTGGTCAGGAACACGCCACGCATGTAGCGGTTCCACGTCGCGTAGTTGTCCCCGTTGAACTTGTCAATGGAGACCTTGGTCGAGGCGTCTTGGGCAGAGGACATGGTGCTTGGGCTCATAACCTGATGGAAGGTATGGATCTTGGACACGAAGCTTGTATGAGGCGGAGGGAGGGACGTCGCAGACGGTGGGACCGGAGCGAAGACACTTGAGGGGTAGAATGAAGATTCGAAAGTGATTGATTGATCGGAGCTTACACTATCTTCACTACCTAGTCTGCATCCAATCATTTGGTGCATCCAATCACCAACACTCTGTACTCGTCCAATCATCCTACTCGTCTAATCATCGGTGGCGTAAACAACGTACCGTAATCATCGCGGGATCGTATTGGACCGGTTCGGGTTAACCGGTTAATGGGTACAACTGGTACACAGTACCCAAGACCAGCAACCCTCAATAAGCCCGTTATTACGATTGACGCGTGAAAGCGGTACGAAGCTTTAAATCTGGAGATCTCATCTGGATGTTCAGGCCACCCGGGGGCAAAAGCGTGGAAGTTTGTGCACAACTGGGTGGGCCTATGAAGATGGTGGAACCTGCGGGCTACAATAACTTCATACTGGAACGCGAGGACCAGCTATCCACCTCTGCGGCGTCCACAGTGGTACGCCGGATCCTTGCACCTCCAAGATCTCGAGGTGGCTCGTTCGGGTAGCGTCTGTTCGCCATTCTGCAACGCTCAATCTGCCGATGTGTGCGATTTTGCAGGCCCACTTCAACCACGCTACGCCGTCCATCTTTGACGACACCTCCCGATCGGCGTCCGTCGTCGGCCTCTGGTCCGTAGTTCGGTGACTGTACAACCCACTCGTTACACGCCTTCTTCAAAACTAGGGTCTTCCACGACTCTTTCGGCTTGGAACAATCGACCATACTCGTCGATAGACCCAACGACTGGCCCGCTTGCTGATCCTCGTCCGTGTGCTCAGTTTGGTATGGTCGTAACTCGTACTCTAAGACATAGTGGCCAGTCTTGTGATGTCGGCGTCGCCGTCGTAGCTCCACCACAACCTTGTCCGATCGAGGCCAGTCCGCCTCACTTGCCATTGCTCGCTTGCCTCGTCCTCTAGCTCCCGTAGCTGTAACCGCCTGGATAGGCGCAGTCGTTGCTCGAGGAGCCATTCCTGTCTCCGCGACATGATCTTCGCGCTCGACCTCGCTCTCATGTTCCAATTGCCCCTCCAATCCGTAGACACGCGCTCCAGTAGCTCCGCCGGATAGTGATAGGTCGCTAGAGACGACACATGTGCTAAAACTTGTTCCTTCTTGCCGTGACGATTAACAGTAAACGTGTTCTGAAGTGCTACTTCTACGGAAAACGTCGTGCAAAACTGTCGTTTTGTATGAAAATCGTAGTGCAGAATGACCGGCGAATTCCCGCCATGCAAAAATGGCAGTCATACAAAAGTCTAGTTAAAACCGTGACATGCAAAAATGTTCTGGAAATCGTCGTGCATTTGTACTGCGGCATTTCAAAGCTTGAAACAGAGACTATTGATTGGCGCAAGGAGCCAATTAGTGCAGATAGGGCAGATAACTAAGTATATTGTGATTTATGATTACGAGATAGACCCCACCACGACTGCGGATCCAATCTCCAACTCCCTCCCTTACTAGATGTTGAGGAGAATGGAAGCCGGCTTTTTAACTGCTTACCAAGGAGCCCTGACGCATCTGTAAAGCTGTGTGCTTAATATCATCTTGTTTCAGTATTGCTTGAAGAGGAACACCACTCCCCTCAGTTCTGACAGCCAAACGTTTTTCAGTCTCGACAACATGTCGTGCTTCGTTAGTGATCTCAGCGGAGGGGTTCCAGAACACCAATGCTGCCAAAAGACACGTAGTGCGCCCGAGGGTTCCACAAACACCTTCCGCAATCGATGAAATGCGTTGTAAGATAAGCTGCGCAGTTCGCGTGAGAGAATTAGGTCTTACGCTGACAGGATCTGGAACTCGCTGTTCTCGTAGCACCAGGTTTGCCTGAACTAACACTGATGGAAATGCCGACTCTAACGCTTCCATAGTCATGGGATATCCATTAACATGGCGCCTGAGATCTCTCTCAAATGACGCAGCACGTTCTCCCCATATTCTAACCATTCCGGTCTTGTGCTAAGCGTTCTACCATCACTCCCACGTGCGGAGAGTCCACCAGGAGTAATGTAATCGTTTTCTTAAAAGTTAGGTACACAATCACAGATGCCGAGTTGCCGAAGGCAGACCTCCCTGTCACGCCACGTTGTTCCATAGAAGTAAGATACTTCATGTGGTCTTACGTTGATAAGGCGTCCAAACAGGACGGCACTTCATAGCGGTGCTCTCGAGGGCCGAGAGCAACGCGGTGATTGTTTCACCGTTGGTAGTCTCCAGTTTACAAAATGCGCTCGTGAACAGGTTGCCGACGCTCTCCCTAAAAGGCCACTCTACAATGCGGACTATAGCTCGTAGATAGGTGTACTTGGACTTCTCCGTGGTACACTGTATTCTCTCCGCACCTGGACCTCCAAAATTTTGTTGTCTTTTCAGCCAATAAAAAGCTATCAACGCTTTGTGCATTTTGCATGACGAATTCCATCCACCTATACACGTACGTATCTTATTTGATGCTGTGTACGTGCAACGTGCCCGGATGATCACGTCGTCGCACGCAAGAAGTGATACGGCGGCAGCAGGTAGCGACTCATTTCGTGAGCGGAAAAAGCCTTAGAATTTGGTTGGACGCGTGCAAGTGATCCACACGATGGCCGTTTCTGCAAAATTGGGCAGTGCTCCACAGCCTGACGAACGATACGCGAGTAGACAAACAACTGCGCTTCATCGGCATGCTGCAGAGCTGTCATACAGTGCTGTCCTGAGTTCCCACTCGTCATCTTGGCTTGACAGCATGGTACCGTGTGTCCAACGAATCGACAAAGCAAACCACCCTCTTCATTCATTCGTTCCTCACGGCGATTTGGTGTCAGATCAAAGTGGAAAAGATGCGGTGCAAGACCAAACTGCTCCGCAAGGTCTACAGCGAAGCTCCACGTAGCAAGCATCAGCAGAGTGTATGGCTTGGTTGCGACCCCCGTAGGCACCAGAAGCTTCTCCTCGGGAGACATCATCGTCATGAGACGCCCTTGCATTGTTCCAAGTGTAAAACGGAGCGAGTTTGGGTTATCCAAAAATGCTGCCAGTGCGGCCACCTGCACGTCGTACAACAGAGCAAAGAGCCCAGGCGACCAGCGAAACGTGTCGCGTGCGTAAGCTGATTGGAGACTGTCATAAAGCTCTTGAGACCAAAGGGTGATCTTGTCCCATAGTTCACGGGGAAGTGCTCCTTCGCTTGATGAGTTGGAGTTGGTAGAATTGAGCAACCGAATAGCATCCAATAGCATCGGAATCACGGCTGTGTGTCGTATCCCCATAAGTGAGCCTCGAGTTGAATTGCTATTGCTAGTGAGCAGCTTTTGGAACGACATATCTGCATACTCGAGCGTGGTTCGCATGGCGGTTGACGTGTCTGCACACCAGGCGTCAAGGAAAGCGACTGCTTGTCTCGCATACTGTTTGTTATCTGTCAGACGCCAAGCCAGGGCCAGTGCTGTGGTGTTATAGGCCATTTCTCGGAGCATTTCACCGTCGTCAAGCGTCTCCTCCTTGTAATCGAAGAAATTTGAGAACATTCGAGGGTCACGCTTCGGGTCCAGGGCTTTATTGCTCGTAATTGCCCAGGGTTTCGACACTCGTAGAGCGCGGTCAGCATCGTGAATAAGTGATGACACGAGTTGTTTGCCTTCATCAGTGTCTGCCTTCTCCATGAACGTCTGTAGCAAGGTCTCGTCGTAAACGAGAAGTTTATTTGAGTGGTAATCATAAACTTCTCGCATCACCCGTTCCTCCAATTTATCCAACAGCGCAATCACGCCTTTTGCACGTCGAATTTCGCGCCAAAAACCTGCTGAAGGGCTGTTCGCCTCAACACTAGATGTCAATCCGGAGTATAAACGCAACACATAACCTGTCCTGGGCACTGCTTCAGGTCCGGTGACATCCTTGGACACGTTCGCGTAGGTACGTCGCTGCTCCCACGAACTCCAGCCCCAGCCGTCCCAAACGCCTGACACCTGCAGCCGAATAAGCAGCGCAGCCTTATCTCGCTGGCCGTATCGTAGCTGCTCATCGAAGCGTTCAATACTATCGTTTCGGAAGATAATCTGCGGCTCCTCCCATGGGTTGGCTGTGAAACTGGGTGCGAAGACATTCTCGTTCTCCTCCTGCAAACGATCCATGAACGACATGAAGTACTTTTGATGACGCGGCGCGTTGTCGAGATCGTGTTTAAACTGGCCCCAAGCCTCGCGAGTAAGGAAGCAAGCCTGATCCCAGGGCAGCAACCACCTCGCCCCACTGTTCCTTGCAATATCCAGCATGAGATTCCGCGCCACATTGATGCCCAACGCGTATCGGTTCTTGCTGCCGTAGACGGCGTTGAAATTTTGGTTCTTGGTCCACTGGTCCTCACCTGTGGCCTCGATATGCACCTGATCCACGCCATGGTCCTCGACTACCACATGGAACGGAGCTTGCGCGTACTCGTTAAGATCCAAAGGGAGCTCCGTGAAGTCGGCACCGAACTCTGTCAACAAATCCCGGAGCTGTCGAGCAACTTCTTCATCCACCAATCGGTTGAGCACCCAATGGGTCGCGAGCTCCTCGTCCTCCAATTGTTCGTGCTCCAAAGTGAAGCGAAGATTCTGTAGTGCTCTCGCGGGGTCATGACGTGGCGGCAATGCGTTGCCAATGGCGCGTACCAACATGTAGGTGGGCGGAGACGTCCGTGGTCGCGGATTTCGACGGAAATCTCGAAATTGAGGCAACGACAGCAAGGACAGCGACGCCATGCGGTACGACAATAACCCGACGGACAGCAAGCCCAATGCCACCAACGCAGCCATCCACCGCCGCACGCTGCACCTACCCACCGCCTTCGTCGGCATCATGCTGTAGCCACCACGTTGGAATAGTGGATACACCCTGAAGTTGAATATTTCGAATTCCCTGATTCGTCGAAAGTGCTTTATCTATTTTGTCCAATAATATGTCATTACATAGGGTATCTTTCGCTACGTCAGCATTCCCATTTTTCACCTTGGACTCCCTATTGATATCATGAGCGCCGCCAAGAAGTCGGTCATTGAGCTGTGCCACCCGTCAGGTTCACGCGCCGAGGTGCATTTGTACGGTGCGACGGTCACTTCTTTCTATGCCGCGCAGGAGCCTGAGCGTAATGTGCTGTTCCTGTCGTCAAAGGCGCTCCTAGACGGCAGTAAGCCCATCCGCGGCGGCATCCCACTTGTGTTCCCAGTCTTCGGCGCCGCCGAGGGATTCCCCAACCACGGCTTCGCGCGCGTCAACAACTGGAAGTTGAGCCAGCTGGACCAGACTGTGGGCGATGACAACAGTCCTACAGTTGCTACCTTTGCACTCGACGTTTCCCAGGAGATGAGGGCCATGTACCCGCACGACTTTGGTCTCGTGTATGAGGTCAAACTCTTCGCCAATGCGCTGGCTACGGCCATCCACATCCAGAACAAATCGGAGGGAGACATGGCCTTCCAGGCACTACTGCACACGTACCTGTCGGTGGACGACGTGCGTGACGGAGGCGTGGTGGTCGAGGGCCTCAAGGGTCTCACGTACCACGACAAGGTCGCGGGTCAGGAGAAGACCGAGGAGCGCGACGTGCTGACCTTCGACCAGGAGACGGACAGCGTCTACGCTAACGCCCCGTCACCCGTCGTGGTGCGCATGAAGCGCGCAGATGGCAAGGAACAGGTCGTCACTATTGAGAAGGAGGCTTTCATCAAGAGCGGCCCCACGCACACGGCACAGCTGAGCGACGTGGTCGTGTGGAACCCGTGGATCGACAAGGCCAAGGGCATGAGCGACTTTGGGGATGACGAATACCCCACCATGGTCTGCGTTGAGCCTGGTCGCGTCAGCGAGCAGCAGAAGCTCCCGGCCGGACAGACTTTTGCACTTCTGCAGGTCATCAAGCTGTCGGCGCTGTAGGTCAATGACTAGTGTGACATGAGACGAGTGTAGCAGAAGATGGGGCTAGAGGCTCGCCATGGCAGGCTAAATGGAGTTGATTGTCGTGCAATTGTGCTGTGTGAGTTTGGAGCTCTTGACACGACGTTGATCCAGGTAACCTTGTTATTTGTATCCCCTATTTCGGTGTGTCATTGTCCCAGGTTCTCTTCCTTTTGGTGCTGCTCGTTGCTGTTTATAGCGGAGATGCACGAAACTCATGAGCGCGTGGTGGGTATTTATACTTGATATCTGCGCAGTCAGCAGGGGGGGGGGGGGGGGGGGCTTGCATTGGTCGCCATTGAGACCCAAAGGAGAAAGTGACTGTAGCGATGAGTTTAAGCGCTCGATCGCACTCGGCCACGAGTCGCAGCTCGTCGAACAACTTTCCTCATGGCGGTGGTGGATCTCGACGTTACCGCCGTGTAGCACATACGCACCAGGTGGATGACACGCTGTTTGGCGAGAAGAACCAACTGCTCAAGAACCGCAAAAATGACCGCACGCTTCAAGCTGGAAGGTATGTCCATGTGCTAGTTATTGAGTGGTAAAACCTCGATTGGAAGAGATCCCTTACGAACTGCTCCACCTTACGACAGGGACATCGTTGGTGCCCATTCAAGTGCTTCATCTAATCAGGAACCAGGCGGACAAGAAGACAAGCCGTCATTTGGTCGCCAGGTCGACAAACGAACAGGAAAGAGAATGGTGACCAAGACCCCGATCGTGGTGGTGCCCGAGGACGAGCTGGAGCGCATAAAAGCAGAGACGAAAATCTTGACTGCTGCTGATTTGGAGGCGCTGGAGGCCAAGCGCGAAGCAGATCAAGAGCACCAACGACTGACGTCAAAAGCTCGGAAGGAGCACATGCTGAAGCTCAGTGAGGAGGCAGCGCTGCGAGCTCCCAAGAGCGAGATTGAACAGATTTTCTCAGCTGAGAAACAGGAAATTTTGCGTCGTGCTCGCGTACTGAAAGACCAGATGCACGACAGTGTAAAGCTGATGAAGACGCTCGGTACTCGCGCTCAAGCCTTCACGATCCGTGACCAGCAGCTCAAGGTGAAGAAGGATTTAGAAGACGAGCACCACGTGTACGACGAGAAGATGAACACCTTGATGGAGATCGAGCGACTTGAAAGTCTCAAGCGACAAGAACACCGTGATGAAGTCAAGAAGCAGAAGCGATACGCAGACCGCAAAGTACTGGAAGACCAGATTGAGGATCGTCGTCGTCAACGTCAGAAGGAGAGCGAGATCGTCGCCCAGGAAGCGCAAGAAATGTTGGCTAAAATTCAGCGCCAACAGGAAGAGGAAGCCGAGAAAGAGAAAGCGAAGGCTTTGCGTGCGCAACGCTCCATGGAGGAGATCAAGAGGTTCAACGAGGATACACTGATGCGAAAGCAGGACGTGCAGCGTAAGATAAAGGAAGAGGAAGATGCCGTGTATGCGTATCAAATGAAGAAGGCGGAGGATCTCAAGCTGCGTGAAGAAGAAGAGGCACAGAGACGACATGAAGCAGAGCTACGCTGTGCCAAGTTGCGCTCGATGCAGGAGAAAATGGCCAACGAAAAGGCAGAACTGGACGAGTTGCGTGCCAAACGAGCTGCTGAAGCGCGTGAACGACAGGCACGCGAAGCCGACATGGCCTTGGCCAGGAAGCACAAAGAGGAGATGGATGAACTACGTCGAGCTCGTGAGGCTCAGGCGCTGCATCGTGAGCGTGCTCGCGTTAAAGAGGCGACGTTGCAGCAACGCGAGTACGATTCGATCATGGTGCAGGTCGAGTCGGACAAGGCTCGTGTCAAGGAGGAAGACGAAAAGCGCAAACTAGCGAGCATGGCTCATCGTCGTGTGTTGCAGTCACAAATCGAAGAGAAGGAACGCTTGAAGAAGATCACCTTCGTCAAGAAACAGGAGGAAGGCCAAGCGCTCAAAGAGGAGTATGCAAAGGAGCTAGAGAAGTTGGAACGGATTCGGATGGAGGAGGTTGGCGAGCTCGTCGAAGCTGGTGTGAATCCACTGTACTTGTCAGAGATGAAGGCTCTCGTCATCGAGAAACAGATTCGGTAGACACAGCAATAGACAAGCAAGGACCACCTATGATCAGCTTATTGATAACCATTTTAGTCTCAATTCTGCAGGACCAACCAACAATTTATTAGTACTTGAAAGTTATTTCACAGATGTACTTCCTTCTCCAGGGCTCACTACAACTTACGTGTGTAGCGAGTTCTAAATGAAGTCTACTTACTCATCGTGTCGAGAGCATCTATTACTGCGTTTAGCAAACCAAGCAAACAAGATGGGAAGAGAATCATGCAGAGGCGAGAAAACAAACAACAAGGTGCCATGGAAACATACTTACTTTAGTAGCTTATCAATGAGAACAACGAAGCTTGCAACAAGAAAGGAACTGCATTGTAGACTGCTGTACTGCTATCTCACAAGACTGATGAGGGTATGACCGACAATGCTAAACGTTTTAAGATACATTTACTAGCGATACTCAACAGATTGTTTTTGCATGTTCGCGTCACTACACTGTCATGGCTACATTTTGCGTCATCACGTCAGAAGCAGTTTTCCACTTGCCATTTTGCAATCTTCCAGCAACAAGCAATACAATCGACTTCACCGCAGCACCATGGATCAGCACCAACTCGCCAACCTCGTTAAGAACGAAGTTCAACAGCAGCCGGCAACGCACGTCGGAAGCGAGACAGAGCTTGAAGCGAGGTACATCGCAGCGAGTCTGAGGCAGCTACGGGCGATGTGATGCACGCCCATCATATCGCGATTTTGCTCAAGCTGTTGGCGATAGAGAGCGAGGTGAAGGAGATGAGGCGCAAGATAGAGATCAGACTGGAGGAAGTGAAGCTCGAGTGTGAGCGAAATGTCGACGAGAAGATGCAAGAGGTGCGACGCGAGATGCTGCTCCAGGTACCGCTACTGGTGACAATACTGGTGGACCGTGAGAAACAGCTCCTGGAGAAGCAGATTGCGGAGGACGTGCACCATCCTGGCTAAAAGGTGCAGACGTTTTGATCGCTTGAGTAGCCAACTTCCAATGAAGCGACGAGCGTCAGATTCTCGTCATCCAAGCCCGCTGACATCCAAGTCACGCTAATTTGCCCAACAGCGGAAACTATTCTTTCCTTTTACTTTTCTTGTACGTGTATCCCCTTTACAAGTTTTTCACGTCGACATTGACACTGAACGAAAGCCAGATACCGTATGTTATTTATTTTCTTCATTTCATGGACAGTTTTAGGTAAGTATACAATTTGATATCAATCTTACAAAAACTGTAAGTATACACCTAGAATCTAGATCACAGCTACATATTGTGTCAATCTCTGCCGTACTGACAAAATGGCGTTAACCCACGCCGTCGCTACGGCTCGTGGAGACACACTGGCCACGCAGCGGTGCGATCTGCTGGCTCCAGAGAACGAGTATCTGGGTATATGCCTCTCACTACACCCGTTTCCATTGCTTCTGCGAGGGTTTAATGACGAAATGCCACACTGTTTCCCCGTTCCAGATCCCAACCCAGACCTGCACTCACTGTTCCAAGTACGCATCAGACCCGCCTCATTCTGTTATAATATGTCCATGATATCTAACAGTAACCGCACCTTATACAGGAGTACAACCGCATGTTCTTCGAAGGTCGATTGGCTGGCTGCGAGGTCAAGTGGAGCAAGCGCATGACCCTCTGGTATGTTAAATAATTAAAATGCAACAATATTTTATTTAACTTCTGTGCTACAGTGCTGGACTGTGCAGTTTTCAGCCTCGTAGCGGCTTCTGTTCGATTCGGTTGAGGTACGAAGACGATCTGAAGCTTTGAAGGTGCGAAATACTAATTTTATTCCTCTGCTATTTTTTTTTAGTGAACCATTGCTGAAGCTTCGACCACGCAGCGATATGGTCAACACTCTACTGGTGCGAGTCTGTGTAATATGTGATGTAGCCATTAGATTGGGTGTTTGACAGTGTCGTTGTCGAGCAGCACGAGATGATCCACGCGTACGTGTTCGTAGCGACGCCCGTGCGTGACCACGACGACCACGGACCACTGTTCCAAGCCCACATGAATCGGATCAATGAAGCAGCGAAGACGAAGATCACGGTCTTTCACACGTTTCACGACGAAGTGGACTCGTATCGTCAGCACGTGTGGCAGTGCAATGTGAGTGCAGTTGGCGTAGATGTTGCTGAACTATACTTGCTAATGTGTTTGTTTAATACTGCAGGGTCCGTGCCGACACACTCGACCGTATTTCGGTCTTGTCAAGAGGTCAATGAACAGAGCTCCTGGGCCAACAGATCGGTGGTGGGCTGACCACGAACGAAGTTGTGGTGGGAGCTACACCAAGATCAAAGAGCCTGCGGAGTTCACAGCCAAGCAAGCCAAGAAGAAGGAGAGGGAACTCGCTCGTGAGGAAAAACAGAAGAAGAAAAACAAGGAAGCGAAGGCTCCACCGAGTGTGAAGCAATTTTTCCCAACGATAAAGGAGGACAGTGACACCAAGAGCGGTGACTCGAAACAACCAGCTCGTGCTGAAAAAAAGCCCCCGCGTGTTGGAAAGAAGGCTCCTTCGCACCCTGGAACTGGAAACGATAACCCCAAGAAGCAGAAGACTGAGCATGATGGCGATGACAAGAGTTCTGTCTGGCCAATGCTTGGGTTCCCACCCTCAGCTCCCGTCGTTTTCTCTGTAGATGGAGATGAGGACGGGTACTTTCTAGTGGGGGGCATCCAAGCACTCTATCAGACTCCACCGGCACAGCAGTTAACACCGAGTGGTCGTAAAAGAGATCGGCTGGAACCCCCTGACAAGCTGCGAGGTGACGAAGCCACTGGAGCAAGCACTCCTGGGTCTTCTGCTGTTGTAGATTTGACCGTATCTGACAGCGACGATAGTGACGAGCAATTGGAACAGGCAATCAGACTCTCACTGACTGCAAGGACAGGAGACGAGGACGTTATCGAGATTGACTTACGTTGAATTCGATTGCTAGGCTGGAATTCTTCTGTGGACTGCCGCGTCCCAAAACCCCGCTCCAGCACGACACGTGCCATTCCTCAAAAACTCAGTCTCCGAGCCAAGCTAAGACGCCTCGTACCATTCATGACGGCGTTGACAAAGATCGTTATCCCTGGCGAGGGTTCGATTGTCCAGACTTTGTTTATAATTCAGCAATTGTGGCCCAGTATGGATGAAGCTCAGAAGATGTGTGAATATCTCTACAGTTTGCTGAAAACCGTTCATGGCCAGCTGAAGAATGGAAAGAACGTGAATTGCAGTCCAATTACAAGATTCGTGGCTGTGTTGACGACGTTCGTGAAGTTTCTGCGGCTGTTCTCGAAGAAGGAGCTGCTCTTCCGGGTTTGCAAGCACTTAGTCATTCTAAACGAGCTTCATCACATCTACGAAGATGTGGTGGAGACACTCAGTATTGCTACTTCGGTGAATTGGGCGGAGCAATGGTGCGACGACGTACAAGCGCAGGAAGCTGTGTTAGCTGCTACGGTTAGTGATCCGGCGATGGTCTTCAGTCAGTTGCAGGACTCGCAGTCTCAAGTGGAGGCCTTGCTTACGCTCAAGTTCGAGCTGGAGCAGCGAGCTGCGTGCCAAAGTGGAGAATCTGCTGATCACTTGAAGCTGATGGTAAGAACGATCACGATGGGATCCAATACAGTCGTGAAAAGAGTTCCGCCGTGGTTTCTCTCTCGATTCGAGCTGGAGCTTGAAGCGAAGCCATTCGCTCGTGGACCGATGGGGTCTTTGAGTCATGGCGTGTGGGGGCCAGTCACGAGAGTGGCTGTTAAGCAGTTCTTCGTTGACTCAATGGGGATCAATAAGCGCACCACGCAGCATATTGAGGCGGAGCTGGATCAGTTGCATCAGCTTGCGCACCCGAACTTGTTGAAGCTGCTTGGTGCCTCCCACGTCAGCTCACCCCCTTTCATTGTGTGGGAAGATGCGGTCTACAGAGACCTCGGGTCGCTTCTAAGCCGCTGCGACGATAACAAGTGGCCGTTGATTTACTAAGCAGCTCTAGGGCTGGACTACATCCACAAGAGGGGCATGGTGCATGGAGCTCTGAAGTTAAACAATATGCTTGTTGGTGCCAACCGGCAAGCCAAGCTGAGTGACTATGGGCTGTCAACTCTACGGGCTAATGCCAAATCTCGATCGAGTGGTTTGCGGTGGCGTGCTCCGGAGTGCTTGCTTCAAAGACCTACAGTCGCATCGGACGTATATTCACTCGGCATGTGTATATATGAGGCAGAGGCCGGCGAGCCGCCATTCGCTTTGCTCGACGATCATAAATGCCACAATTTAAGGCACGGCATGGTCCTGAACCGACCCAGTAGCACGAGTGATGACGCGTGGGAGCTCGTTCAGTCCATGACTGATGCCGATCCAGGCAAGCGCGTCTCGCTGGAGCACGTCATTGCCCAGTTGAAAAGATTGGCTGCTGACGAGACGGCTATCGATGCACACGCTGCTGCACAAGCTGCAACCACGTGCAGTATCTGCTCGTCAGAGATGGCAATTGACTCTCGATTCTGTTCGCAGTGTGGAACCCGAGTGGATAACGAACGGAACAGCGCGAGTCTAAGCTCCAATCCTCAAAGCTCACGTGTGGACATGCGTGTAGACACCCCAGTACCTGAACTCCTGGATGCAGTTCGTCGTGGCAGTAGCTCAGATCAAGAGCAAGCCTTGGTACTGTTACTGGAAAAATGTCTGGATGATACGCAGCGCAGGGAGATACTTGAGACGGACAGGGTTGGTGTTTTTACTTACGCGGTGGAGACCTGTTCCTCTCACTTCGTGCAGATCTGCGCGGTATCCTGCTTACGCTGATTGACTCCAGCTTCCTCACTGCAGAACTCGAAGTTCTTGAAGAATCCGTTCGTGACGCCACATCGGACGAGTGTACGTTTCTCATGAATGACCTACGCTATGGCCTAGAAGAGGAGAAACTGAAGGCGATCATGTACTGTGCGGGAATTGCGGGAGCAAAAGCTACTAAAACTCTGCCAAACTCTGGTATTTTTGCTTTACTTGTGGACATGCTAACCGAAGGCAACAAGAGACTAACAGTGTGGACAGTGGATGCGATCGGGAACCTGGCTGACAACGACGACGCCAGGGTCGTTATAGCAAACGAAGGAGCTGTAACTCCTCTCATTGAGCTGTTGCACGCTGGATCAAACGCTGAAAAGGGGCTGGCAGCTTATGCATTGGGTCGCTTAGCGTGTGATAGCAAGACGAACAGTCTGGCCTTTGAAGCGGGTGGGGCGATCTCGTATCTCGTGGAGCTGCTGGTTGCTGGAACAAATGTTGAGAAAACGTTTGCCCCCTATACGTTAACTTGCCTCGCTGCTAGTTGGATCTCCATTGATAAGGAAGAGGGTATCCCAGGACTCGTTGGACTCCTTCGAGACAGCAGTATTGTGCAAAAGTAGCGGGCAGCAGCTACGTTGGGTTGGTCTTCCGAGAGCGAAGCAGATGCCTGGATCATCGTGAAACAGGGCGCTGTTCCACTGCTTGTCGCGTCTGTACAGTCCAGTACAGACGAGCTGAAGGCAAGCGCATCGGCCACGCTGTCTAGTCTTGCTACCATTGACAGTATCTGTCCTGTGCTCACAGAAGAGGGAGTGATCGCTCCTTTGATCAAGCTCCTTCGTACTGGCAATGAAGAACAGAAGGGAAATGCCACCAGTGCACTGGCTAACGTTGCTGTGACCAGCTCAAGCTACTGTGAAGAGAGTATGGAGGAAGGAGGGCTGGATCCGTTAGTGGAAGTACTACGGGCGAACTACTGGAGAATGCGGTATTTGTGGTGGGCTGCATTGCTGGTTGCAGCAGAGGCTACAGTAGAGCTGTCGAGAAGCTCGGAGTAGGTCCGCTTTTGGTGAACATGCTTCACGATGGCAATTTGGAGCTGAAGGAGCATGCCGCGTACGCTTTGGAGCGTCTTACGAAAACCGGCGACGCCACCTTGACAGCGATGACCAAAGACAGCTGAGATCAAGCACGCCAGGAACGTGATCAAGCGAGAAGGAGGTGTTAAAGTACTAAAAGTTCTTTGTCGCCGTGGAACGAGCTACCAGAAACGCACTGCTACGGAAGTGCTATCCATTTTGGATCGAAGTTGTCATCCCATGACGAAACGCAAGGCGAGAAAAGGAGCCCACGCGCAATGAGTTTTACCAATCGATATTGCTGCTTTTTGGTTGTGTCAACAATGGCGACTGCTGCGCAGTGTGCGCTTCCTGATCTCTAAGAACACGGAAGACACAAGCAAAAAGGTCAAAATAATGCAAAGTTCCCGATAAGTACTTGGACAATATACGTACAGAATCTCCTCGATCTTGTCCCACTTGGTCGACGTTGTCCGCAGTTTCTCGACGGCTTCAGCAAGTCGATGACGACGGATCATTGCCTCCGTTGCAACTTGCTGTCGTGCCTTTAGCAACGCTTGCTTCCGCTCCTTGACTGCTCTTGATCGGGCATCTGCCGATGTAATCCGTCGTACTAATTGCTCACGTGCATACGCTTCCATTCGTTGAATCCTCGCAACGTTCTGCTCCTTCTGAGTGATCGCCAGTTGATGCTCAACTTGTGCCAGTAATCTCGCCTTCTCTCGCTCTTGTTGTGTGCTCTCCATCTTCGCTTCAAGCTGCTCGCGTTTTGCCACTAACTCGCTCACATGCTTTTGTCGTAATGTGTGTGCAGCGTCGAGTCTTTTTTGCCGAACTTGTTCTTCTTGTTTGGACTTTGCAGATCGTTCTTTAAGATCGTTTATCGTTTTCTTCTCGATCTCTCGTGCACGCTCAGCCGCTGCGGCTTGTTTATCCGTCACCTCCTGCTTCTTACGCGCGATGGTCACTTCATTCTGATACATGACGTTCTGGATACGCGCGTTGGCCTTCTCTCTCCGCTCCAGCGCTTCTTGATGTCGCCGTTTGTTCGCGTTCTCCATCTTGACAGCAACTTGTCGTTCCTTTTCCAACATTCTTCGTCGGTTCGCAGCCACTTCTTCTTCCTGCTGCCTCAAGAGCTCCTCGGTATGTGTCTGCCATGCTTCGGCGTTCTGTTGTCGCTCCAGATCTCGCTGTGCTGCTTCTAACGCACGTAGACGCGCCTTCTCCTTAGCCTCCTCAACTAAAACCCGTTCACGTTCGGCTTCTGATCGTCTCCGAGCTTTACGTTCTAGTGCTTCTTTATCTTCATCTCGTTTCTTAGCCAGCTCCTTCTCGTGTTTCGCAGCTGTTAGCTGCATGCGTCGACCTTTCAGCTTGCGTTGTTGCTCTTCTTGTCGTTTAGCTTCTTCAGCAGCTCGTCGAGCATTTTCTTCTTGAAGTCGAGCAAGCTTGGCCTCCATTTCTATCGCGTTCTGGATATCTTTCTGTTGACGAAGCTTGATCCTTGCTAGTCGTCGCTCCTCCAGCTGCAACAACGTGGATCCAGCCAAAGCTCCCGGTTCCTCTAAGTCTCCTTTCCAAAGTCTCGCAGACTGCATTCGTCGAGGTGGAAAGCCAGGAGCCACTTGCTGGTGCACTGGACTACCCGTCGGTGATCCAGCATTCCCTAGCAATGCCGTGGAAGGAGGCGCTGGTCCTAAGCCGTTGATAATTGCATCGCGTTCAGCTCGTACAGTCTCGAGTTTCTGCTGTCGGAGCTGTTCAAAATGCTCGTGACGAAGCACAGCCGCCTCCTTCTCCACCAACGAATATTTTCGGTTAACTCCTTGGTCCAGAAACTCCACTACCGTCTTAGGAAGCAGCTCACTCGGTTTGAAACCCATTCGACGACAAGCTTCCAAGCTTCGAGGGGAGTTGATACGCGCTCCCGTTGCAACACAGTCCAGTATCGTCACATTTCCGCCATCACGCTCCCATCCAGACTCCACAGACCCCTGCATATTCACACAAACTGCGCGAAGGAAGACACGAATGCTCAGTTTAGAACTCGTGTCAGTTCTTCTAGTCGACAATTTACCACCACAAACTACAAATAGGTCACAAAGGCATCCGATAAAATTCCAACCTTGTTGTCAGCGATATCAAAAACTTACGAAAGCCCAACACTTAGGACGGCATACAGTAGTCTAGTTGCGTTTCTTCTTCTTGCCACGACGTTCACGGCCCTTCTGTGCGTTGGGGTTCATGCGGCCGTAGCCCACCTGAATTCCTGTCTGCTTCTCGGCTTTGACACCGAGATCGTGTGCTACGTTCTCGCCGAAAGCGCTCTGCATGACCTTCTTGTGCTGACGCTGGCGCTGGCCCCAGATACCGACCATAAGCTGGTCCTCACGCAGCAGCAAATCGCCATTACGCCCACCCTTGGGCTTGGGCAACGAGAACTTGGTGCCTGAAAGCTTCGTGGGGCGATTTGCGCGTGTGTAAAACGTCATGTGGCCGTCACGGTCGAGACTGTACGACACGCGCTCCATGGTGCTGTTACCGCACTTGGGGCAGAACAGGCGATCCATCTCGGTGGACGTCGTGAAGCAAGCGATGCACCGCAAGATCCACTGCTTCACACGCTTAATGATCATTCCCTCAGTCGATAGAAGACGCAGTCCGATCTGCAGCATCACGTTCTGCATGGAGAAATCCGTCGTGATGCACGCCACAGGCAGTCGAGACGAGATCTCCTCGAGACCTTTGCCATCGCCGAACGGAGAAGCTGTGAACTTGGCAAAGTTGTCGCCGGTGATCCAGTTCTTGCCGTCATCCTCAGCAGCACCGGCGTTGCTGGACGCCGCGAATCCGCCCATAATACGCGACTTGACATCGGCGTTACGGATCTCCTCGCTGATCACCTGTTCGACCACAGGTTCCTCAGCCTCTTCCTGAGTAGGCTCCTCATCCTCAGTCTTCTCGTGGACGAAAGAACAGTCATTGCCGTACTTGCAGCCTTCGGGAGTGTTGAAGAAACGGCACGGGATGTCGACCTTCTTCTTAGGAGCTTCAGCACCATCTTCAGCACTGGCAACTGCCGTCTCGTCGTGTGTGAACCTGCACTCGTCTCCGTACTTGCAGCCCATGGCCGTGCCGAAATACTTGCACGGAATGTTGGTCTGCGAGCCGCCAACGATCTTGCCATTGGCTGCACGGGTGACAGTCTGAGAGAGCTCGGGGCTGGAGCGCAGGTGGTCGGCACCGTTGGCCTCGACCTCCAGTTGATAGGACAGCGCCATGACGCGCAGATCCGTCAGTGAGAGGTAAGTAAAGTCTCCAGTCTTTCGAGAGAAGTTGACCACAGCCTTCATGGCATCAGCCGACGGCTCGCGGGTTTGCAGCGTGAACGGGAGTCGCTCCAAGATGGCGCGTGACTTCTTGTCGCGGATCTCGTCCAGCACATCGGGGACCGTCCAGAAATTCTGCAATAGGCGATAAATACATGACCCGTGGTGAGTTTTTCGCCGCAATTTCGAGGAGTTAATGGTCACTATTTCTACTTTATGGTAGGATAACTTACTTCAGCCAGTACGGCCATATTAGTGCCCTTGATGATAGCGCCAGAGTCGATGACCAAGTGCAGAACCTTCTTGTTCGTCGTCTTAGCTGGCTCCGGAGCCGCCGGAGCAGCTGCAGCCGCCGCATACGAGAACGCAGGAGTACTGGGCTGCTCTGCAGCCTTGGGGCTCAGCGTCGCGGCCTCCACCGCCGCTGTAACCTGCTCAACTTGGTCCGTCATTGCAAGTGATATGCCAAATGGCTGCACCTCTTGATGCCAACCAAAGTGATCTGAATTTTAGCCAATAATTGTGGTAAGCGCGATTTTTGCACCAATCGACGAGTTGAAGTTATTGTCCAGTGAGAATGTGAAAAATGGGTTCTATTTCTGCGAATGGATATGATAGGATCTAGACGACCAACTGGCTGCCAACATAGGGGAGCTGCTATTGCTTCACCCTGTTTTAATCATACAAAACCGGACACCCGCTCCCCTTGAAGCCCGCACCTGGTCGTGCTCCGCGTTCACATACCAAACGCAAGTGAAAGATCGCCAAAAGTCGATCGAAGATCTCTTCCAAGCACCAGCCATGGCGCATGTGTTCGGCGACAATGAGAAGGAGTCCGACTTCGGCTACGTGTACAAGGTCTCGGGCCCGTGTACGTCGCCCTCCCCCTTACCCCTCGTCGTCTCTTGGCCTTGATTTAACCTTATTCTTGCGCTGTAACAGTGGTGATCGCCGAGAACATGCATGGCGCTGCCATGTACGAGCTGGTACGCTGCCAATTGGGCCTTACAATGGATCTTAAAGCAGCGTAACTGACCGAGTTTGGACTCGTTGTAGGTGCGTGTGGGCCACGACAAGCTCGTGGGCGAGATCATCAAGCTGGAGAACACCAACGCCTCCATCCAAGTGTACGAGGACACGTCTGGTCTGACGGTGGGCGACCCTGTAGAGCGCCGCAAACAGCCGCTATCTGTGGAACTGGGTCCTGGTATCGTGGACAATATCTTTGACGGTATCCAGCGTCCCCTGCACGCCATTAGCGACCTCACCAAGGACGTGTACATCCCTCGTGGAGTGGACGTGGCCTCTCTGAACGCCGACAAGAAGTGGCGCTACAAGCCTGTGAACTTCCGTGAGGGAGACCCCATCTCCGGTGGCGACATCTTCGGTCTCGTGCACGAGAACGACATCTTGCACTCGCACAAGATCATGTGCCCGCCCAATGTCTTCGGTACTGTGGTCAAGATCTACGGCGCTGGAACCGACAACAACGAGCAGTTTACTCTCAAGGACACGGTACTCGAAGTGCGTGATGACACCACCGGCGTCACCCACAAGCTCGGACTCTCGCACATGTGGCCTGTGCGTAAGCCGCGTCCGGTTGCTGAGAAGCTGGCCGGTAACGTGGCTCTGACCACAGGCCAACGTATCATTGACGCGCTGTTCCCGTCTGTGCTGGGCGGAACGTGCGCTGTGCCCGGAGCTTTTGGCTGCGGTAAGACAGTCATCTCGCAGGCTCTGTCCAAGCACTCGAACTCCGACGCTATTGTGTACGTGGGCTGCGGTGAGCGTGGTAACGAGATGGCTGAAGTGCTCAACGATTTCCCCGAGCTCACGATGACTATCAACGACCGCGAAGTGCCCATCATGAAGCGTACGACTCTGGTGGCCAACACCAGTAACATGCCTGTGGCTGCCCGTGAGGCCTCCATTTACACGGGCATCACGCTGGCCGAGTACTTCCGTGACCAAGGTATGAACGTGTCGATGATGGCTGACTCGACCAGTCGTTGGGCTGAGGCTCTGCGTGAAATCTCGGGTCGTCTGGGTGAAATGCCTGCTGATAGCGGCTACCCTGCCTACCTGGGTGCTCGTTTGGCTGCTTTCTACGAACGTGCTGGTCGTGTGGCGTGTCTGGGCAGCCCCAAGCGTGAGGGTAGCGTCACTGTCGTGGGCGCCGTGTCGCCTCCTGGTGGTGATTTCTCGGACCCTGTGACGGCTGCTACGCTCGGTATCGTACAGGTCTTCTGGGGTCTGGACAAGAAGCTGGCTCAGCGTAAACACTTCCCGTCCGTCAACTGGCTGATCAGTTACACCAAGTACATGCGTGTGCTGGAGCCGTTCTTCAACAAGATCGACCCGGAGTACTCGACGCTGCGTACCAAGTGCCAGGAGATCCTGCAGAAGGAGGACAATCTGACAGAAATCGTGCAGCTGGTGGGCAAGGAGTCGCTGTCGGAGGACCAGAAGGTGATCATGGAGGTGGCCAAGATCATCCGTGAGGATTTCCTACAGCAGAACGCCTTCTCGGACTACGACTTCACGTGTCCATTGGTGAAGAGTGTGGGTATGCTGCGATCCATCATCCTGTTCTACAATCTGAGCCAGAAGGCCATTGCCGACTCGCCACCCGACGCGAGGGTGACGTGGGCACAGATCAAGACGTCCATGAACCCGGTGCTGCAGAAGATCATCCAGACCAAGTTCCAGTTGCCCAAGCAGCCAGAGGCCGAGCTCAAGGCTTTCTTCAGCGGCCTGGACGAGGAGGTGGAGCAGGCGTTCCAGACGCTCTCGGACTAAGCTCAGCGATGTTTACAGGTCGTCATGGGAGTATTGAACGCTGGTCAAGTTGCCTAAAGCATTTGCATATCGTTCGAGTAAATTGTTGATTAACTCGGATCATTTGGTTAATTTTTGGATTAAAATCTGATGTTACTGTTAACTTGTTGACATGCTATGATTGGGTCTACTCACTTCACATCTGCGACATCTGATTCGCCATAATCCGTCTAACCACTGTGATTCGCCATAATTTCGACACTAAAAACAAGTCAGATGTTATTCATGGGCATTTGACCTTCTCCCGCTCAAAGGTGCACCCTTCCCGGCACCTTTGCGAGCTTCACCATGGGCAACAAACCCTCTTCAGAGCAGGGAAACCCGCACCCGAATGACGCGCCGCTCCCCACGCGTCTGGCGCCCAAGTATCCGCGACGCAAGGGCGGAACTGGGTACGTACGTTGGCTGGATCACTTGTGGAATCCTTCAACTCAGTTGATCACTAACGTTAATAATAATCTGCAGCAATAGCAAGTTGTCGCAACCCACAGGCAGCGAGCAGCGAGCAGGTAAACTCTTGCACTGGCTTCAGTTGTAGCAGTGCTGACGTACTGGGACTGACGCGGTGATGATTGTGTTATGTTGCAGCTCCACCTCCACCTCAGCAGGAGCCACCTCAGCAGGAACCTCCTCCGTCTCCGTCCAGTTCGACAGCGTCGACCCCCACTGAGGACCAAATTATATCCAATTGGAAGCTTTTCAACGACCTCGAGAACCGAGAGGAGGCTGAAGTGGTGAGTTGCCAATGTATCAATTGGTTTTTTGACACGTTGGATCTGATTTTTATCCTTGTTGTTGCAGTTGGAGCTGTCGCTGTTCTTGGATGCACTAGTAAACTACATTCCCGGACTGGACGATGGCAAGCAGAAGCCGACAGAGCCCCACCCCGTGTCTCAGCAGGATATGGGCAACATCGACATCGCCAACATGTACGTACAGGGAGACGAACTGGACGACGTTATCACGCTCAAGAACGTGGAAGACCTCATCGACTCGTGTCGTAATGGACGCAAGATCCCGCGTAACGTCGTGGTGCGTGTGATTAACGAAGCCATAGTGCTGTTCCGCAAAGACCCGACCATGGTGGAGTTCCAGATCGCTCCTGCGAACCACATCACCATTATCGGAGACTTGCACGGACAGCTGGACGACTTGCTGTTGATCCTCCGTGAGAACGGATTGCCATCTGAGAGCAACCCGTACTTGTTTAACGGAGACTTTGTCGACCGTGGCGACCGCGGCGTGGAGATCGCCATCATCATTTACCTCTTCAAGCTGCTGTATCCACGTCATGTGCTGTTGAACCGTGGCAACCACGAAGAAAACTCGATCACTCAAGTGTTTGGATTCATGAAGGAGTGCGAGGTCAAGTACGACCGGTTCGTGTACGACCTCTTCTGCGAGAGCTTCCGCTATCTCCCGCTGGCCACGCTCATTGACGACCGTGTGCTCGCGGTGCATGGAGGAATTCCCCGGGAGAATATTCTGGTTAAGGACTTGAACACGCTTGACCGGGCTGGATACGACCTCACGCGGTATCGCACGAAACCTAGGAGCCGAAAGGACCGTGAACCTCATCGCAAGATGCAGATCATTCGTGACTTGCTTTGGAGTGACCCGAAGGCCTCCAAGGGCTACGAAGAGAACAAGCGCGGCGCTGGTACAATTTATGGTCCTGATATTGTGCAGAAGTTCATGACCAAGAACAAACTGGCTCTGATTGTTCGCTCACACGAGTGTGTCCCGCGAGGTTTCGACTGGCCGTACAAGGAGAAGGGTATGCTGGTTACGTTGTTCTCGGCGTCCAACTACTGCGGTAAAGCCAATAATCTCGGCTGCTTTATGCGCGTTCCTTCTGGCAAGGATAAACCCGCCTTCTTCCAGTACATGGCGAGCGCTGAGAGTCGCGATATGGCTGTATCCAATCTGGATGCACTCTTTTCGCTCATCATCCAATACCGCGCTGACTTGGTAGCGGAGTTTGAGCACTTCGACCAGGATAAATCGGGTAAACTCACAGTTCAAACGTGGGGTACCATCATGGAGGACGTTTTGGACCTGTCTTTGGACTGGAAGGCTCTTCAGCCGCTGTTGACTGCGCTGGACGAGGAAGGGTTAGTGCCTTACTACGACTTCGTGGACCGATACAACGCAGAAGGAGCGTTAAGACGCTCTGAGAGCGGCGAGAACACCGACCCGGAGCGTGAGAAACAGCGCAGCGCCTTCAACTCGCTGTACCGCCATCGCTCACGTCTCGAGGCTCTCTTCCGCGTGTTAGACCGTGACGGTAACGGTACCATTTCTGTGGACGAGCTGGAGAACGGTATCAAGTTGTTGAACGAACACTTACCTCCTGGAACGAAACCCTTCAGCACCAACGGTATGGACTACATGCGCATGATGGACTTCAGCCACGACAACGAGATCAACATCAACGAGTTCATGGAGGGATTCCGTATCAACGCCAAGCTCACAGTGCACGCAAAGTGGAAACGCGCCCGCAAGAAAATCAAGGCGCTCAGTGCCATTGGGGCGTTGCGAGGCTTCTCGCTACCCAGTAGCGCTACGGCTGCTGCATCGGGCGGTTCGGGTGTAGTAGCCACCGTTGACGAGGCTGACGAGTTAGCAGAAGCTGATCTCAACTCCCCCGTGTCGGATCCGGAGCTTATGACGGTCCCGAATGCATCTGCACCTCCGAAGTTCACCCGACATGGCAGTGTACAGATCATCGCTCCGTCCGCTGCAGTGACTGCCCCAATGGATCTCAACGAGGTCGAAGTGGATCTCGACGAAGATGCAGAAATCGTCGAGGATCGCAAGTAAAAACAGCAGTGAGGTCAGTTTGCATCAGAAAATATGTCGTGCATTGTCCAGAGTCAACTTTTAAGCTGTGTACCAGTATTGTCATGAATTGTTATGCTGTAGAGTACAGGATAAGCACCTTTTGACCAATCGCCGTCCGTTACAACCACATATTTTTCGCTTATCGGAGACCATGTCCTTGGACGATGTGTGCTTCCGTCCTCCAAGTGTATTGCGCATGCCCAAGGTGGTGCGTGACTTGTTATGGACCGTCACGAGTCCGCATATGCTCAGCGGGGATCGGTTCCCCGTTTTACCGGCGGAATTTGGAGTCGAAGCTTTGAAATTCGATGTGGTTATCGACTGGCTGAAGGCCCTCGTGGAAGACCCAACGCCGTTGTTGACGTTCCTGCAAGGTAAACGAGAATCGTTTGGTGAGGATTGAGGTGACAATTGCACTAATTGAATAGTTTGATCTACAGAAATGACGTCGAACGGTCGATCGTTAGCTCTGGGCGTCTACTTCTCGACGCTTCTTGAGTTCTGGCTGCGCTTCTGTCCCCACCTCGGAATGCAGAAGATGGAAATTGGTAAACAGATCGTGTCGTCCACGAACAGAACAGTAGGGCAGCTGAAATTTCTGTTTCGATGCAATTTTCAGAATGGTGGAAAGCAGCGAGACTTCCATGACTTCCATGTCGAGTCGTCGGTCAAATTTTTCCTGCTCAATCCCATTGACAGCACCACAAATGGCGAGAACTGCACTGGAAATGATGAAGCAAACGGGGAGAATGGTAACATTCCACTGGAGCAATACGTTGGACCGCATCTTGGGGAAAACTTGGCGTGGCGAGTACAAGAGGTGGATCGGAAGCTGGCGATGCGTCGAGGTGAAAGTGTACGCGCGTGGTTGGAGGAGAATTACAGCGACATCGTGCAGTCGCACATCGTCCTACGAGGATACCTGTTTGAACCGCTTACCCATTTTGTTTCGACATCGGAGACTTCTATTGCTCACGACTGGTCTTTCCATCGGAATCCTGCAAAAGTTACAAACGAGATGAAGGCTTGTTTGAATCCTAACATCGCGACTGATCACTTGCGAGGATGGTGGACGACCGACATGGAGACGGACTTGCCTGCAAAAGTGCGAGCGAATAACCAGGCAACGATAGGTGAGAGTCGCTTTGTGATCCTACCGAAACTGCACTGGTTGTGCCCTGTAGTTGCTGTGGAGGACAAAACTTCTGGCCAGGTTATTGTGGAGAGTGATAACAGGTTGGATATCCCGGAAGTGGGAGCTCTAACACTTGAGGAGTTGATCGTATTTGTACGGAGGCATTTCCAAAAAGTTACAGCATCGACCCAGACGAACAAAAGTGGCGGTGTAGCGATGCCGTTGCTCGTAGCCGAAATTGTTCAATTCTCTAAAGAGGTTGAAGATAGAACCCAGCACTGGTACGAGCTCTCTCGGGGATTTATTCTTGATCCCAAGTGCTGGGATCCATCGCCTCTGTGTCATGAACATGTGCGTTTCAGGCGCACGCTTCGGCGAAATGACGCAACTGGAGCTGGAGAGCGCGAATATGGAGCACGTCGCTCTGATTGTGCTGACGAAGGTTTTATTAAGCCAGACGTGAATGAGGCCACCACACAAGAAAAGAACAGACATCAGTTCACTGATCTTGCAAGTATTGGCCCACGCGAACTTTGTCAGGAGCTTGTGTCGGTGCTGAGCGCTGCTGACGTTCTATTTACCCACGGGGATTTGAAGAGGTCGACTCGAGAACTTCTCCTATGGAGAAAACGGAATTGTGGGGGTGCGCCAGGATATGGAGGCGAAGAAACCTCGTACCTCCGTGCATGTCTAGAGTTTCTCGTTTTTGGTGTCAATGGTGAAGATGAATCGAAGCATACCCGACGGGTAGGTTACCTGCTGCTGGACGCCTTCGATGGATTGAATCGTGAGTTTGGGCTGGATAAAACAGCTAAGTCTTCGTCGAAAGAATGCTCGGATTGGACTACACTCCTAGCTGAAGTTGCCCGTGATTCCGAACGGTGGGAGTTCCTCAATCTCGTTCTACGAGCTATCGACCTGACTCTGAATTCTACTGATACAGTGCAGTGGGGGGAGTCAGAAAGGAGCAGCAAGTTCAGTTTCCTCGACAAGCTGCTTGCTGCTCGTGACTGTCGGTGGAATTCTGTTGTGGTTGAAGCGATTCGTGTGTTTCGTATTGGCAAAGCAATAGCGGGTGGGCATAAAGTTCAGAGCATATTTGACGGATTTATTGAACAGCATGATTGGCAAAGTGCAGAGCGACTTGCCACTGTGGTGCAGGACCCCGACATGATCCAAACGCTCTTCAAGAATCTGTCACTATTGCACATGACGAAGGCTTTAAAGCGGTTGCAAAAGGTTGCTGCTGGATTTCAGAGTTACTCTGTTTCGACATCGACAGAGCGCCCCTCGGCAAATGATAATACCTCCCCCCCAATTGACCATGCGAAGAACCTATCTTTGAACAAGGTTAATAAGCTTGGACTCAAATGGAAATACGTGGATTCTATTGAAGAAATTGAAGAAGTACTTGAACGTCTGAAGAAGCTAGAGTCGAACATCCCCCACGCGGAAGATAAAAGCGACGAACAAGCTGTTGCTTGGAACATGCTTGTAGGGATCGACTGTGAGTGGAGACCACAATTCCTGATGAAAGAGCAAGCCCTGACCTCAAACGGAACTGGAAATGCAGATGAACTCTGCGACGAAGATCATGAAGGTTTAAGCATTTACCAACTCGCAGTTGGAGATATCGTTTACGTGGTTGATGTTCAAGTCCTTGGAGCGGCAGCCGCAGCGCCTTTAAGCTTTATCTGGAGGTCCTTATCTCCGCTCAGGCTGATCGGCTTCTGTGTATCCAGCGACATTCAGAGGATCAAGAATTCGTTCCCAGAACTCGAAGTTCACTTCGACAATAGCAGCGAGACCAGGCACCGATCTGCTCCTCTGCTACTGGAGCTGAAAGAGCTCGCCTTGTTTCGACACGTTCCGGCTAAACACTGGGGGCTGTCACGTTTGTACCGTGAGTGCCTTGGAGAGAAGATGGACAAAGAGCAGCAATGCTCCGACTGGGGCAGTCGCCCTCTGTCTACCAGCCAGCTCGAATACGCAGCAAAAGACGCTTACGCCGTTCAACGCCTTTCACTGCATCTGCTTGCGGACGTAAGCTTTTACAAGGCTAGAGCTGAAAACTGCTCCATAAGTGAATGCCTCCGAGAATTTATGAAGTGCTTCGATGCCAGTCGCAATTTTTCACACTCGTGGACGATGGAATCTGTGTCACAACCGCTTGGAAAGCAGCACGTCAAAGCTGCATTGCAAGCACTCGGATTGGAGCCTCGATTTCTGAAATGTGACAACAGCGAACAGGAGGGACTACTTGTCAAGAGCATTGCTTTGCTCATTCGGAGGGAGAAACAAGTAAATGCACCAAGACGCATCACGTACGCGGTGGCTGTGTTGCCGCTGGATCGGTCTATCGCTATGGAGGCTCTAGGAGCTCTACTGGACGCAGACTCAGACGACATTTCGTTAGCTGATCAAGAGGTACGTCGTATTTTGGTCATGACAAGTACTCTTTGTTCAATCTGTTTGATGGCTGTATTGTGTTTTCTGCAGACGCTTGTGCGAGTGTTTGGCTATTCACGAGGGTGTTTGGGACCTATTGGCTTGCGAGAGCAGCAGATCACGCATATTATCATGGACAAATGTCTTCAGACAGAAGAGTACCTCCTCTGTGGTGCTGGAATAGCTGGCGAGGTTTATGCAATTGCTCCAGCTGAGCTCATGGGAGCAGTGGGTGCGTTGGTCGCCCGCATTTCCAGATACTTGTAGAACATTTTTCTGCTGATCCGTTTTAAAATTATTGATTGACTAAAATAAAACTTCAATACCAATAATTGTTTTGTGTTTGCTAATCTTTCCCTGCGAAAGTGTCAGTTCGGCGAAAAGGCAACATCGGATAACAATGAATAAGGCTGCGATTCTGGCGCTGGTGGCGCTGGCGTTCACGGGCGTCTGGGCACACGCGGAGGCGGACGAGGCCATGCTGCACATGACGGTGACCAAGAAACGGAACGCGGAGGAGTGCGACGACAACTGCGAGCGCGACTTCATGCCCGTGTGCGGCTGGGACGGCGTCACGTATGGCAACGACTGCCTGATCGACTTTGCGCACTGCGAGAACTCGACCATCACCAAGCGGCACGACGGCAAGTGTATTAGAAGCACTGAGCAGACCCAGAAGTATGCAGAAGGACCGTAGACATAAGGCCGACATGATCATCAATACACTGATTTTGCGTGAAGTTTTCAGATACCGATGTGACTTTCATATTTCCAGTTGAGAAGACTCTGTGCTACATCGGGCACAACGAAGCATTGCTGCGACCGTACTGGGATACTCTGTATGTGTTTACTTATTAAGTACATGTCAATTAGTAGTAGAAGCTACATGTTGAAGAATTCGGAGCCTAATACTCAAACTGTTCACAAAGTCAGTTAGATGGAACCCGTATGCAGTGCATCGACATTTTTTTGGCTTTTGGTTTGCTGTACTTAAAAGTACTTTAAAACGTACCAGCGATCTGACAAGCAATCTCGTCATTCATTAAGCTTACGATGCTTCTCCATTATTTTTCTTCCATATCGAAGGTATATACAGGCAACTACACTGTAACTGCACTGTTGATTGGTTCTATAATAGTATCCAAGCTGCGGATTTTAACGAAACAAGCTGTCGAATATTATATACACGAGTCAGGAATGCTCGACGGATAGTGTGTAGCTTTGACCAACCTACCTTTTTCACTTGTGGCATCTGCCCTTGTGCTTCCGCGTGACTCTCGGGTTCTTGCACTGCGCAACTTCAAACAAACACTCGTTATCGTAGGTGACTCCGTTTGACCCACAAACGCTCGCGCGAGCACAGGACTGGGCACTTTTCCGCTTGAGTGACACCCGTTCTCCCGGTTAACTGCATTTTGTATCTACCTCATTGAGGTGAGGTGGGAATGAAATGTACTGGAGACGATGGAGAGTTTGCTTGCCAATTATACAGTACTGAAACGTGTCTTCTTCTTTTTTGCACTGCCCTGTACGACACAACATATTGTTGCTGAGCTTTATTTCAGACCGAGATTTTCCCCCTGGCAAAAAATGTAAATGACAAGATAGTAGCTAGAGAAGTCGTTGTGTAAGTACGTACATCGTATCGCAGCCATCGGCAACGGATTTCTAGCGAACTTTTGGTAGCGCGGTGGTTTTGATGGTTGCGTCTCCTCTAGTATAACCAGTATCTAAAATAGCCAGGTACGCGTTACGTAACTCGCATTACCATGGTCGAATTCAGCGAGGAATAGCAATTTACCAATGCTATTAGGTACTGTAAATCCTGCGTAAACTCTGTAGGAAATTCGATACACCCTTCACGCTAATTAGTACTTTTAAGTACGACTAATTAGCGTGAAAGGTGTAGCGTTTGTGCAGTCTGCTGTCTCAATGACTGGCTCAGCACGCCGGACTGTACATCAATCCGAATGGATTGCTTCGACTTGACTGTGCTGAGCACTGCTGACACGGGCAAATCCCATCACATGATGTTGGGGATTGTGCGCACACCTGGCTTCTGCCACAGTCGACTTTTCGCTTCGAACAGCACAAGCCCCCTCCCTCACAAGGAACGAGGGACTCACGATGAACGTGAGCACGTTGGTGATCTTCGCGGTTGTTGCGCTGCTCCAGCTCACTGGTGCGTCGGCTAGGCTTGGAGAGGCACAGATTGATCCCGAGGACATGTGCCCGACGCGATGCACTCGCGAGTATATCCCGATCTGCGGCTCGGACGGAATCACCTACGCCAACAAGTGTCTATTCAAGGTCGGGCGGTGCTTGAATCCGTCCCTTACGAAGAAGCACAAAGGCAAGTGCAAGCGCAAGCACGAGCGTATAGGTGAAGCTCTCTTGTGAAGATTGCAAGCCTGGATTACGGTCCTCTGTGCTATCAGGTCGGGGATAAATATTTTTAACAAACTTCATGAATGTGAACGAGTTCCTTTAAAAACAAGCACCTACTACTAGTATCTAGGGCGGCCGTAGCTAGGGAACGAGTCCTATGTTAAGTTAGCGCCAATATTACAATGCGACCCGAAAATGTCGTCTTCAAGCAACACAACTTTTTTTTAATAGGAAAAATTAAAAAAATAAAATAGAAGGCGGTCGACTAATAAAGCCACATTAAGCACTTTTACGCCAATCGGTATCATTATCCTCTCGCATTGGCTAAAATCCCACCTCTATCCGCCACAGTTCGAAATCGTTGACGTGGCAGCTCGGCGCTGAAAATGGCGAAGTTCGACTTCTTCCGGTGCGTATTATCCCCCTGCTACTCGCCGACAGCGGTTCAAACTCCATGCACTACTTCTCCCTCGTCTTGCAATATTTATCATCTAACTTTCATCTCGTAACTCGCTCTGGTTGTCTCAAGACATGTGCCCGAAGACCTGAAGGTGCACACGTACTCAGGCAGCTTCTTCTCGCTGCTGTCCTTCGCCATCATGGGCCTGCTACTGCTCACCCACTGGGAGGCCTATCGTTATCAGAGCACCAAAACCACCGTCGTTATGGATGAACACCAGGAGGACCGACTGCGCGTCAACTTCAACGTGAGTCTGCTCAACGTGCCGTGCTCTGTGGCCAGCGTAGACCTCGAGGACCACATGGGCCAGCGCTTCACCAACCTCACGCGCCACATCCGCCACTTCCGACTCGCTGCTGATCGCTCCTCCAATCAGGTACAGCGTCTGGATGAGGTCGTCATCGATAACCATGAGAAGGGCATCCCCGTCTGGGGAGGTGTCCACCGAGACACCAAGGGCGCCAACGTCCACTACTCGACGCCGTTGACCACCAAGAACTTCGACGATTTCATGGCTAAGTATGAGCTCGTACTCGTGAATTTCTACGCCCCCTGGTGTCCGTTCTGCCACCAACTCCACCCCGAGTGGGAGCGCGCAGCGGCCCAGCTGCCAGACCACCCCGAGTACAGCGAGATGGTGCGCATGGCCTCGGTGGACTGCACAGATCCGGAAGCTGTGTGGCTCTGTCGTCGCGCACATATCCGTGCGTTCCCTTCGATGCTGATCTACATGTACGGAAGCACGTCCACGCGCTACATCTACAACGGACCGCGCAAGACCGAGCACCTACTGCAGTTTCTGGATCTGTTCTTCCGTCGTCTGGAGCCGGATGCCGATTTTGCTGAAGAAGTGAACGTCAACAACGACCGTCTTGGCCTCCCACTGCCGGTTCGAGTGAGCCAAGATAATCTGGAGGGTATTGACTTTAAGAAGCGCCGTCCGTCCAGCACGATGCAGACTGGTGCAGTTGAAGGATGCGAGATCTCGGGAAGTATCAGTGTTAACCGTGTCCCTGGTGCGCTTGTGCTCACGGCGCGCTCCGACGACGTTTCGTTTAACGCACAGGCTATCGATGCCTCCCATGTCGTGAATCATTTCTCCTTCGGTCAGGTGCGACGTACCGAGAATCTGTTCGCTGGAGGCAGCCACATGCTCGCAGCACCATCAAACCGTTATCCGCTGGATAGGAAAATCTACACCATCGAGAGCGAAAACGTCACTGTGCAGCACTTCATGAACGTAAGTGCAGCTACCTACCAGTTTGAGAGGGATACTAGGTGCTTTTACTGACTTTGATGTTGCTGTGTACGATGCAGGTTGTGGGCTTCGACAACCAGGATAACACACGGAAGACACACCTGCAACAGCGGTCGTATGAGTTCTCGGCTACTACCACACAGTACGAGGACAAGACGCCGTCCGCGCTCTTCACGTTCGACATCTCGCCGTTGGTGGTGCAGGTCACAACGGACAACATTCCGTTCTACCACTTCATCACCCACCTGTGTGCAGTGATTGGCGGTGTATTCACCATTCTTGGCCTTGTAGACTCGGGCGTTTTCCACGCCATGAACTCCATCACAAAGAAGCAGCAGCTGGGCAAGCTGTCGTAGAGAGTGGTAAGTTTGCTTGCTGTGCGAACATCTTACCCATGCATGTTGTAGTGCAGAAGGAAATCGAGACAAAAAGAATAAACAAGAAAAACAACAATCTACTACATGTAGTATCTCATTGTAGTCAGGTCACTTACTTTGGTCTTTGTGCATCGAGGTAGTACTTGACTGCGTCGAGTTTACGGAAATGCTGGGTGACTGTGAAGCCCCACACGTAAATATTTCCAATGGCACAACCCACCGAGATCAGCATAAGGGGAAGGAATGGGTATCGAGCTCCGATCCGCGGGATGTAAGGGAACACCGCTGCCAACAACGCGAGGCCAGCCAGTCCAGCCAGGAAAACCCGCTCGAAGACAGACATCCCTACTGCTGTGACCTTGATATGCCGTTCCTTCAACGAGTGTTTGAGCAGTGGGACGAGAACGACCTCGGCCAACAAAGCATGACAAGCACCCAGCAGAACCTTGGATCCCTGCTCGGCGGGCGTGAAAAAGAGCGGGAAGAGCGAGATGGTCGCAACACCAGACGCAAATCTGTACAAGCGCATACTGGCAACACTATCGGCAGCCATGAGAGCCATCGGAAGTGTCACTTGAAGAATAGCCTTCTCATGCACGTGATAGCCCAGCAGGAACGAACACAGCATGCAATAAGCAAGCGCGCTGGTAAACAACGACGAGTCCGGGTACTTCCAAATACTTCGTAGCACTGGCGTCATCATAGCGAATGTCAGCACTCCACACACTAGCGGAGAAACTGTGGGTAGCACAGCAAAGCTCGCCTCCTGCACGAGTCCACCACTCATCAACGCGACGCCTTCCGTGGAAGCAGGGAACCCGAGGATCACCAGCACCTTGTCGAGGGACGCATACAGCGCCCAGACGTTCGGCGCCCAGTACGCGTGACAAAGACCTCTCTGCACTGGAAACAGTCGTGACAGGATCTGCTTCATCCCAGCAATCGGGTCCTCGTGGTTCCACAGAATGCTCCCGAATGCAATGGCGAATACCACGAGCACCATTACTCCAAGCTTCACGAAGTTGCTGAAAGAAAAGACGACGTTGCCGTCGTGTAAATCCTGGATCGTCTCGTGGACATCTGTACTGGAAATCGACCTCTTCCTGAGCAGCTTTCCCTTGGCATCTTCGTCACTATCCGATGACTCGGGGTCGGGCTTCTTCACGTAGCAGTAGTGCCCAAGCAGGTAGATGAAGTAGAGCGGAGCCGCGTACAGGTAAATGTGCTTGAACATGAGCAGAACAGCGTACAGGAAGGCACCCTGCAAATCCTGTTGCAGTCTGAACTTGGTGGCCGACAGGATGAGCAAGCCGAGCAGCATCCCGTTGTATTGGAAGTGAATATGGTCCACGTAGAGCAGCCCCGCGTCCAGAACTGTGATGAGCATAATTGCCAGACGCTTGGCCTTGGAGAACGCCCACTCTGTCGTGGTGACGGTAGGCCAGGATGAGCAGTAGGCGTGTAGAGCGTAGAACAGCACAATGTCGGACAAGATGACGCTGAGCCGTTGGAAGAGCACAATCGAGGGCGAGAACACGGGCGTAGAGCTGATTTTCAGTATGGAATTGTCCACTGCAGCCGCCACGAAGCTCAGCGCGTACTCGAAGTAGGCGAAGAAGGGCGGGTAGTCCAGTGTCCACTCGCTTGTGTTCTCATGGTACCAGAGGTGACGCGGCAGCTCGTGTGTGAGGCTCAGCCAGTTCCGATGCACCTCGAAGTCGGTGCTGGTGTAGGACGGTAGGAGGAGCAGCTTGAGGCACACGGAGAAGAGGAAGAGACCCACGAGGGAAGCGTCCAGCCGCTGCTTCTGGTGCCGGATCGCGGTACGGGTTGCCATTATTGTGATAGTCGTGTCTGACGTGGCAGTTAGGGCACTAAAATGGGGCACATCGAGAGAGTGACACAAGTTGAAGTTTGACCTTCACTCTGTGGGACGAGGATACCACCGTTAGGTGCTGCACGTTAGTAAGAAACTTTCCGGCTTGAGAGCATGGCAGCCTCAGAATCTCGAGCACTCGGAGCCAACACTTGAGAGTCCAACTGGGTAGGAGGGTCCAGTTACAAAAAAGCCGAAGGTCGAGGATGATGATATTCGGTGCGGCTCCATTTCATACCGTTTGTCCGAAGATGAACACAAGACGCTTCTTAACCTCGACAAGACATTCCCAAAGTGGCGGACAGGGCCGGCTCGCCACGGCCAAAAGTGGGCTCGCATCGAGAGCGAGATGCGGGCTCACTTCCCCGAACTCAACGTTGGAAAGAAGACGCTACAGAGCATCTGTGCTCGTGGCCGTGGCAAAAGGAAGCTTTCCCAGCTTCAACGCCGATTGAAGGAGCTGGACGCGAACATGGGATGACAAGCAGGACGTGGAGGACGTCAAAGCAGGGACGAACAACGTAGAGGAGTCCACCAAGGGCAAGCAAGAAGTGGTGGCTTTGCAAGCCGCCGTCAAGAAGCTGACGGAGCAATGTCAAGTTCAAGAAGCTGCACGTAAAACGGAAGTTGGTGAGGCTGAGCATTGGCGGAAGCAAGCACAGCAGGTTGCACAAGCGAAGGAGGAAGCGGAGAAGGAGAAGGAATTGCTGACCAAAGACTTCCAGCGCCTGATGGAGCAACACGAGGCGCTCAAAGAGCGAGACAAAAAGAAAATTGCAGTCCTGATCAAGTAGCTGGAGGGGGAGCGCGGTGCAAATGCGGAGCTGCTGCGCGCTCTAGCTGAAGACGGCGACGAGGAGGCCACACAGGGGACAGAAGCTGAAAACTAAGAACGTTGTTTTATAATTGAGTGCTTGCATAATTGTGAATGAATGAATGAATGGCCTCTACTTTTCAAACTGTCACCTCCGCTGACTTTGTTAATCTAGTCACGCTCCAGCAGCAGTCAGCTTTCGTAGTCGATCTCTGTAAAGCTGACAACTAACTCGCGTCAATCCCACTGAAGCCATCAAAACGCTGCAAGCCAAGATCTTCTACCATGCTTTCTTCCTAATTTCAAAGAACTAAACGCTTCATGTTGAATCTTCTCTCCAACTGCTCGTCTACCTCACAGGAACACACGAAGCCGCGATGGGCACCACCCTACATAACATCGAGAGAACTTGTTTCCACACTTCCAAGCAGTCTCAACCACATGAAGCACCGAAAAACTCTCGCCCGCGTTGCTGCTCAACATCTTGAATATCTCACCCCACGATGCACTTAGTACTGCAATCTCAATTGATTCTGGCATTGAGTCCGAGAGATGACGTTGTCTTCAATGATTGCACTATGTATAATTTCATTCAGCAAACACTCATTCACATAGCGTCACCAGGTACGATGCCACGATGTCCGACACGAACTTGTATTCTGCAAGAACCAGCGATAAATCCACCTCACCCGAGCATCTGTACTTCTTCGCTAGATCATTCAATGTGTGCTGACGATGGTTCCATCCCGAGTGGTCCGTTACATGCGTTCTACACCAATGCTCCATGTCTTGAAGCTCCTTACGCGCCAGATCCATCGGAAGGCAAGACACGATCCAATGACGGAAGCTCCACGCGTGATAATTCCGCGGCTTCTGCTCCGCCAGTCGACTACAGACCTCAATCTGCTGCTCGTAAAACACCCGAAGTTCTTCTCCCGAGAGGGACTCACACAGCCGAATAGCCAACCAGCGTCTGCAACAACACGATCCTTGTCAGTTCCTTGGCATAAAGCAGCAGTCTTCTGCTCTCAACTCACTCACCGATAAGCCCACGTATCAATACTCTTCGGATGCAACGTAAACACCAAATTGGTGAATTGCACCTCGTCCTGCGCGTCCAGCCAGCCACGGGTCACGAACGATTTCCTAGAGACACAGAACATGTCAATAACCTCCTCAGATTCTCCATAACTCCACTTAACACCCTCACCGAGTGTTCCAGGCCGTGTAAAAGTCAGCGCTGATGAGGAGAATGGCGCGCGTGCAATGCAGCAGCTGGGAACGACGCTGGTTGTCCTTAGACTGCGTGATCTCGGCCGCCTCTTGCTGCAACAGCGCATTCAGCGGGTGGAACTGCATGCGGGCAACTTGGAACAGCGGGATCCCCGCCGCGAAGGCCACGCCGAGCTTGTGGTTCTCCCGAAAGAAGGCCGTCTCAGCCATCAGGTCGCCCGACTCGATGCCGAAAAGCAGTCCCACCTCGCCACTGAAGGAAGGAAGTCCAGACAGCGATAACGCGAGTCGTACTGCTCATAACTATCTTAGTGTCACAAAGCCCTCCAGCTCCTGGTCGCACTGCAAGTCCTGTCGGATGGCAACGCCAGTGCTCTTTCGAGCCTTGGCCGATTCACTCAGCCCACTGGGCATGCAGTTCACTGTGGGAAGCACGATGCACATGTTATCGTACTTATCCAGCTTGAGCAGTGCAGCGAGGTGTTTCTTCAAGTGACAAATCTCAGCTTGGGGACGTGCTGAATAGCGTGCGCTCCAGCTTGGGTGCGTTGGGCTGTCCTTCTTCGTGTAGTAAGCTTAGCAGCTCACGAAAGTTCACACGATCAGTCACCGTATCCATCGACTAGGAAGTATAACCTTTGCCTTTTTGCGCGCTGCTTCATCCTCCGAGGGCGCAGCTGACGCCCTCGTTGCGTCGTCGCCACAATGATATTCTAGAGGTGAGTGCTTCTGGCTGGGTCTTGTATGCCAGTCAGCTTTTGGCACAAACGGCAGTGCATGCATACTAAACGATGGTCGTGATACGGAGCTCGGCCGGAGTCCGTGCCGCCGCCTCTCCTCGCTCGTTTTTCTCGCACGCTTGGGCCATTCACCACGAGAAAATGACGCGCCCAGCCAAGCGGCACGGCCGAATCCCCATGCATACTGGTAGCGACTCCAACGTTGCATGCTTGCAGCTATAAAAGCAAGTAGATTAAAGTTAACTTGCACGTTTCTGTTGAAGCGACATAGATTTGGACTGATGACGCGCGCGACTTTACCACCACGTTTCGCCAGACCCTCTCGTACGTCATGACCATGCTGTTAAAGCGACTTCAATGTGTAAATTCCTCCATCACTCGATATCTGGTATTAGTTAAACTATCATTTTTGAACTCAATCTCACGGGCAACTTACTAATTTCAAGTACAGCTCGCAAGTAGAAATACCGACGAGAACTGATGTCGCAAATGTCCACATAAACCTTAACCCAACGGCCGCACTAGTTATCAAGCTCATTCCGCATTTTGCCTTGAAGTACCGAAAGCATCAATACCTTTTCATCACCATGTCCTTCACGACGACGACCTTCGTAAACCACAGCTCGGGCTTCGACGCCGCGCTGCTGGAGATGGCACGCAGCCGCAGCACCATCTACGAAAACACGCGCATGTCGGGCGAGAATCGCGCGGCGCACCGCATGCTGCCTGTGGACCGGCGTGAGATCTGCAGTGACGCACTCGAGGACTCGTACGCGCGCAATATGTCCAAGTATTTCGGTGTGAAGGCGCCGCCCGCCTACGCGCGCACACACAGTATGCCGGTCTCGCGGCAGGAGAAACTGTTGGATGAGGCGCTGCTACTCGTGGCCCACAGTCAGCGCTCCATCTACGACAAGACGCGCATCTCTGGCGAGAACCGCAGCGCGCATCGTATGCTGCCCACCAATCGCCAGGCCGAGCGGAGCGACCGCTGCTCAGACGCCACGGACGCGTCGTACGCCAGAGCCATGGCCAACTACTTCGTGACCAAGAGTGCCAGTCGACTGTGACTGTCAAGAGAGAAGAGAGAAAATGAGAGTCATTATAGGCCCCGAGTCGTATTTAATTGCTACAGGGCGAGAGCACGAGAAACAATCAGCATCAATGTAAAACTTTTTGAAAGATACAGAGCCAGCTTCAAGCCTGGATAAGGCAGGGTTCCGTTCGTCAGCAGTTTGACTATTTGTGGCGGTGAGCTGTCGGCTGTTAGCTTGAAGGCTAGACGTCGTGCTGATTGTCTTGTGGACTCGCATCTTATTCCACGTCCCCGACCCACAGCTCTCCCTGACTAGCGATTAAGCAGCTATCGCTGAAGTTGATTGGACATGGGCGTCACGGCGCGCCACATGCGTCGCGCCGCGCCCGTGGTAGCGTCGGCCACGGTGGTTACCACTCTCGTCACCTGCCTGATCATTGCCAAGGCCAACAACGTCTACACTGGCGGTCTCACGTGGCCGTACTTCTCCGATCTCGGTCGAGGTGTGACAACCCTGTCAATCCTTGAGGCTTAAGTGTCGTTCTCTGTCTAATGTCCGACCGATTGCTACCTGGTGTTTGCTGCCGCAGATTCACCAGGCTACTACGTTTTCTGCGTCGGCCTTTCTATTGTGGCGATGGCATTGTGTGCTACTTGGTACTTCAACTACAAGTTCCAGAGTTCAGCGTTGAGAATCCCCACGCTGCTAGGCTACGTCTCACCTTTCGTTAGCTGGACCGCGAGAGCTTCCACTGCCATTGGCATTATCTCTACCATTGGACTGCCGATACTTGTACGTGGGGGCGATCACTGCTGTGCTGCTGGAGTGATGTCACTGATGATTGACTTATGATGTTTTATCATGGTTTTCTTTTGGGCCAGGCGTTCTTCAGCACAGCGTCATGTCCATCGTTACACAATAACGCAGCGTACTGGTTCTTCTTGCTGGAAACCATGGCTATCTTTCTCAATGTACCGTTTTGTCGCTACAATGTGAAGCACGCCTTCAACTCACTTGTATTGCTCGCAATTGCAGACATTCGTGAGCTATCGGCTGTTCAATAGCGCCAAGGTGCCTGAAGTCACTGCTGGGGAGATTCCGGTGATCTGCGACTTCGAGGACATCGACGCGGAGTCAAAATTCTATGGCCTGCGTCGAACGCTTCGGCTTCAAGTTGTCTGCAGTGCGCTATTTTTCGTGGCCTTCTTGCTGTACTTGCCGATCGGCCTCAGTGTTGTCCAGCCTTTCAAGCGACTCACAATTGACCGGGTGAGTGGCTATTGCCCGTTAAATTCCTCAAAATAATGCTGATGTTTGGTTGATGCCAGTGCTTGGAACACGATCTGGGTGCCTTGTATTGCTCTGTGACGATGAAGTTCGACGATGTGTTCACGAAGCTCTGGAATTACGGTGAGACTGCTGCTGTGTGAGGGCGATTAATCCCAGGCAGGCTGCTCACTCTTGTGTCGCGCTACCTTGCAACAATAGAGGACGACTACTACGCCACGCAGATGCGGGCAGCAGCACAACTTGGCTGCATCTTGACCCTTGTGGGCTACTCAATCTCGTTCCTGACACACCACGTCGAGGTATTGGACAAAGATCGAGATCGAGCGGCAACATTTGAGGCTTCAACGGGGATGCAGACCAACAACACGCATTTCTGCGCAATCCCATTGCTCATGTCACCTGATGAGCGACCGTCAGAGACATACTTAGTACTAGTACGTGATAGCACAGATTTCACCAGTACAAGTACGTGTTAGTGCTGACGTTAATGAAATGGATCAACAGTTTTGACTTCAATACAGCTGGAACTCCTCGCACAACACGCAAAATCAAACCCTTAGACAAAGTACATAACTCCAGCGAGCTTGTCACTCAATCCTGCCAGCGTGTACGAAGACCCATGTTCGAGGAAGACGAAGAGCAGTCGGTCGGCGTCTCTGTCAGTGCTCCAAGTGCATGCTCCGCTGCCAGCTGCGCATAGTGAATTGTTGGCACTATAGCTACCGACCGTGTGCAGCGAGCGTAGCTATAGCAGAGACGGTAGGTAAGTTGCTCGACTTGGTCTGCCAATAGGTGGCTCTCGTCAACCATGACCGTGTACTGTGTCGGAACACTAGTACCTTGAATGCCAGAATGCCCCATTAAAAAGAAGTCGAGCCACTGTGGGTCTGCAAGTGGGCCAGTATCAACGATCGTTCCGGGCAAAGGATTGCCACAGGAGTCTTTTTCACTGCGACTCGCTCACTCGGACACGAACAAGCGGACGTGGTGGTGCGAGTTTGCCACAATGAACGTCACGTGAGGTTCATAGTTCGTAGCCAGCATGCGAAAGGCCTTCCTCAACGAACGCATTTCGGCCTGCACGACGTCGCCAACTCGAGAAGAGGACACTCCACTTCGGTAGTAGACAACGTGCTTGGGTTGACGCCGAGTGTGCTTGTAGTGCTGTATGAAGAGCTCCCACAGCAATTGAGGCAGGTGCGAGAAATCATTGTGGCCACTTGGAACAGCCAGACGAGCAGCATACGTGGACGAGTGGCGATCCAGCGACGTAGCGACAGACGAGATAGACTGGCGGCCATTCTTTTCCATCTTGGGGTAGCAAACATCAGCACCAATAAGAATTGTGGGCTCTTCGTGTACTAGAGGCAGCGTTCCTTTCGGGAAAATGGCATTCCAACCTCCAAGTTTTGCGCTAATCTTGAGGCAAAGGTTTGCCAGCACTTGAACTCTCGCACGCCCGAGCACCGGGGCCGTGACGCACTGGCTTGGAATACCCAACACTGCGTGTGTGGTCCGCTTGATCTCTTGATACTCCATCGCATCATCATTCGCTTTTATCACGAAAATCAACTGAGGATGTCCTAGAGACAAGTCTCGTTCTAGGAGATCGTGACAGCAAGTCAACCAGCTTTCAAGCGAGCCACGAGGTCGATCAGCGCTTGTCACCATCACAGGCTTGCGATTCACCACATTGATTCTACGGTTAACGGCTTCCTTGCAGTGGTTAGATACAAAATGGTCCACCGCTCTGCGCGAAACGCAGGGATGGCCATCAGCGCCACCGCAAACGACCACACGACAGTGTCGATGGCTTCACAAACGTCTTGTTGGCCAAGTTCCAGGAACCGTTTTTCGGACACAGAATGCTGTTAGCATATTGAATATCTGGCGCTTGCAATACTCGAGCAGCCACGGTCTCCATCCTTTCACCAACCGAAAGTCCAAAAGCTTCGAGGGAGGGATCATTCTCAGTATTGAATCGCTCACGCAGCTGCTGGATACTTTTCAGACGAACTTGTGGACGAACAACAACCTGGCTGCGGATAGTGTCCGTGTTTGAGCGATCAGTGCCGCTATACGGCTGTCCAGGAGCAACTTCACACAGCTCTATCGGGACCCAGCTTTCAGTACCAGGTCTACGACCACCAAGATTGACTAGAGGCAACTGCGGATAGCGGAGTCGCACTTGGTAGCGCTTACGAAAGTATTGTTCCACTGACATGGAGCTTTCGTTAACGTTTATCATCGTCGAACACGCCGAAGTATCGGAGACTCCAACAATCTCCTTGAGGTTTGTGATCCGGTGCGTCACGCGAACTACAAGTTGGCGAACAGCTCCTTTAATTGTGACTAAGTCCCGTAGATCATTGACGCGAATGCTGTCGTAATGACGCGTACCAAAGGCGTTGCCCACAACGTCTAGCAGTGGACTCTCAGTGTAGAATTCAGCGCGCACCCGGTCAAGATTCAGCACCAAGGTGCCACCGCCAAGCCGGATGGCTTGGTGATGACCGTCGTAAAGTACTCGCCCACCCTTCAGGTCTAACCACGGTATGAACAATACTTGCTAAAAGACGGGCCTCTAATGGCAATTGGCATCGTACTGAAAGGTCATCCATCTTTTTATATACCACGTCCGCTCAGCACTTTAAAGAAAGTGGATCTTAAACCGAGGGGATATGTCACTTTTTCGCCACTGGGTTCAACCGGGAATAATAATTGCCCCTGCATTCAATTCGACTACAACATCGCACAATAACAATTTTCACATCAGAACATTAAGAAATAGTCGTCGTAAGCTAACATTTAATGAAATCGAGATACTTACCCCCCGACAACTCCAGCTTTCGCAACTGTATCCAGAGCGTAAACGAGTGGTTTGACATTTACTGCCGAGTCCGAGAATGCCGTCTGCAGCAAACTTGTCTCCAATGTCTTGGCCAACTTGACGCAAACCGTGAACGACTGTGCCTTCCCCCTCTTAACGAATTGTGTATCGATGCCGTAACCGTTCCTCGCACTGCAACGAACATTGAGAACCGCGCCTTCATCAGGCAAAGGCAGCGCAGAAGGAGAAAAAATCGCATTGGCGCCATCATAAACAGTTGGTATCACCCCAAATTGGCCCGGGTGTTGCTGGAGAGCATCGCTCACCACTTGCCGTAGAAGTGACCTCACTAAGCGGCGGCCGCCAAGTAGTCGACTGCCTTGATCTGCGCCTTCTCCAGGCGTTGTAGGCATAGCATCTCCACCAAGCTCTACAGTAACACGATACTGGAAAATTCTTTGGCACTTAGCAGTGTCCAGTGCCACTCGGTAGCAGTTCGATTTGAGCTGCTGAGAACCCCCACTGCTACCAGCTCCAGAATGACACGAGATAGGAACTTCTTCAGTCAAATATGGGTCGTCAGCGTTCGTTGACAGCGGCTGGCTGCTGCCACTCCACTCGTCATCAGCCGATCCCGTCTCCCCAGGAAGCATAGTCATTCGTACACTGCGAACCTGCTCGGTATATCTGCGACTTTCATCACTTGCATGGGCTCGCGAGTGGCTCCGAGTCACGACTGATCGGCCGCCTGGGCGCTCTCGGCGATGTCTTGGCGCCTCCACATTGTGGCGAGAACTCGAGCGGCTACGTCCACTACGGTGTCGACCACGGTAGTTGCGACGTGAAGATGAGCGGTTGTGAGTCTCGCGGTGACTATGATAGTCAGAATACCCGGAATGGCCTCTCCGACTTCGAGACGAAAATGGAGAAGCGTACGAGTCATCGCGATAGCGTTGCTCACCGTTGTCGCTGTAGTCATCGTAGTAGCTGAAATGATCTCTGGCTCGACCACGGCTTCGATCACGATCACGCAGGTCACGCCGCTCGCAATGATTTCCATGCCCATCAAATAAACCACTTGGCGATCGACCTCGTTGGCTGTGATGCGTCCGCCGCTGGCGCACATTGCGTGACCACGATTCACGTGGGGAACGTGACCGACGACGATGAGAGCGACTGCGTCGTTGGGAACGCTCAGTACTGTAGTCGTCGTAGTCGTATCGGGCCATCATGTGATTGTTACGCTAACTTAGAAAGTGAGATGAGAAAAAGCTTCGACAAGCTTCTCGTTCGTCACTTTCCCAGCACCTCGTCGCGCTCCAACCGTGTTGAAGCTGCAGAATTGCCAATTCATGCCCAACTGCCTCAAGTCAACCAGGAGAGTCACACTGAGTAATAACTGTCCGATCTCCCCATACTCTGATTCACTTTGGCTTTCTCCAGTCCGGCCACACTCAACTGTTTCCCCGCCTCCAGAAGATGAAGATCACACTTGGTACTATCCTGCTTCTGAATGCTGCTGCCTTTTTCGGTGGTATAGCTGCTGCTCCGTGCGACACAACGGCATTGTCGAAGCTCCTGATGAATGAAAATGTGAAAACGTGTCGGGCCGACTCCGGGTACAACGCAGCGTCGATGACTGCGGCAACTGACGCGCAGGTCACTGCTGTGTGCAACAGCAAGGCGTGCACCGAGGCGATGAAAACCCTGAAGGAAGTTGCGCCACAGGAGTGCACGATCGGCCCCATCCGGCTGTACGCTGATGTTATCGACCCCCTTGAGCAACGCTGTGGAAGAAAGTCGGGGTCCGTTGGTGCAGGGTCCGTCGGTGCTGGCTCTGCGAATGCGTCGGCCCCAGGCTCCGGGCCCTCAGTCGGTGACGTTGGTTCAGGGTCGGTAGCCAAGTCTCCGACGACCACCAAGCCTCGAACGAATGCTCCCACCTCTTCGCCGTCGACAACTCCTCGAAACGGAGGTTCCGACACCGTCTCTCTTTCAGCGTTCGGTGCTGTTGTGGTGCTCGCCACGGTGGTCGCTGCGATCCTCTAAGGTGTCCTGAAGACTGTGTAGCATTTATTACCTTTTGACTGATCCGCGCTGAATGCTGCACGCAACGTTCCTCTCTCGCACAATAATGATACGTACATCTTGAACAATGTTGCCATCTCGTCCTTGATGTAGCAAATGTATCTTCCTCTCTGGCGTCTACAAACAATAACACGTATGATCACGTTACAGCAGCATCGATAGAATGTACAGCGAACTACAATTGCAGCATGTCATCATGTTGAGGTTGTCAGGTACCGCTGCATCTAACAGATCTACGCGGAATCATGCTGAAGTTGAATCAGCGCCACTTCTGTGCGGTCAATGGCGGACTGCACACGCTCCAACTGGAACGCTTCTGCAGTCAGCATTAAATAGACTTCACCATCAAGCTCGACCCTCGAGAATCCGGCTTCCGCCAAAAGATCAGCAGCTCCAGGTACTGACACCAGTTTGGACTGGATGGCGGCGTTCGACAGCCGGATCTTGCGGAACTTTTCCTCCTGCAGCAAAGGAACAACAACTTTAGTCAAGCAATATCATATCCCTTCTACCCTCTGTAGGCAGGCACCAAACCTGCGGGTTCTTCACGACGTTGGTCAGCATCTTGATCAGCGTTTCCGCCGCCGTGATGGCGCGGCCCGGGTCTTGCCGCAGTATAACGTACACAGCACCGTTCTCTTCAGCATCCGAGCTGGTCAATACATCGCCAGGCACTGCTACTTGAGGAATAGCTGGGAACGGAGCCGGCGGGGGTACAGCATCGCCACTGGGTACGGGTGGTGGGGCGTCAGCTCCCCCTCCAATACCGTTCATGGCAGACACCGCCTGTGTAGAGGACGAGAAGGTCGCTGCGTACGGGTTGAAACCCATCTGTTGCTGTGCGCTCTGCAGCTCACGAGCCTTCACTTGTTCATTCGAAAGCACCACGGGCGGCAAGCCTGACGGTGCCGCCTCTACAGTCGAAGGTGGAGGCTCTGTGTACTGGAACTTACTCTCGACCTCCTCTTCCTGCTGCAGTCTTGCCTTGCGCCCATTGGCCACGCGCTTCTCCCACGCATTGCCGCGCTGCTCCAGCGCCTTGGCCTGCAGCAATTGGGTCCATTAGGTCGCTCAACAGCTCCTTCACGCCTCTACCAACGCACCTGCATCTCGCGCCGTTTCTGCTGCTCCTCGGCGGAGAGAGCAGGAGGCTTCTGGCTTGTGAACGGCAGCTGTAGTGGCACACAAAGAAAATATTAAAACGTCAATTAATGATGGAAGTGGCGTGGGTAGCATCTACCTTGATGGACGGGCGTTGGGACGCGGTGGGCGCTGGGGCAGCGGCAGCGGACGCATCTCCACCTCCCAGAACGTTTCCCTCTCCGCGGAAGGCTGTGCGCTTGTTGGAGATCTTGGCGGCCGCCTGCTGCGCCGCTTCCTTCTTCTTCTTCAGCCAGTCCATCGTGACTATGATCGTCGGGCTGCTTGCGTACCCTGTCACTTCATGAAGGTACCCGATTGAGTGACATATTCTGTCAATTTCTGATACGATAGACTGACCGATAGTTAAATCAAGTATTGTGTGCGGGACAATGAACATAGAGCGGCCAACCGTATGTTTCGATCAGTTCTATCAAGGTTGATACAACGCAGGTTCAAAACAGGCTAGATATGGTAATACTAAAGTTGGTTTAGATTTGTTTCCATAATAATATTATCAACTACCGCGGGTAATCATATCCTTTCAGTAAAAAACGGAAACGGGGCAGCTGCTAAACAGCAAAATTGTATGTCGCCGTGTCGTCTGCGGCACATGGATTTCCGCCCAGTCAGCAACTTACCACAAGCTCGAAGCGTGACACCATCACTCCTCGTCTCAACACCGTCATGTACGCGCCCGTGGACTTGGAGGCGGCCAAGCTGCAGCAACTCAAGCCTCCCGCCTCCTCCTCGCATCTGATGCAGCTGAAGCGCGCGCTATTGGTGCTGGGCCTCGTGGCTCTGGGTCTGACCGCCGGTCTCCTGCTCTTCCGTTTCGTGCGTAGCGACGACTTCGACCTCGTGGTCCGGTGGCTGCAGACCCACGAGACGCTTGGCGCTGCGCTCTATGTGTGCAGCTTCACGTGCTTCGTGGTCCTGTGCTTCCCATCCACAGCCTTCGAGCTGTTGGCTGGCTATATCTTCGGCTTATGGCTGGGGCTGCTGTTGGCAACTACAGGAAAACTCGTGGGCTCTGTGCTGTCCTATGTCATCGGCCGCTACCTATGTCGCCGTCGCGTGCATGCTTACATGGCACGGGGCCATCCGGCGCTGCAGGGCTTCCAGAGTTTGCTGCGGAAGCGGCAGATCCTGGTCGTGTTCCTCACGCGCGTTGCCTTCTTCCCTATTGCAATCAAGAACTACGGACTCAGCGTGCTGGATGTGCGCTTCCCAGTGTACTTTGCAGCGGCGCTGCTTACTGGCCTCCCGTTCTCCTTCATCTGGGTCTATTCGGGTCACGCAGTGGAGAACTTTACAGCATTGCTGACCAGCCCTACAGCCTCTAGACATAGCACCGAGATGATCTTGCTGCTTGTAGGGGCTGGCAGTGCCTTGCTGCTGCTGTTTGTAGTGGGGCTCTACACCCGCAAGTACGTGCTGGACCTGGCGGAGGAGGAAAAGGACGCGGAGATGACGGCGACCGACACGCCCAAACGCAAGGACGAAGGCACGGCGTTCGCCAATGCGGTATGAACAGGTCTCGCATAAACTATTACTATTTTACTTGTTAGGTACATTATATGTAATACTACTCTTGTGTGTTGTGTCCTGTACTGCCAGTGCTGCTGGATGCTGGTGTCATCACTGGTGAGTCTCCATGTGTTGTCCTACTCTTCTTGTATCAGTAGATGGCTGCTACTTGGATGTCAACTGGAGCCCCACTCCAGCAAGGTTGTACTATTATACAGTGACTTGATGCGGTCGACCCATTGAGATGGAGCTCTGCGTTTTCAAGACGGTCACGTTCGACGCGATCTACAGAAGTTGGACGGCTACTCGTCTGGCCGACTGGGAATCGATGCAAGCAGAGGGACAAGAGATTGGAATCCAGCAGAATTTCTTGTTTCTCTCCTCCTAACGTCCTCATTCGACATTCATCTCTGTGCTGCGAAGGCAACTCAAGCTTGAATTGCTGCTGGACTATGACAAGTTCTCGCCGAAACTCGCGCAATACCAAACGGAAGCCCAACAGCTCCCACAAGTCCAAGCCAGTGCCGACGGTGGACTTCAGCACGTCCATCTCGAGTGTGTCGAGCGAGCCAACGCCCATTCTCGAGTCGTCTCTTGCCAGTTCCTACCAGAAGCACGTACTGCGGCGTCACCACCAGACTCGTGGCTCTCGACGTCATGGAGCATCAGCAAGAGGAGGTCCTCGTGACTCGCCTTTCACGCCTCGTCGACCGGTGGGTGCTGTGCCCGAACTCTTCGTAACATTCCGTCACGTTTCGCTGGCTGTGGACGTTCCTGTGTCGCCTGCTGCAGCGGCAGCAGCAGCTCAAGCTTCTTCAGGCCAACTGAGTCGCGAGTCTCTGGCTGCCAAGCAGCTTCCAACCATCACGAACCACGTGCGAGGCATCGCTGCTGCCCTCACTGCGAACAAGACATTCGCTCGTCGTCAGATCCTGAAGAATGTGACTGGAGCCTTCACGCCAGGCTCCATGACGCTGCTACTAGGACGTTCCGGATCGGGCAAGTCGGTGCTGCTTAAACTTCTAAGTGGACTCAATGTGGCAAGCACGAGTGTGACTCTGGATGGCGAAGTCTCGTACAACGGTCTGTCTCGTGATGAACTCAAGGCGCAACTTCCGCAGTGCGTGTCGTACGTACCGCAGCAAGACATGCATCTGCCCGTGATGACTGTGAAGGAGACGCTGGACTTCGCGTTCGAGTGCTGTGCCATCAACGCCGATGCGAAACCTGTTGGTGCCGTGTACAAGTCCCCGGCTTCAGAATACCCACTGGCGCTTCCTACCACGTATCTCGGTGGTGAACGAGACCCCGTGACTGTGACTCGAGAACTCGGTTTGACACGCTGTCAAGGCACCATCGTAGGTGACGAACGCATGCGTGGAGTTTCTGGAGGAGAAAAGAAGCGTGTAACAACTGGAGAGATGGCCTTTGGTCCGCATGCAGTGTCGCTGATGGACGAGATCACGACGGGGCTCGACAGCTCTGCTGCGTTCGATATTGTCAATGCCCAGCGTCGTTTGGCCAGGCAACAGCGACAGACTGTGGTGATTTCACTGCAACAACCTGCGCCTGAAGTACTGGCGCTATTCGATAATGTGCTACTGCTGGCGGACGGTGAAGTGCTGTATCATGGACCTCGAGCTCATGTTCAGGCGTACTTTGAGGCGTTGGGCTTCGTGTGTCCACCAGGACGTGGCCTCGCTGACTTCCTGTGCGACTTGGCGTCTCCGCAGCAGATCCAGTACGAGCAATTCCATGCTCCGATGCCTGGAAGACGTCGTCATCCCCGCAGTGCCAATGAGTTCGCAGACTTGTGGATTATGTCGCCCATGTATGAGGCAATGGTGGAGGAACTGGATCATCTGGACAACGACACGGAGGCGTACAGTCAGATGCACAGTAGAACTGGCGAGAGAGGACTCTACTTCGACCAAGAAGCGCTGCTGCGAGTTCCAGCGTTCCGACAGAGCTATCTACGTAGCACCTGGACCGTGGTGAAGCGCCAGATGCGGTTATTTGCACGCAACAAGGTCTTCTTCGTGGGTCGATTACTGCTGGATCTGCTCGTCGGCTTGATGGTGGGCTCGGTCTACTACGGAATGGACCTTGCAGACGCACAGGTGACGTTGGGTGTGGTCTTCTCGTGTGCGCTTTTCCTTGGACTTGGTCAGTCGGCGACACTGGCGCCGTTCTTCGATGCTCGTGAAGTGTTCTACAAACACCGAGGCGCCAATTTCTACCGCACATCCAGCTACGTTCTAGCCTCGTGTCTCAGTCAGATACCTCTTGCAATCACTGAAGCTCTGGTTTTCGGCTCTCTGGTCTACTGGATGGGCGGATTCATCGCAACAGCGGAGCAATTCCTGGTATTTGTGCTGTACATGCTATTGACGGTGCTGGTCTTCGTCGGCGAGTATTTCTTCCTGTCCGCGGCTTGTTCAACTCTGCATGTGGCTCAACCAGCGTCCACTCTAGCACTGCTGTTCTTCATCCTCTTCGCTGGTTTCGCTGTGTCTCGTGAGCAACTCCCGTCGGCATTGCGCTGGATCTACTGGAGCAACCCTCTCGCTTGGACAGCACGTGGAGTTATGGTAAGCCAGTACCGCAGCAGTGAGTTGGATGTCTGCGAATACGGTGGAATCGACTACTGCAAGATGTACGGGGGCAAGACATTAGGCGAATATTCTCTCGGGTTGTACGACGTTCCCGATGATCCCAAGTGGGTAATGCTGGGAATTGTGTTCCTCGCGACCATGTACGGCGTCAGCATGTTCTTGTCTTACATTATGCTGGAGTACTATCGTCATGAATACTCCCCGTCACAGCCGCCACCGCTGCCAGCTTCGCTTTCGGAGACGACCATCCCGACGCCGAGACAGCCAAAGGAATCTTACGCCATGTTGTCCACGCCCCATGGAGATGCAGACGAGTTGCTGGAGAGCGACATGGCTGATTTTCCTGGCGATCGCAATGATATTGCTGTGCTTGGTGAAGATGACGACATGAACGACTCCGTTTACGCTTCGCAGGGAGTTCGTACTAACACAGAAGAGATTATGGTACGCCTGACGCCTCGCTGGGACGTTCCGCCTGTCACGCTTGCTTTTCAGGATCTACGATACAGCATCACGGTTCCCGCAGATGCTGTTGTGGATCCTGCTGGACAGCGTGGTGTTGAAGGAGCCCCGGGTCGTCCCGTGGCGGTGGATTCTCGTGACAATACCGGTAAGAGCAAGGAAACTGTGACTCGAGAGCTACTGAAGGGCGTCACTGGTTACGCCGTACCCGGTACGATGACTGCACTCATGGGCTCCACTGGAGCTGGGAAAACGACACTCATGGACGTGCTCGCTGGTCGCAAAAGCGGGAAAGCAGGCAACAAGAAGAATGGCGCACCTACGCTACGAGGCCGCGTGCTGCTGAATGGCGTGGATGCTACGGAGCTTGCGGTGCGCCGATGCACTGGTTATTGTGAGCAGACGGATGTGCACTCTGACGCGTCTACTTTCCGTGAAGCCTTGCAGTTCTCAGCTTATCTCCGTCAAGGCGACCGGGTAGCCCCTGAAAGGGTTGAAGAGATTATCGATGAATGTCTGGATCTACTGGGGCTGAGCGACGTAGCTGGTCAACTCATTCGTGGCAGTTCGAGTGAGCAGCTCAAGCGGTTGACTCTGGGAGTGGAGCTCGCAGCGCAGCCTAGTGTGCTGTTCCTGGATGAACCTACTAGCGGTCTGGACGCTCGCGCGGCAAAGGCGCTCATGGATGGCGTACGCAAGGTAGCGGACTCCGGGCGTACAGTGATTTGTACCATCCATCAACCATCGACGGAAGTGTTCCTGCTTTTTGATACTCTTCTGCTCCTGCAACGCGGTGGAGAAACTGTGTACTTTGGCGAGGTGGGTCGCAACGGCGAAACTCTGGTTAATTATTTCCATGGACTGGGTTTGCCGCGCAGTGCACCGACTTTCAAGCCAGGAGACAACCCAGCCACGTGGATGCTAGACGTCATTGGTGCCGGTGTCGAGAAAATCAAGCCACAGGCGTCACTGCCAATGAAGGTTTGGCCAGCAGCGATGAAGAACCCCCGACTCCAACAACTGGATGCTTCTCTGAATTCCTCGGTGAGCTCGGAGTTATCACGCCAACAGCGCGACGAAACGTTTGACTTCGTTGCAGCCTACAGATCTAGTCGTATAAAGCAGCGTCTGGATGCCAAGCGAGCTGCTCCTGGAGTGTTCATGCCCTCGGACCGCCTGCCGCCGGTGACGTTCGCTCAGCGTCGAGCTGCGAGCGATGGACTGCAGTTCACTATGCTCATGCGCCGGTTCTTGCGACTGTATTGGCGTACTCCTTTCTACACGTTCACGCGAATGGCGACAGCGCTGACTCTGGGCTTGATGTTTGGTCTGGTATATTCGGGCAGCAATGACTTCACCACGTACCAAGGAGCCAACGGCGCTGTGGGATTGATCTTCTTCTCGACGTGCTTCTTAGGCGTCGGGGCGTACGTCCACGTGCTGCCTGTTGCCTTCGAAGAGCGTGGGCCTTACTATCGTGAGCGCGCGTCCGAGACGTACAGCGCTCTGTGGTACTTTGTGGCTTCTTCAGTGGTGGAGATTCCCTATGCTGCCGTGGCTTCCTTGATCTTCGTGAGCGTCTTCTACCCGATGGCAGGCTTCTCCGCTTATGGTGATTTCGCTCAAGTTGTGGTGTACTGGCTGGTCCTAACCATGCACATCCTGTTCCAGACGTTCTTCGGCCAGTTCTTCACGTTCGCCATGCCCAGCATCGAGCTCGCTGCTGTGTGGGGAGCGCTCTTCGACTCGATCTTCCTCATGTTCATGGGTTACAACCCGCCGGCCTCGAGCATTCCGGACGGATACAAGTGGCTCTTCCGGCTCGTGCCGCATCGCTACACATTCGAAGTGCTCACTGCACTCGTGCTGGGAGACTGTCCGGACGAGCAACTACAGCAGATCGCAGACGCTGCTGCCACCAACACGACGATCGACGTCTCGGACTGGCCGCTGGGCTGCCAACCGCTAACAGAAGCGCCTCCCGCCGTGGCCAACATCCCTCTGACCTCGTACATCGACCAAGTCTTCGGCGCGCGTCGTGAGGACACCACTCGCTCGGTCGCTGTCGTAGTGGGTCTTCTTCTACTGATGCGTCTGGCCACGCTGGTCGTCATGCGCGTCGTCAACCACCAGAAACGCTGACGGAAGGCAAGATACTTGTTAGCAAAGGTACTTGTTAGGTTTGACCTGTACATGTAAGCAATGCCTCGCCATGTTGAAGTGCATGTATTATACTGTAGCCATGTGTTAGTTTACGTTACAGCACCAGCGTGACTCTTAAGCTTGGGATCTGACCTCCGTCTGGGCTCAACGCTACGACGGAATAGTCGCCTGTGGCCATGCCACTTCCGAACTCTTCGTTGCAGGAGAGTTAGTTACCAGCGTCTACAGTCTCCACGTCTTAGCAACAACCAGCAGCAGATGCAGGTCGTGTCGTTCACTATTGGGACGCGGGTCGCTCCCATCGTGGCCACAACGGTGGTGATCGCGACGCTGATCACATGCGTGTCACTCACTAAGGCCAAGGACATCTACCTCGGTGGACTGGCGTGGCCCTATTTCTCCGACACAGGCAGAGGTGAGATTAAGTCTGTAGACCCCGTTACCTTGAATTGAGATACTAAATTCGTAAATGTTGTTCATCATGACGCTGTAGATGCACCGGGTTACTCGGTGTTCTGTGTGGGACTGTCGATTGTGGCGATCGCGCTCATCTTGACGTGGCTTGCCAACTACCAATTTCAACTGGAGTTGGTTGACAAAGAGAGTCAAGAGAACGCTGACAATTTGTACGGGAAGTCCATCCGAAAGTACTGCGAGATCGTACGGGTGTTGGGCGTGTTTTCAGCAGTTGGACTACCGGTGCTTGCGTTCTTCAGTACTACGAGTTATCCTGATGTCCACAAGTATGCGGCCTACTGGTTCTTCGTGCTAGAGGCCATCGCGTTGGTGCTCAATGTACGTACTTAAGTACTCAATCCATTCGTAACAGAATAACTAAGCTGGTTACTGCTGCAGACGGTTGTGAGCCTCAAGCTTTCACGTCTACTAACTGCAGGCACATCTTACTGCATGCCGGAGTCTGAGGATTCGCCATCGACAAAGAACGTGTTCAATCCCTGGATCGTGTCGAAGTCGAGCTTTAAGCGCACATTCTACATCCAACTGGTCTTCACGACGCTGTTCTGGATCGGGTTCCTTCTCTACATCCCGATCGGTCTGGCCCTGGTCGACGAATTCCAGCGACTCAGCATTAAAGATGTACGTTCACGAGCCTAAATTGTTGCGTTGGGTCTGATGAGATGTGATTCTTGCTGTAGTGCTTGGATCTCGATTTGGGCGACAAATACTGCACCGACACTATGAAGCTCAACGATACGGAGACCGTGCTGTGGAACTACAGTGCGTCTTTACGTCTTTAAGTCCTGGTATAAGTACGGAAGAGTCGGACTAAATATGGCTGTTTCTGCTGCAGACAATGCGCATGGACTCAATCAAATGCGCTCAGCCAGTCAGTTGGCGTGCATCCTCACACTGGTTGGGTATTCCATGTCGTTCCTCTCACACAACAGCGAGTCGTTACAGGATGATGCCGTTTAACAGCAATAGTTGAGAGGACTCACTTCGTATAGTTGTCCAGCGACCAAATAGTCAACATGGCATGCATTCAGGTGATCTTAGCTCCTGGCTGTGCTGTTGGTATTTGATAAATCGTCGACTTGTGCTAATTGCCAGTTCGAAACGGAACGCCCAGCCTCCTTCCACGGCCCCAAATCGAAGATGGCCCAAAGCATCCACAGCACTAGTTGTTCTTCCTGATCTGGAGCGACCGCGATGAGGATGTGGTCACCGCATCGATGAACCAGACGTAGCCAAGCACCAGCCGAGTAAACTTGATAGCGTTTGCTGCTCGTCCACTGGTGATCCGCCGAGATTTTACTCGCAGCAAGGAAAAGAACACAACAAGCTCAAAACCTTAGAAAATAGATGGCGCTCTGCACACTACGAAGTTCTTCGTCGCAATGATTCTGGATCAACACGCGATGTGTCTGGGCTTGCGAGGGTGACATTGGTTTCGCCTCAGCGCAGGTCACTTAAAGGCAACGATAACACAAGTATCAAAATAAGGTGGTATATGTACTAAAACAAGGTTTGCTTTTCAATTCGTACTCTTATCATCACTTCACAATCAACGCCTTCAACGCAAGATGGCGACGGGCGAGGCGCTGCTGGCGCGGCTCTCGGGTCTCTTCGAGCAAGACCCGCTCATGTACGCGCTGCCATGATGCTCACCTCTCATCTTCATAGGTATAATCTATCTGTACTCCCGTCTAACTTGCGTTATCGTGTCTGAACTGCCTCCAGTGACGAGGTGGGGCTGCTTTTCGGCCTCGAGTCGAGCGACCTGACGCCCGAGACCGCCTTCGTTCTGGAGGACCACAAGCTCGGCGTGGCCTTCGCGGCGGGGATCCCGCTGTTCCAAGCTGCCCGCATGCAGTTCCACCCGCTGAATGCGCTGTTGCAGCAAGAGGCGGCCGAGATCACGCAGTCTAAGGACAACCAGCGTCGTTCCCAGCTGCTGCATTGCATGCGCGCCATTCTCCTCATCAGCGCTGACTTTTACACGGCCTGGAACACTCGGTGAGGGTGTTAAGTGGAGTTATGGAGAATCTGAGGAGGTTATTGACATGTTCTGTGTCTCTAGGAAATCGTTCGTGACCCGTGGCTGGCTGGACGCGCAGGACGAGGTGCAATTCACCAATTTGGTGTTTACGTTGCATCCGAAGAGTATTGATACGTGGGCTTATCGGTGAGTGAGTTGAGAGCAGAAGACTGCTGCTTTATGCCAAGGAACTGACAAGGATCGTGTTGTTGCAGACGCTGGTTGGCTATTCGGCTGTGTGAGTCCCTCTCGGGAGAAGAACTTCGGGTGTTTTACGAGCAGCAGATTGAGGTCTGTAGTCGACTGGCGGAGCAGAAGCCGCGGAATTATCACGCGTGGAGCTTCCGTCATTGGATCGTGTCTTGCCTTCCGATGGATCTGGCGCGTAAGGAGCTTCAAGACATGGAGCATTGGTGTAGAACGCATGTAACGGACCACTCGGGATGGAACCATCGTCAGCACACATTGAATGAGCTAATGAAGAAATGCCGAGACGCCGGTGAGGTGGATTTATCGCTGGTTCTACCGGAGTATAAGTTCGTGTCGGACATCATGGCATCCTACCCGACGCACGAGGCGCTGTGGTGCCATCGACGCTATGTGATGCAGTGCTTCTTGAATGAAGTTCCAAGAAATGCAATCAGTGAAGAACTGGCACTTCTAGACGACCTCAGCTCTCGAGTGGCAGGTCTTTTCTCAGACGTAAAACCGGAATCGATAGAGAATGCAGCACTGAGTGCATCGTGGGATGAGATATTCAAGACATTGAGCAGCAATGCGGGCGACTGTTTTTCGGTTCTTCGTGCGGTTGTGCACGAGATTGAGACTGCTTGGAAGTGTGGAAATCAATTCTCTCGACGGTATGCAGCCTGGTGTCTAGCGCGGCTTCGTGTGTTCCTGCGAGGAAGACAAACAACTGGAAAGAAGACTCAATATGAAGTCTTGACGCGTGATTTCAGCTCTCTGGCATCGAGCTTGCAAAAGCATCTCGTCCAAGAAGATGGCGTGTTAGAAGACCTTTGGGTTGGCGCATTAGGAAGCCTTCACAGGGATTGATGATTGAGTGTACTCGACCGACGACTACTACTTCAAAAACACTACTTAAGTAAACGCGACGGCATATCGATACCTTTCATTTTCAATTCATCAAAAGGCGACTGTCAACAAGTCAGCATAGGGCCTCTCTGTTGGATCTGATGGTTGGACGCTGCATTGCTGTCAGGCCGCGGTGATCGCAGGAGCAACGTGCGAGGAGGAGGGTGTCAATTCCTAACCTGGAAAAGCTGCCATGGACCCTAGCCAAAACATGAAGCTGTCCACAGACAGGCAATAAAACCGACCAAGAAGAAGTGACCAAGTTGAAGTAGTCTAGGAACTAGGCCTTGGTATTTTCGTGTAGTTACGAAGCAAGCAGCAGTATACATGGTACTCAAGTGCATCCGATCCAGCTAACGCGTTCAAAAACTGGCAAGCATCGGAGGAATCAGCACGTGTCGTTCGGAATTTACGCGGTGTTGGACGTTGCAGCAACGAATCGAGCGATGCCATTGACAATCGTGCCCTGCGAGAAGTGATACAGCAGCCGAAGCTCCCACGCCGTGCCAATGCCGTACTGCTCATAAATATCTTTTAGTGTCACAAAGTCCTCCAGCTCCTGGTCGCACTGCAAGTCCTGTCGGATGGCAACGCCGGTGCTCTTCCGAGCCTTGGCCGACTCGCTCAGTCCACTGAGCGTGCAGTTCATGGTGGGCAGCACGATGCACATGTTGTCGTACTTATCCAGCTTGAGCAGTGCAGCCAGGTGTTTCTTCAAGTGACGAATCTTCAGCTTGGGCGACGTGCTGAACAGCGTGCGCTCCAGCTTGGGCGCGTTGGACTGTTCTTCTTCGTGCAGCAGCACACGAAAGTTCACACGATCAGTCACCGTATCCGTCGACTTGGAGGCGGCAATCTTTGGCTTTTTGCGCGCTGACTCATCCTCCGAGGGCGCAGCAGACGACGGAGCGGTGTCATTGGGCGAGCCACCACCAGGCGAGCTGCGCTTTTCTCCAACAGGTGGCGACGGCGTGTTCGATGGAGACGACGAGGCCGACATGGTGCCCTCTGGTTTCTTCCGTCCGTTGCGCCGCGTCGCCGCCTGACTGAGCACGCCCATCCGTGTGCTCTCCGTGTAGGCGTTATTAAAATGCCTAGAACGGTTCAACTGCTCGGTGATCTGGTCCTCGTTGCGTTCGAACTCCGCCAAATTGGGGTAAATCTTGCTGATGAGCACGTCAAAGTTGGTGTCGGGGCGCAGTGATCGCTTGGACGGGATGTGGATGCGGCAAGATGGACACTCGCGCTTGCTCTGACGAATGGCGGTGGAGATGCACTCGCCGCAGAAGCGGTGCAGACACTCCATGACTACCATCGTTTCCTTGATGATGCCGAGACAGATAGGGCACGTGAGGTCGGCATTGAGCTGGCGCACTGACAACGTCTTGGTGGCGTTCGGGTCTGTAACGGGAGCGCGCGGCTGGCGGTAGATGTCGAAGAGCGTGCAGTCGTCCACCAGCTCGATCTCCTCGTACTTGGACCGCTTGCTGATCTGGCAGTTGGGCGTCCTCGCTACCAAGCTGTCGTAGTCCTCCCGCGTAAAGGTGTACGGGTTCTGCGGCGGACCCTGCTCCATCGCTGCGATGGCCGACTCAAGACTGGATTAACACGGTTGGCGCCGTTTTGCCGCCTTTATTAGCCAGATCTGTGAGAATTAGTGCGGGTAGCCAAACATTCGATATTGCAGGTGTTGTGTACATTTTTCACACACAATTTAAACTTGACGATTGTATGCTGCTGGCTGACGTGGCTTTTTGCCCGCACTTTGGCTTTTTCAACTCCTCAAGTCCGTCGATCATGGCGCCCAACCTCAAAATGATGGGCGTGACGCTCACTCTGGCGATTGCCACACGCTCCGTGCTGGACACCGACGACTTGTGTGCGTTTACTGCCGGTGCTGCAATTGCTCTAGATTCAGTGCATTGACTATTGCGCTCTCGGTGTCATTGTTACAGTCCAAACGACCATCGTGCGCGCCATCTACGGTCTCTCGCAGCTCTTCTGCTACGGTCTGCTGCTGTATCTGTACGTCAAGGCCAAGAACAATACAGAGACCGGCGTTGTGACCGTGAAGGAGGATCTGGGCTTTGGTCAGACCGGAGACCGCGATGAGAAGATCACTGTGGCAGAGCACGACCAGCGTGTGGCCATGAAGGAGATTCAGCGCGTACGTGTAGCAGCTCTGATATTTATTGATGCAACCTACTAATATTTTGTTTTCCTTTTTCAGTACGCTCTGGGCACGGCCGTGACGGTGCTGGTGCACTGGAAGTGGGGCTTCTTCCCACCGCTAGTGATCCAGGCCATCACGCAGCCTTTCAACCTGTTCCAGGCGCCTGTCGTCAAGGTGACGCTGCTGGGCGAGCGCGCATGGGGAGAACTGCGTCGCCCCTGGATGGACCGCAACGATATGAGCAAGTCTATCAACTCGTGGAACGACACGATCATGTCGGCACTCGGCGAGGCTCCGGTCAAGGTCAGCAAGAAGGCCAGCAAGAAGGCCGCCAAACGCAAAAACAAGTAGAGACGCGAGAGATTGAGGATGTCGATGGTCTTTCTTCTTTCACCGACGACGCCTTGACGCCGTGGTAGACACGAAATCAGACTCATCGCGAGGACGGAGCTGCTCGTACGGCACCTTCTTGACGACTCGACCCGTGCGCAACAGCAGGTCGAACCGGTTCAATGAACGCACCTGCACAATCTTGGCCTTATACGTCAGTTCTTCTTCGTCAGAGTTGTTGTTCTGGGCGTCAGGCACCCAGAGAATTCTGTCTCCTTTCGTGTATTGATAGTACGGCAGCTCCTCCGGTTTGTCGAGCAGCTCCATCTTGGACGCTAACACGGCGTCGAACAAACTGCCGTTGTCTGCTCGGATGTTGTAGAAATCCGACTTGGGGATGCGACGCCGAACTGTTCCCTTGAACCAACGGCCTTTAGCTCGGAAGAGAACGCGGTCGTCTCGGAAAAACACAGGCATCAGCTCGTTCTCGTCTTGCGGTTCTTGTTTTTGCGGAGTTTTCACCTCTGCCTCGGAATCCGAAGACTCCGATGAAGTCACCACTATGAAGCGATTGGCCGAGTTGACACGACGCAATCCGTCAGCATGAGCACGGATTCGCAGTAGATTTTTGAGCTTGTACGTTGAGGCTAGCCACTGGTCTTGAGCCGAGCCTTGAAGATGTCCATGTTGCAGTGCGTCAGCTTTGGTAGCTTCAGCTGTCGCAGAGATCTCTGACCCCGAGGGTAGTCCAGGGAATTGAACATGAAGCACTGTTCCGTTCCACTTGACCTGGTGCTGGTCGTTTGGTTTTGCGTTGGCGACACTGGCGACCATGATCTTGGCCACGTCTTGGTTTGTTCGCTTGAAATGGATTGTGTAGTCTCCCACACGCGTCTTCTTTCGTTTGCTGGCGGCAACGGGAATGCTCTCCAGGGTCTGAGATGAGACGTCAGTCAACGGCTTAGCACTCGCCAAGTCTAGCGTTGGAACTTTCAGGATCTGCTTGTCCTTGCCTCCACTGGTATTGCCAGTTAGCACATGGTTCTTCACCTCAACGGATGCAACCAGCTGTGATGCAGTGTCTTTGGCTGTTGAACCAGAATCATTCGCAGGAACGTTGGCGGTAGAGTTGACGTTGTCTTGCTGGACACGCTTGGGCGGAGACTTTGGCGGTAGAACCCACTTCTCCCACGGAATGGAGATAGTCTTGCGTTCAAGAGTGCGATTCCTGCCTCGATAGACGGCGTCGTCTTCTAGGAAGAATCTGTCAAAGTGAGGATCGTACACGACGTTGAAGAGCTGATTACTACGAGGACTATTGGACTCTTCATCTCCACGACCAGCATCATCGTTCTCCATTGCCAAGCACAACCGACAAGACAGGAATAAAGAGTCACGCTATTAGCTCTAAACCAAGCGAGGACCGGAGTGCTCTTGGTGTCTAGATCTACGTACGTACTGTATATCTAAATCAGCAGTGGGCTGCTCACGACCGAGAAACCCGTCGCCACACCACCTTCATCGGTCCCCGAAAGCTTCGTGCGAAGCAGGTGGCCAGCGTGTTTGTTCACGATCTCCTTCCCTTCTCCGTCGAACAGGCTCGTAATGAACATACCGAGCTCGCTGATCGTAGGACCACTGGACGTGAGGCTGTTGCGCAGAAGAACGGCAGGGTTTTCCTTGGGGAAGATACGCTCCATCAAGATATACGACTCCAGTTCAGCGGGGCTCATCTTCTGAATTGCCGAAGCAACTTCGTCGCCGTACAGGTTGTTGCCTCCACCCTCGCGCTGCGGCTTAAGCACGAAGGAGCGTGGGTTGGCGATCGCCATCTTCTTGACATCCTCGATAGTGGCCGAGTCCTTCTCAAGGCCGTAGAGACCGGCAAACGACGTCTCCAGCGCCTTGGCCTCTTCCTTGGACATAAAGTGACGAAGAACCGCAGGCTGGGCAAGCACCTGCTGCACCTTCTTGGTGCCAGCCAAGTGGTAAGCGATCGACGGGCACTTGATGGCGTACGACCGCTCAATTAAAGTGCGACCTGCCCACTCGTGCTCCGTAGGGTAATCGTTCGGCGTGTAAGCAGAGCGGAAGTACGCGACAGATACTTCACGTTCATCGATCACAAGTGTGCGCTTGCCATCACGCTCCACAAGCTTGCCACGTGCATCAACCTCAGCCATGGTACGACGCAGCACGCGGATACCGTGGTGCTCCCACAAATTGTACTCGAGCCAACGTTGGTCGATGGCGTTGGCCTCGTTAGGCTGCACCACGAACATGACGACAGCACTGCACCGAGTTCATCAAACATATCAACAAGAATCGTTAGTGACATGTGAAAAACAGCACGCGAAACACTGGTAACGCACTCCTTGGCACCGTATTGCTTGTGTGCAGCGGCAAGGGCGTCCGGAAGCTCCGTGATCGCGTCGTTCTGTGGCAGACTGTTGCAATACTCGGTCGACGGGATACCGTAGTGTTTCTCCAGAGCAGGAATCTCTGCTCCCAGTCTGCTGACCAGGAAGCTATCAAACAACAACGGCACGGTCAGTTGAAATTCACTATAATAACAGTACATGTACAAAACTCGCTGCAGACGGACCTGTGCATGCCGGAGACGAGCGAACTGATGCAGGCGAAGGAGGACGAGATGGTATTGAGCTCCACCTGCAGCAGACGCTGTGAATCTCCCGCCACGTCTGCTTGGGGCTCGTGCAACATGTAGTCCGAGCGGTGGATACCCAGATAGGCCTTCTGTTGGACACCTTCTTGCTGCACAAGCTTCGATAGCTCCAGTAGTCGCGCCGTGAACGCGTCCTCGGCCACGACACTCTGAACGCAGCGGTGCAACCAGTCCACATCGCGACTCACGCGGTCCACAAGGCGGCCGTAGATGGGCGACAGCTTGACGCCGTGTTCGAATTGCGCTCTGGGGAACTGCATGGGCAGTAGACACAAGGGGATGTGCGTGAAGGCAGGCGTGGGCTCCTTGGGCTTGCTCGGATCGCGCCATCCAACGAGCAGACCGTGCGCCGCCGCGTACGCGATCGCATGCTCCTTCACGTCCGCCAGCTGCGTGTTGCTCAGGCCGATAACGACACCGCTTTCTTGGCTCTCGGCCACGTGCGGCGTCGCAGCGACTGCAGCAAGGAGATCCGCCATGACTCGTGCGTTGCTCTTTGAGAGAATGACTCGGGTCGGGTCAGGTCGTGTGATTACGTATGAGGAATAAGACATTTGGATTGGCTGATATGATAATACGGATCGATGATAGGATGAAAGGTGCCGTCCGTTACAAACTCGAGATGGCTGTTTGAAGCCATCGTCCACTTGCGTCCTCGATGGCGGAACTGCAGGTGGCTGTGAGCCCTAGCGCGGCGTGTAAGACCCCCTTGGCTGAAAATGTAGCCCCGAGTGAATGTACGTCGTCTTGTAGTGACATTAATGTTTTTTTATGGCTGGAATCGTTGCCAGTGGCTCGTTATCTGCTGCATTTGAAGCTGTTGCCGCATTGAGTTTTTGATGCTGTTTGTGAGGCTTATGCTGACTCTTGCTGCGTGCAACTTGTGTGACTCAATGCAGACAATGAAGGTGAGCAGATGGAGCGGTGGCGCTTGCGACTGCGCGCGTTCTACTGGGCGCACGACCCCCGCAAAGTCGATCGCGTCGAGGATATCTTGGCCAACCACCGGGTGCGTATTGCTGTCATTCGAACAGCACCGAGCGGTTAATAACAGTGCTGAATACTGACAGGGTAAAGAGGAAGAGTTTCTGCAGCGGGTGCACCGCGAGTTTGGCGTTCGCGACTTCAGCGGTGAAGAAGCGATCGACGACATTTACGAGCACCAGCGCTACTCGTATCTGAGCTTCTCGTGGGGCTCCTCCTTCCCAGGTGCATACACTATAGTATCAGCTTATAGTTTTTATTAATAATGCATTGATTAATGATGTGTATTGTGGTCATCGGCAGGCCACCTTCTTCCGACGGACCGTCATCAATGGAGCGGACTGCATGGTTCACCGTCTAGCCAAACCCGCGCAAAAGTGGATCCTCAACTTCCTGTGAACTGGAAATGGACGAGTGATTGGGTCGTCGACAAAACCTCGTGCAAGTGCGATGCGGACGGATGGGTCTACGCTTTGGACTTTACCATGATTAACTACTTGATCAAGAAAGGCAAAGAGCGCAGTGAGCCGAATGCAACTGACTATGTGCGACGAAGACGGTGGGTCCGGACTCGACGCCGCGTGCTGAATGATATTCCGTCGATTGTATTACCTGAACCTGCTAGCAACGTTAACGAACTCGAGTCTTGCAGCAGTGATGAAGCAGATAACATCGTGAACTGGGTTGTTGATACCAACGGAGATACTTCGCCAAAATCTCCCAACAAGAATGACGTAGCAGGAGATTCTATCCCGGAAGAGCTGGACAAGTCGATCGATGCTGAACGACCAGGGTCGCCTACATCGCCCAAAACGCTGCCAGCACCTTCACCGCGCATTGAGCTGGAAATGTATTCGATGAACATGGACAAGCCTGCACTCGATGCTGCTTGGAAAGCAGCTGTGAAAGATCTGGAACAAGTGTACATGCGGTCTAAAGAGCAACGAGCGAAGAAGAAGCAAAACTGGGGAGTAAAAAAGGAGAAATTGAAGCGACAAATGCATCTACTTGAGAAGACTATCGTGTCAATTCAAGCGGTTGCCCTGGAAGAAGAGCAAAAGCGACAACAAGAAAGAGCACAGTTGCCAGGTAGTCCTCGGAACAAGAAGCAAGGCGCAATACCTTCACCGACAAGTACTTCTACGCCTACAGCTGCCTCGATGGATAGCCCGACAAATGCGATCAATCTGGCAGCAAGAATGCACTGCGCACAATCCAAACTAGATGCCCTGCGACGATTCTATTGGCATCCACGCGAGAATGGCTACTCTCTGCGTTTCAGCATTGACGGTATTTTTTACGGACTTCGCGACTTCTTCGTCGAAAGCTTCGATGGTTCCTACTCGATCCAGATCAGCCACCAGACGAACGGTGCGCAGGGAATCACTCCTACGTGTAAAATCTCGATGAAAGGCCACGCGGTGTGTTGCGGTAAACATGTGAAGGTTGTCGGTGAGAAGGGAACGCGTATACCGAAATCGATTTGGGACAGCATGTACATGGACTCTGACTTTGAAGCCTCCATTAACCTCATTTACGTGGAGGATATTGACGATCCAAGCGCCGTGGGGCAAGGCAGATGGGAATTTCTCTTTTCACCAGAGGCCACTTACGTGGAGCTTATTAACTTCACAAGACGCGTAAAAGGTGGCATGGATTTACCCGAGCCGATGGTCCGCAAGCTTTGCTCTGATGTGCTGAGCTCACTTATCCGTGACTTAACTTTACTGTACTTTCCGTATGAACTGGCATTGGCTTTCAACTTGCCTCCAGCCAAGCTTGACATCAAAGGTGAAATCAAGATAACAGGACAGTCTATTGATCATGTCATGGAGAAGGAGCTCAAGGAGCTTGACTTAAATGTGATTCGAGAAGACCAAGCAAAACAAAAGCTGCTCAAACAAGTAAGTGACGTTGGCGGCGATGGAGAATTAGTACGTCCGTTGACCCCCATTAAGGGCGCTGCGTCGGCTGCTGCACAAATGTTCTCGTCTTTGCTGACTGGCTCCAACAAGGAAATGCAAGCTATCGCGGAGCTGTTGCAGCTATCTCCGCCGCAGTTCAATTTGCTGATTGCTCTCAAAAACAGTGGGCTCTTTCCTTCTACGTACAGTTTTCACTCACTCGCCTCGATTTGTTCGTACTACAACGCTTTCTCAGTCGATGAAGAAACGATCGAGTCGAAAGAAGACGATGACGAGAAAACTCAAGACGAGAGACTCCGTGCAGCGTGGAAGCGAGTTGTTGAATTGGTCTTCATTAAGAAAATGCAGACAGGCATCCTGTCACCGAAAACTCAGAAGAGATCGTCACTAGAGAATGATACGGCTGGAAAGCAGACCCAATTCGAGCTGTTCGATATCGACAAGCTTTTCGATACGATCAAACGTTTGTCGAAGAAACCGGCGAGTGTACAAGTCTCGGTGAAGCATTTCAATTCAACTCTTAATGCTCTCAACGTCGTTGAGGCTTTGTCCAAGCTGTACGAGCGCATTGTACTCGGCATCGACTATAGCAAGCCACGAACAGGAGCGGATGGCTTCATTTATGGTATTCGTCTTGGACGAAAGGCTACCGTCCACCCTGCAATGGCGATGGCTGCAGCAGCAGCCGCAGCATTAGCCACAGAAAATACTGGCGAAGAAATGCATCCAGTGGGTTCGCCTCCAGCTCTTGATTTAAGGCGATATCGCCCAGCCGAAGTCTCATTTCGAACTAGAGTCCAGACATTCAGTACATTCTGGCAGACGTTGAAGAAGGTGATTGAGTTTGTTCGAGAAAATGTCGACGACGTGAGTGCCGAGCTTGCTGGAAATGTGAAGGGAACCGGTGAGGATTGCGTGCTCAATGGGTCGTTTAAGGATGCCGACTACCGTGGACCTTTAAGCATGGGACTTGCCGTGCCTCCGTGTTTCCTCGGCTTTTACCGCGCTGAGACGGTTAAATTAGGGAACAATCGTGTTGGAATGCAGGTGGATGCCATGCTTCCGTCAACTTCTGCTAACGCTACGACTGGGAAGCAGCAGACTGTCAAAGCATTGGAGCCCGTCGGCCGTGTAATGTTGTCAGACTTATCCACTGAAGTACTCTTAGATCTCGACGCTCTGATAGCACGCGAAGAAGAGCGTCGAGAACAAGCCATGACGGTCGCTAAAAAGAAGAAGTCGGCTTCTCCTGGATCTCCCAAGCAGCTCAATACAGCAGGAACAACCCCCAAGAAACCAAGTCAACATTGCGCATTGAGCTTCTCCTTTGGTCCCAGTAGTACCGAAGGCGACGAGGACAATGTGCCACCTCCAACTAAAGCCTTGGGCCAGCTCAACGTGAGTACCAGTGAGTTCACCAAGCTCCACACCACAGCGAAGGCAGGATCCTTCATGCTACGGCTGCTGTCAATTGCCGACTATCTGCTCACTCACTACGTGCAACCCCACATCATGAAGGCATTCCCACAGCACCAAGTGCTGTTCGACACTGCCAAAAGGAACATAATGGCATTGCTACAGTCGCCAAAGCTCGAGGTGGACTTCGATATCATGGCAAGGGCGTTTATCCACGAAGACGAAAGCCTCATGGTCACTTGTAGCGGATCGCCGCTGCATCCGACTCCAATGACGTTCAAGGACGAAGTGAACTTGCTTGACATCGTCCTGCAGGTGGATGATCTGGTGAATATCTGGATCGACGATCGGTATCCACCGTACTCGAATCCGCTCTACTTCTAAGACGGCAAGATGCAAGGTGAACGCGCAGAAACTACAAAATGGATCATATCCCGAAAGGGTTAATTTCGATAAATACATGAAAGCTGGAGTTAACTACACACGTCTCCTCCTTCACCTACTGCGTACAACAACTCATCGGCGTGAGTAGTGCTTCTGCAACGCCTATCGACGTGTTCAGCCCACCAGGCGAACTCTGTACTGCACTAGTCTACATCCCCACCATATCATTCTCATCCTCGCCTGCTTAAGTCTGCAACTTCCTCCTTCCTCTCAATACACGCACAAAAAGTAGCTTCTCGAGCTCCTACCAAGAACAGCACCGAGTCAGTTGCCGCCAACGCTGCGCTTCGATGAAGCCCCTTTCGACTTACAGGGCGTTGCAGTGTTGCATCCTTACACTCCATCCATCGTCGCCTCAACTGGCAACAGCTTTTGAAGCTGAGCCATTTCGTCGGACAGTAGCACAATCTTTATATCCGCCTCCTCGATCTTGGTCACGCATTGCTCATACTCCGCCCGTATCGCATCGAAGTCAAGTTCACCCTTGCCCGGAATCAATGCGTCTGTAGAATTTGGCTCCTCAATAATGGGGGCATTGCACGAGTTCTCAGCTCGTACATCGTCCGTAACTTCTATTGTCGAGACACCCTATTGCAGAAAAGCAAGAGCAAACAACCACACAAAACATGCGATTAGTGTTGGTGCCCAAACCACGGACTCACCCGCACTAGGCACTATGCCGCCGCGACAGGCTCAATAGATTTCTTTACGCAAGGTTGACTCGCCCGATCTCCGTTTCGCCCACCACTGCTCGCCGGCACCTGATGCTGCAATACAGGAGGCAAAACGTGCAAATCGACGTTTATACTGACCGCTGAAGTATTCCCGCGCTCTTGAATCTCCACCACTGGTGTCTCTGGAGAGTTGGCCCCTGTTCCTATTTCTGCTGGTAGCTTGAGTGGGTTCTCCTTGTCTTCACTTACGCTAGCTTGTGCATCAATGCTGGCGGTAGCTCTCTGGGCTTCCTCTGCAACAGCTCCAGGCGGCGGTTTCTTCGCAATGTCGATAGCAGAGGATCTTACCTCGGGCGATTTCTCTGAAGCACCTGACACCAGAGCAACCACAGTACTCACCTTTTTCGGAGACAACTGATGTGGAGTACATGACAACGACGCTGGACTCGACGACGTCCCTGAAGGATGCTTGGACACTGTAGCTGCGGCGTTCTCCAACAAGCGATTTGACTGTTCTTTCTCACGTTCAGCAATCTTGCGTCGCATTTCTTTTATTGCGTCTTGTAAGCTGCTTGATGCCGTTGATTTTGTGCTTATATTGTCTCCGCCTTCGCGTGGTGAAAAATCTTCCGGACTGAGGCGAATCACTAACGACTGAGAGCACGCTGTCAGCGGGCGGAACTCCGGGGTTGTCACAACCGGTTCACCTGACGGTTTTGCTGACTCCAATACACGGGCCGAAGGAGTCTCTGCCTGGTCTCCTGTTCCATTCTGCTCCGATGTAGATGTTGATTTATCGGTCTCGGTGGAAGATCTATCGATCACCATAAGCTCAATGTCGGATACATCGCTTGCTTTCGGCAGTGTGGCCTTTGACGACTTCTCCGCTGCAGTTGAATCCGTCTGCGGTGCTGAAGGTTTCTCGTTGGCCACGTTATCCCCATCCTCACACGCAGCATTCGCGCAACCACTACTCTGTTCGGGACTTTCAACTGCATTTGACTCACCAACGGGTGGCGTCGGCACTTGAGCAGCGTCTTGTGCCTTGCTAACAGCTCGTTTCCGGTTTCGCGTCATGGATCGTAAAATCTCCAGGCGAAGCTCATTTTCACTTTTGGGACTCGCTGGTTCTGAAACTGAGCGTTTCTCTTCGTTGTGAGCTGGTTTTGGAGGAGATGACGATGACGAAGACGAGAAAGAAGAATCCACCTCAGTCACTGCTGGGGTTACTGATGTGGACGTAGATGTCTTCAGGGACCGGGTAACCTTACTTCGGAGGGCAGCCGCTCGAAGACTGTCAAGGTCAACATCCTCAGAGCCGTCGCGTTCCTTGTTGGGAATAGGACTGGAGATAGCAGCACGACTTTGGTGAGGGATAGGAGGAAGGGGCGATTGATCGCTTACGGAGCGTTGCAACGAATGACTGGCTCCACTCGGTATCGGTCTGAGTGCCGATATCGACACCGGTCGGTACTTAAATCCCCCCTGCATCGGAGGCTCCGCGAATATCGCGTGGAGGGGGCGTTCAGCCTCGCCACCAAGCATTTCCATACTTCCTTGACGGTTCACGCGCAAAATCTGGCTGTCTTCGAATGGCGGAGGAGGTGGCATTGGAGGATTCTGTAGCTGTAGAGGTGGGGGCCGCATCGGAGGATACATGCCACCAACAACCGGACGTCCAGGTTGAAAAGGGGCTGGAGGTGGATCTCGGAACACAGGACGCACATTCATTGCGTTGTCTCTTGGGCCGCTTCCGTTTCTCATCATCGCAAGCGTGTACTGCCCTGGTGGCGGGGCATCTCCAAATGGCCGCTGACGAGTCGTCCGCTCAAAGTCCGGGATTATTTCTCCTGGCGGGGCATGCATCATCTGCATCGCTTCCAGCTTCCGCTTGCTTTTTTTCTTGCCGCGCTTTTTTTGCTTCTTGATACGCTGGTGAGAGCGAATTCCCATCGCGTCCACGGAATATGCATCAAACAATCCAGGTCGGCTCCCTCGCATCATTGTCTGCTGAACCTGCATCGTCGGCCTCGGGGCTGCACCTCCTTCGAAGATCTCTCCGTCCTCCAAATTCTCAACTTCAACAATTCGATCCGAGGTTGATGGACACTCCGTAGTGTCCTCTCCTGCTCCCCGTGCTTGGCTAGGAAGGTCTTCATCCACGTCCATCCCGCCGTCATCGCCGTCGCCATACAGCGGAGGCGTAGACGTCTGCTGTCTAGTCGCTTCCACCTGAGTATTCCGTTCCAGGTCATTTCTCTCCTGCCCCTCTTGAGAAAATGGAATTGCCTTGCGGATATCATCCAACGCCGCTCCAACATCTTTCTGCGTCTGGGAATGAGAATCTTGTTCACTCACCGGCGTAGTCGTAGGCAATGAAACCGACTGAGATGTCGACAAAGTCGCCAGATCATGCACAGAAGAAGCCAACGGTATGGGCATAGGTGACGACGTTATTGAAGGCACAACCGGCCAGTCCTCGTCCACATCCGACTCGTTATCTTCCACAATCGGTACCACCATGTCCGACGTCTGTTGCAGTGGCTGCGTCGCCGCCGTATCCTCCTTCTTATTGCCGTCCAACATGCTTAACTTGACTGCATCTGAAGCTGCAGAGCTCACAGTAGCAGCTGTAGCAGTTGCAGCAGCGGTAGTTACTGATTGTTGTGCCCCCATTGGCTCGTCCTCTTCCTCATCGTCGTCGTCCAGCGTCAAGTCGATCGCTTGGCCCGATGAGCTGCCACTTTGACTTGGAGTCTGTATCGGATCAGGCTTGAGCACTGCTGGCCGCACTCCAGCAACAACGGGAGCCCCATTAGTGGGTCTCCCCAGCTGGAAGAGCGCGGAACTCGCAGGCGGCGCCGTGGGCCTCACGCCGGGTGGATGTGATAGCGGTCTTTTCATCTGGAAGAAGCCCTTTGACTGGGTCTGAGTATGCTGCGCTCGCTTTTCAGCCTTCCACTGTTCCTTGTTGCGAGCCATACGCGGCTGACTCTCTTCAACTGGACTTAGTGGCTGCTATAGACCGAATTGGAGAGTAAGCAGAGTATCTACACGTAGCCAATACTACCAGTAATCGACTTGACTCGCTAGCTTTTGTCTGCGCGCCGTGGTCAGCTCCCGTCCCCAAGCACTGCGTCTCGTTTCGCTTTTGGAACGTCGGCCAAAGAGAGCATGAAACATACTAAGTACGAACCGAGAGTGATGGTCAAACTGGTGTACACGTACATATTCCGCATCCAGTGTCAACATGCTTCTCATTCACAATCGGAAAATCAGCCCAAGCAGCAAGTTGAAGCCCAGGAATCACCAGTCATGGCCCCCGTTCCGCACTACGTCAAGTCTGTCGCGCTCAAGAACTCGACGTCGCACCACGTGACGGTGGTTGCGACCTTCGGCTCCGACGAGTTCGAGGCTGAGGGCAAGGCCAAGATCAAGGAGACGTGCGAGTTGGCGCCCGGAGCCGAGACGACCATCAAGGAACGCGAGTACGACATGGGCGGCTGGACGGCCACGGCCGCGCTCTTCTCACTGGAGGTGGAGCACTCCACGGATAGCAAGCTGCTGGGCAAGACGCTCTACACGCCTAGCGTCAGCGGCATCGTGGACGTGCTACACGTCGATATCGGCGCGGACGAGGAGGCCAAGAACTTCAAGGTCGCGGCTGTGCGTGAGGCCTAAGCTGCTGCAGTTGCAGAGATTGTTGCTACCTCTTTCACACTACGGATGCACTTCTCGACGTCTTTCACTTCATTCTAAAACAAAACTTTTTTTTCTTTAATGAAATGGTTAGCAATTGGTCGGTCTGGTCGTGCCGTGGATGTGGTGAGCTTGCCCTGCGTGTGCGCCATAAATACTTGTGATCTTTGTCCAAGCTACATTGTCAGCGAGCGAGACGGCAGCTGGCTGGATGGTCGGTTCTCATCTCAGCTAGCGCTTCCTATCACCGCTGTCAAAATCTCTACACAATCCGAGAAGTCAGCGAGGCGCTCGCTGTCATGAGAGAAGCCGGGGGCTAACGCACTTACACGATGTGGTTCCCAGACGAGATATCATCGATCGGTGGTCGCCCATACATGACCATAGAAGAGTTGCTCGATACCTTGTAGGCCGGGAGGGGCTGGTTTGTAGCTTCTCCGGCATCTCGCGTCTCGATCTCGTCCACCTGTGAGTTGGAAAAGTATGCGCTGCCCGCATCAGAGCGTGGTGATAACGGTGAAGCGGGTGTCCCCGGAGAGTACGGGGCTGCCAAGTAACTCGTGTCTCCGCTTTCTGATCTTGGCGTATATACATCGCCGTTCGCACCGGTATTGGTCTGCACAGACCGCTGTCCGGCAAGGTCGACGTGTAAACCGAATCCTCGTTTCGGGCCACTGTTGCTCCTCCGCTTGCGGTACGAACTGCTGCTGCGCCGGCCGCTGTCGCGCTCGCGGATCTCGCCGCTCTGGTTGCTGAGCACTTCCAAGCTGTCGTCCACCTCCGCTTCGATAGCGGCCAGTTCCTCTTCCTCGCTGCGCACGCTTTCGCCAGACAGACGTGAATCGCTTGTCTGGTTGACACTGGGCTTTGAGTTGTTTGGCGCTGAGTCGGACTTGGGCTTTTCCCCACAGCATCGTTTCCACCATGGCACGCGAACCTACACCACCATGCCACAACCACGACATCAGAGGCGAAAAATACACGAACACATTGTTAATATCTATAAATAAGGAGAAATGTGTGTGTTCTGGTCTGCTAAGTCCCGCTGCCTTTGCTGCTGGAACTGCAGCTCTCTGTTGCCGAGATATCGCGGTGGCTGATAGGGTATATACGTACAGTGTTTTGTCGCTCCTGAGCGTTTTTCCGCTTGCGTTGACGGACAATGTAGTCGTACGTCGTGATGTTCTCCATGCCTATGCAAAGCAATAGCAACAACAACAACAACAACAACAACAATGTTTGGTTAGCACGCACATAGGAACTGTAGAAAGAATGTTTGAGTCGTACACAAGTGGAAGTGGAAGAGTGCGAGCTGTCCGATCATGAAGAGCCACGGACTCAGGAAGGCCAGCAGCACGATGTGGATGATCCGTAGCGTCTGCAGCGAGATGCGATACTGCTCGTCCACGCAGAGTCCAGTGAGATCGTCCTTCTCTGTTGAGCAACCATAGCTCGTGGCTGAGTTCCCCATAACATCGTCTTCGTTCGTGTACAGCTCCACGACGAGATAAATGCCCACGGCGATCTGCACCGCTAGAAACACCGACGCACCCACGACGGACCCCAGGAAGAAGCGGTAGTTCTTCTTGCCTACGCAGTTATTAAGCCACTTGCAGTGGTGGTCGAACACGTCCACGCACTTATCGCACAGGCGGCAGTGTCGGCTCTGGTCGTTCCTGCACGTTAATAGCGTCAAGTCCATTAGAACCGTCTTGACACATTACGGAGGCCTCGAAACCAGCACTACGTACACATATTTCGTACAGACGTTGCAATAGACTCTGTTGTCTGGGCGCGAGTCTCGGGCATCAGCCATGGTCTGTGGTATCAAAAACAACATCACTATGAGTCTGAAGTCGCCGCTCAAACCTGATCCTGTGTCGCTCTTACCGACGGTCTCATGATGCAGTCATCGGACGGGTCCGTGCCCGTACAGACGGCCACAGACACTACCGTGACGAGGCAGGCGGCGGCATACACGACGCTGAGCACGATAGCAGGCGTTTTGTCCAAGATGGGCGTGTAGAAGGCGAAGAAGAGCGCCATGACGGCCGGGAAGACCACCCACGTGGCCAGCTGCAGCACGTGGAACGGCGTCTCCCACCCGTTCTTGCGCATTTTAAGCTATGCCTGGGGGCGTCGGGGGCTGGAGGTGAGGCGAGGCGAGGAGGATGCGATACAAGCTGTCGCCGAACGCTGTCGGTCGTCGCGCTGCGCTGTCTATCAAGCAAGAGCTCTAAAAACAAAAACCGTATGGGGCGTAATATGCGAAAAACAATTTGTTTGCTACGGGTTTTGGCTTCCACATAAGTATCCTAAGATGAATGTGTCTCGTACCACTTCCGTTTCCAGGGAAAACATACTCTATTAGTCAGAACGCAGAAGGCTTAAGGTCAAAGTAAAACGGCTGCTTGGAGATACATGACAGCACCATCAAGCTCTGCTTGATAAGCTGCAGGAATGATACCATCGTAAAACAGCGTTTGACTATGCCATCACAACCAGCACTGCAGAAGTGCTGGTCCAGCAGTACTTGATTGATAAGATACCGGAGATAGGTAAAAGCAAAGATCGAAAGACGAAAAACTGACTCCTAAACGGCAACTAAGGGACCGTCACTCCTGTTCAGTGAATTGTCACTGCAAATTGCAGTGGGTCGTCCGTTAGTTTCATGCTGGCCGTTGTGCCTGTTGCGATGGAAGAAAACTTTCAGTGGACTCTCGCAGGGTAGAGTTCACTTTGCCAGCCAGCGTAGCGTCCCTTCAAGATCCATCGACACTCTACAGAAGCTGTCTGCCAGCCATGTCTAGGGAAGGTGCGTGCTGTCCTCTATAATCATTCACTCACGTAAAGGAAGCAGCCAGCTAATGCTCACCGTGTTGTGGTGCAGAGGAGACCATGAATCAACCCGAAATGACGGATTTCGAAAGGTTGGACGACGAGGAGGAAGTTTTTGACAACGACGTTGGCGAAGAGAACTCGGAGGTGCGCGGATTCTGCTCTACAACTGGGTGTTGCTTTACGCGTTTGAACGGATCGACATCCGCTTATACGAATATACCTGCTCACAGGAGTCCAAGTTCGACGAGATGATTGGCGTGCTGCAGGATCTCCTGATCGACCCCGAGTTCGTCGACATGCAAAGCGAGTTCTGCCGCATTAACTGCGGTAGGACAATAGATAAAGTTTTTTAGGCTACCCACATGATGTTTAGTGTCCCTTTTGGAGCTCACATTGCCGTTTTGCTGGAGTGTAGAGATCTTCGACAACGTGTCCGAGAACAAATTAATCTACATGGACATCTTCCAGCAGTACACCGACCTCATCGGTACGTCGTGTGTGAGATGGAGGTGGGTTCCATACATAGGTTGTCTAACGATACAACCGCACGTTTGTAGAAACGTTTATCGAGCGGCGACTGCACGAGAAGCTCGAGGTGAATAAATGCACAAGCAACACAAGATATTGACTGCCGATTTTTACGCAACGCACTGTTCTAACATAGCATGGGAATGTTTTGTGTTCGCTAGTACTTCTCCATGGAGGAACTCTGCAATCAAATTCAAGAGCATGAAGGTAAGTGAAGTTATATCGGTTGTAGACACTATCTTGAGGACGCCGGTCTCACATAGTCTTGGCTTGCTTCAGACGAGATCCCACTGGATGTTAGCGATGTCCTACTAAGCAGCTCGGATTTTGAAGAGTTTAAGAGCCTCATGCTCTCGTTCAAGCAAAATGAGACCCCGTGCATCGAAATCACCGGAGATGCACTCCTTTGTTGCGGCCACTAGCGAAAGACGTTTTCAAAGGGTATTGTTTACTTAATTCGGTAATGCAAGACTTGTATGCTGATGATGATGCCCCCGGTGACCAAAGACGTTAGGTGGTCTTGATCGTTCTGTAAAGTACTTTCAACAAAGCCTACCCTTGCGGGATTCGAGCTTGGAAGCTCTCCTCCGGTTTTCAGCGGCAATGTTAAACGCTTACTGGAGACGAAAGGACTCACGCAAGGTTTTTTGAGAAGGAGATGTCTTACTCGAACCAATCACTAGGACTACGTCGTGGCACAAGTCTACATGATAGTGCACCTGCCGCATGTGCATTTTGCCATCGCCTTCGCTTCGAGCTCCTCGTCCACTGCCTGTTGCAGGTTCTACACAATAGTAGGTAAGTGTTAGGTAAGAAAAGTTTAGAACGAAGGAAAGCAGGTCGAACTCACCGCGTCTTCCTTGCGCTCTGTCGCGTTTTCGGTTGTTTCTGCTGCGGGTTGAGTGCTTGTAACTTCTTCAGCTGGATTTGATTCAACCGGGACATCCGTCGAGTCCGCAGGAGGGGCCTCGGTTTGCTCAGTCACTTCGATTTCAATCTTGGCTTGATCCACAGTTTCCCCCTTGGCTTCCTGTGCCAAGTCTGCTCTCGGCTCAGGAATCGCCTCTTCCTCTTCTTCTTCCTCCTTCTCCTCTGGTTCAGCCTCGACTGTAGGAACATCTTGGTTTTGCTTTGTGGCCAAATGCGTCTCCGCTTCGGCCTTTTCGATCGTTGCTGCCAAATCTGACAGCACTTGGTAGATGATGGCCATAGTATGGATGATTGCCACTGTCTTGACGACCGCCAAAGTCTTGATTTCTTGGGTTGATGGATAATCGACAGGAAGGATTTCGGTAATATTTGTTTCCTGTTCAATGGCGGGGCTGTCCTCAGACTCGGTCTCTTCGTCTTCGTTGTCAGCATCGCTTCCAGACTCCTGGTTCAAATCGTCGTCGTCAGCCGGGTTGTCGACATCCTGCTTGTCTTCCGACGCCTGATTGCATACCTCAGGCGGCACTTGAACGCTGGCTTTGCCTTCGGTACACTCCTCGCTTTCTGCAGGCTCCTCTTCCTTAGCGTTTCCAAGCTTCTCCTCCTTCGATGGCGCCGAGGTGGGTTCTGAAACTCTCAAGTTGGTCTCTTTCTCTTGGACTGCTGGTAACGTGGAAGAGCTCCTTGATGAGATTAATGCCTTGGCGTCCACTCCTGCCTGTTCGATCTTGGACATCGCCATTTCCACCTGCAGACACAACAGAGCATGGTTAGATCTCCTACATAAAATTTGAAACAACATCGTACCTCTTGGTTAGAAAACATGGCGGGCTCGTTTCTCGCGACGGGTTTGAAGAGGTGACCAGCACGCTCCTCCGAAAACATCATGAAATGCTGTAAGCAGAACAGCACCTGCACCATGTTCGTCCCCTCATACAGATCGTCCGTGCAAAACAGCGACAAGTCGTTCATTCCGATTCTGCGAACACAAATTGTTAACTCATAATGCTAAGGAATGGGCAACCACAGCTTCATTTCGTACGACTTGCACTGCCGCAGGAAGAGGGAAATGTTCTCCCTCTCCTTCCAAGGAGCCATTCGCAATGAGTACTGGCGGCTAATGGGCGACATGCAGCTGGAAGAAGCAGGGAAGAGCGTCTCCATCTATTCATCACACACGGTGGAAGCGTTAGCTTCTGAAGCATTAGTTATTCCAGCATGATTGACGTACCATTTCACGTAGCACCACGCCGGACTTGAGTGCCTCAAACAGATCCGTAGTCGGCAGCTCACGTTGCAGCACACTCCCAATCCATGTCATCACCTCCTGCAGCCAGAAGATAGTTCTTGTTAGTCATTATACCAGCATTAAACTAATACACGCCAATTGCTTACGCGCTGACGGCGAAGGTACTCGATAGCCATCGCTTTGTCGCCCGCCCACTTTGCCGACAGCGATAGACTGCGCTGGTGCTTGCCACCCATCGGTGACTGGCGCATGTCGCTGCTTTCGTCGTGGTTCGGTACCAGTACATTCACGTCCATGTCTATGGCTTACGTTGAACCGAAGTTGTAGATGTCGATGGTTCCAGCGTCGTGTCTCTAAAGAAAGTATGACCTACCAGAGCCAACTCCAATCGCCTCAGCCATTGCTTATCCAGTGTGTGAAACCAACGGAAGGCGCTTTTGCTCAACAGCACTATCTCCCATGACTATCACCACTTTGCTCGATCCCATCGCTCACCACAATCCCAACAGGGATGAAAATACACATTCTCACACGTCACATGTTGCAGTTGGCTATCGTCACCAAAATGTCACCAGAAGTTACTTTTTGTCACTCTAATTCGTACTTAGTCGGGCTGTCAGTCCACCGCCAACAGTATTCACATCGAATATTGGCACCATGATTCGCGTGGTGGCGGGGACGTATGAAGGCTTACTGTACGGCTGGGAGTGCCCCACGGTGGCTGCGGGCGAGCGCGCCAAGATGAAGCTCACCTTCGGCTACGCTGCACACACAGAGTGCATCAAGAGCGTGGCACTTATGGCCGCCAAGCAGGGCAAAACAATGCTGTCTGGCGCCAGCGACGAGATGATCAAGTGCGTTCGTTTGTCCTTATCCTTTTCGGGTAGTTCGACAGTGGCGTGGGATAAAGCAGTAGACAGTGTACTAACATGCTACTGTGTTGTTGCACACAGGATCTACAATGTGGACAAGCGCGTGGAGGTCGGCAGCCTCATGGAGCAGCACGGAGCCATCACGAGCCTCGAGTTCTTCGGTCAGAGTCACGTGCTCAGCGGCAGCGCCGACAATTCCATCTGCATCTGGCGTACGTCGGACTGGAACTGTCTGCACATCCTTGGTGGTCACAAGTAAGTACCTGGTTGCAGATGCAAGTGATTTAAGCATGAGCTAAGCTTGTTGATTGCTCATAGGGGAGAGATCAACTCGATCGCGGTGCACCCTAGTGGAAAGATGTGCTTCTCGGTGGCGCGCGACCGCACGCTACGCATGTGGAACCTCGTGAAGGGCCGTATCGCTTTCATCCGTCGGCTGGAGAAGGAGGCGGAGCTTGTTATGATCTCGCAGAAGGGCACGCACTACGCACTCGGCTTTGGCAAGGACTTGTCGGTGTTCAACATGAACGCAGAGGTGAGTCGGCAGTGGACATTGGAAAAATGCTACTTACGTGGAACGATATCTAAGCATTGTTATTGTTTTTTTTTGCTGTTGAATAGCTGGTGGGCACGCTGGAGCATTCGAAGAAGATTCACTGCGCTGCGTTCGCTACGGATGAGTACATCGTCTGCGGTGGCGACGACAAGCATATTAATATCTGGAAGACCAACGGAGCGTACGTACTGCGCCGGCTATAGTCGAGGATGCTCTCGTTTATCACTTGACCTAACATCGTGATGTTTTTTATAAAACAGATTGGTTGCAAAGGTGACCCACAAGGATATTGACGCCCGCATCCGATGCCTGCAAGTGGTGTATCCGCACGGCGAGGACAAGCTGCCATGGATCGTCCTGGCTACGTCTGACGGCGCGTTCCAGATCTGGGATTTCGCTTCTTTTACTTTGGACGAGTCGTCTCCCGAAGAGTCGAACAAGTCGGTGGGGCCGATTGCCTCGACTGTACTTCTTACCAAGCCTCGTGTGACCTGCCTCTCCGTGTGCGTTGCAAATGAAAAGAGCACTGAGGGAGCTACCAAAAGCGAGGATGCTACCTCGAAGGTAAAGAAGAGCAAGAAGAACAAGAAGATGACTGACAGGACACCCGCTGCTCCTGCTGCTGGCGTTCCACACGTGGTTGTCGAGCTGGGTGATGGCGAAAGCAAGGCTGCAGATGAAGACGAATCGTCCAAAAAGCGCAAATCGACTGATGACAGCCAGCATAAAAACAAGAACAAGAAGAGAAAGCAAAAAAAATCGAGGCAGTAGAGCTACAAACATCTTGAGCGCGACTGGGAAAAAAGTAATAGAGTCCATTGCTACACGTAATCTTGTTGGCTGCTGCTTCATTGATTGTGAAAGATATTATAAACGATCTACATGTACATGAACAATGTATTCGGCGTACAGTACTTCGTATAAAATGACACTGGTGGTTAAGTAGCCTTATACAGTGCATACATACTGTGGTGGTAAGCGTTGGTCCCCGCAATGGCGGGGGGGGGGCTGGATCTGAAATCATCAGGTTCGACGTCAGTCTTGATCAGTCTTAGCCCCGTAAAGAGGGGGCAGGAACTGAACACACGAGGGTTAATGTGTAGTGGTAGCGAGTCTTGACCGCTAGAGAAGTTACCAGGTTCTCCGCGGTTTGGCAGCGAAATCTTGAACGCGAGCGGTTGCCAGCCCGTCGCGCCTTGGTGTCGGTCTTGAACGCAAGAGGTTCCAGTCTCGGTCCCGTAATGAGGGGGCTGGATCTGAAACACTCTTCTCGTTGCTCCGTCACATCCTCAATGCTGTACCAGCTTTCGCCGTTGCAGAGGCCTGGCTAGCTGGGCGGTACTTGCTTCGTCCAGATGCTCCGATCGTTTGCGTTTACTGGAAGTGGTATTGGTGCTGTCCCCACCGATGTCTTGTTGCTGAGTATCTTCGTTCGCTTTCACTCCGTCATTGGAAGTATTTGAATCACTCAAAAACTCGAGCAACTCCATATCCGTCGGCATTATCATGCCATTCAGTCCCAAATCATCAGCCTCGACGCCCTGGACGGCCTTGAGCCACGCTTCGCTAACTGGGGGCTCTTCTAAGGCCTCCAAATCCACGCGTGTTAGCACTTCAACCTCGATTGCGTCCAATTGATTCTTCTGCAGCTGAGTGTGCGTGTCGTGATGGCACGCATCGGTCGTGGTGTTTGTCTCCTTGCAATCTTCATCTCCTGCAGTTGGTCGGACTGCCTGCGTCGACTGAACGGCGGTGCCGTCGGATGTCGTGCTGCTTTCATTGCCAGAGTCTGGAGCTACACAAGGCGCTGATCTCTCATTGCGCGCTTGCAATGCAGCCCGCACCTTCTGCAGCTCTGCTTCCTTCGTGATCAATTCGGTCTCGAGCCAAATGATCTTCTCCTGGTCGGTCTGGGGCTTAGCATTGGGGAACACTCGTCTCTCGTCGATGTACTCGCACTTACAGCGTCGGCGTCTCACTGCGTCGGCGATTTTGTCGATCTGTTGAAGCGCCAGCGCGCGAATTCCTTGTACGCTGCGATGCGCCGCTGCCGCTTTGTCCATGCTAGCCTCGTTAGCCCGCTGCAGATGCGTGTTTGCAGCCTGCAGCTTCCCGATCTGAAGATTCGCCCCTGCTGCCCGGATTGAGTTATCACGCGTAAGTCGCGCGTTTTCAGCTTCCAGCTCCTGAATTCGCATGGCAAATTCCTTCGGCGCTGTAGCGGAGTCCCTTAGACGGGCGTTCTCTTCTTGTAGCTCTCGGATCCACGCCGTTGGTCTCTCCTTCGCAACGTGATGGGGAATCTTCCACTCGGCAAGTTCCTGCAAGAGTCGCAGACGCTCGTTGTTCTCGTCGACTGGAAGACGAGAGTTCTCTTGCGGATGACAGTTGTTCTTCAGCGCAAGGTGCGTGTTGTCCGTTGTGGTAGCAGCAGCGGGGAGCGCGACTGAAGTGATGCCCTCCAGCAGAAAGCTCAGATCAGCGACTTCTACGGGCGATCCGCTCGTCCTCTGCATGTTGTTGAGTCGACTTGTGGTCAGGAGATCAAAAGATCGAATGAATCGCGCTCGTGTTTTCGGTGTGCTTGGGATAGATCAAGTGAGTTCGTGATGTGAATTGACTACTAGTCAGACTGGAAGAGAAGAGGGACGAGGCGCTGGCCATTTTCGAGAAGATTTACAGATTGAGCAGTAAATCGAAAGAATCGAAGTTGAAGTGGTCTTTAACTGACGGATCAACACAATTTCGCCCAATGATGGAGCGAGGTTTAACGAGTGGCCATCCGCCGTTTGCCCGAACCGCTCGTGCGTTGATTGGCTTTTTGAAACGTTTTTGTCAGTCATGAAGCGCTCTTGTCCCCATTCGCCTTCCGCCCAGCAGTCCAAGCAGCAGCGCAGTATTATCAGCACCATGGCCTCTGAGAACTTGACACACTCCATCGTAGGACTGGGCAACCCTTTGCTCGACATCTTGGCCGATGTGACGCCCGAGTTCCTGACTAAGTACGGACTTAAGCTGGATAACGCCATCCTGGCGGACGAGACCCACGCTCCCATGTTCGAGGAGCTGCAGACGCTTAAGCCCGCGTTTGTGGCCGGTGGCGCCACGCAGAACTCCATCCGCGTAGCTCAGTGGATGCTCAACAAGCACAACAAGACGGCCACGTCTTTCTTCGGCTCAGTGGGCAAGGACACGCACGGCGCCAAGCTCAAGGAGTGCGCCCAGGCCGATGGCGTCAACGTCTCGTACCTTGAGAACGCCGACATCAAAACGGGCACGTGCGCCGTGTGCGTCAACGAGTCGGAGCGCTCGCTGGTCGCCGACTTGTCGTCCGCCAACCACTTCCACCACGACCACTTGGCCAAGCCGGAAAGCCAGGAGATCATCAACAAAGGCCAGTTCTTCTACTCGGCCGGTTTCCACCTCACGGTCTCTCCCACGGCCGTTATGACTCTGGCCAAGCACGCTAAGGAGAACAACAAGACCTTCCTCATCAACCTCTCGGCTCCTTTCATCGTCGAGTTCTTCAAGGACCCCCTAATGGCTGCCGTCCCTTACGCCGACTTTGTCTTCGGTAACGAGAGCGAGGCTAAGACGCTCGGCAAGGTGCAGGGCTGGGGCGAGGACATCAAGGAGATCGCCCTCAAGACTGCGCAGCTCGAGAAGGCCAGCGGATCGCGCTGCCGCACTGTGGTCTTCACCCAGGGCGCCGACGCCACGATCGTGGTGCACCAGGGCAAGGTCCACAGCTTCGACGTGCCCAAGATGGCTGCCACGTCGATCGTCGACACCAACGGGGCCGGTGACGCCTTCGTCGGTGGCTTCGTCTCTCGCCTGGCTCTGGGCCTGCCGCTTGATCAGTGCGTGAACGCTGGCCACTGGGCCGCCCAGGTCGTGCTCACCCGTTCGGGCTGCACGTTCCCGAAGAACTGCGAGTTCCAGGACTAAAACAGTTATTTTGTCAGCGCATTCCTGGCCGGTTCCTCATTGCCGGATCTTGAATGACGCTGCTAGAAGCGACTACAGTAGTAGAGTAAGAGCCCCGTTGCTGGCTGAACTTTGGTGGCCGTGCGTCGGCCTCTCTCGCAACTTTCGCAGGCGAAGTGCCCACCTCTCGGCACTTTCCCTCGAAGGAAGAACCACCTCCACAAATAGACGGTTGCCTCGGCGCTTTTGCGCTCTATTTGCCTCTCATTTCCTACTTAGATTGCTCACCATTCACGTATACGTTGATCTTGTCCGTGACTGAAAATAGGTTGAGATTGGGGCAGCGATGACGTTGACACTTGAGCATTCCTCGCTGTTCCTGTACGTGTCATTCAGTGCCAGCCTCAAGCCATGTGCGCGTCCAAGACGTACGGGTACCAAGGTTTCAAGTCCTTCGCAGTGCAGCAGTGCGCGACGCTCAAGCCGGGCGAGACCTATGAGCAGCGTGCTACCAAGTTCTCGTCGACGGGCTCGCGGATCATCGCTCCACCAACGATGAATCGCATGGGAAGACACGCGCTCGAGTCTGTGGCCATGCAGAATGGACAATTAGTCCAGCCAGAGGACTATCGCGTGCCCGATCGTCGCGGTGTGAGCGTGAACCAGAAGCAGCCAGACTCGAAGCCGTTCATCGCAAACACCACGTACTTGCACGACTTCCCGGAGTTTGACGAGGAACGTCGGCGTGTTCTTCACCTGCCGCTAGAAGAGTACGAACGAGCTTTCATGGCCGTCGCGAAGAAGACTAACAACCAGCAGCAAGAGGGAGCGACGATCCAGTTAAACCAGGTGCAGGAAGTCCTAAAGCTCGCGCTTGGAGATGCTGCGGCTCCTCGTGTAATCGACGTCTTCCACAGCTTCTTAGATCGCCGTGGAAACACTCGAGATCGGATCTCATGGGCTCTATTCAGCCAAGCTGTAGACCATGTGAACAGTCTGTTTGATCTCGAGTTACACCACGGCAAGACGGCGGCGTCGAGTATCAAAACATGGGGCACCATGACTTTCGCTGAGAAGCAGCTCAACGAGTACCTCGTGCACTCGTCAACACCAGCTAGTAGCCACCAGAAAGACTTTGGCACCTACGGAGACAATCCTCTTGACCGGCCCTACATGCGGAAGCGAGGAATGGCCTCAACTACGGCCGACTTGAACCCGGCAACCAGTCGAGTCACCAACCAGATTCCGGGCTACGGAGGCTTCTTACCCCTTACGTCACACAGTGCAGAGGCGCAGGCCAACGACGAAGAACTGCTTCCAACTCCACGCATTGCGCTTCGACTCTATCACAGTGAAAACATCCCAGGCTACACCGGACACAAGGCGGTGGACTGCGCAAACTACCGAGGAGAGTGTCGTGCTGGAAGTGACCCTGGCACTACAACAGGAGATAGCTACAAGCCACACGAGTAGGTTAAATTGCTTATTGTTTTCTTGAATACTATTAGCACAACATCATTGGAAACTCTTCAACTGGATCATGCTGTAGTGGGAGGCACATGCTCTAGCAACTCGTTAATAAACGTCTTGCCGTTGAGTATACTCGTCGAAGCGACGACAAGCTCGACAGGATCTACAAGCACAGCATTGTCAGCATAGATTAGCTCACACAGCGAAAAGCGATTTAAGCTTACAGAAGGACGCGATCCACCTCATCGCAGCAATCTCGAGGAACGTCACGCCACCGACAAAAGCCACGACAACCACAGTCTTCTTCTTCGCCTTCAGTTTCTTGGTCTCATCTGCATTATTCGCTTTGTCCTGTCGATCATTTTCAGTAAGATGAACTTCAGCTCGTGGTCCGGGTAGACGACTCATGACATGACCGATGCCTCTCCAGTGGCCATGCTTGAGAATCTCTTCCACAAGACGAGCAGATATCGGTGCGTAGCCTGCTGTGACGAAGGCTGCATTCTTTGGATTCTTGATGTTGACATCAACGTCGATCACTGACAAACTCTGCGCCACGTAGTGAAACGAGCAAGTATTATCATCGGAGCCTAGGAAGAAAGAACGAGGATGCCGCTCGTAGAGCACTCCAAGTCGCTCGAGATTGCTGAATGAGAAGATCAGTTCGTGACCGTAAGCTCTCACAACGTGCATCTTTACTCGCTCCAGATCATGTCGTGCCATGCCGTCGTTGACAACACAGTATAAACAGAGAAGACGGAGCACCTTTTTAAGGTCCTCGTGGCGATAAATGAGCTCTTCTATCGTGTCTAAAACGCCATCCGCTTGGTCCATAATCTTCCTCTCCAAGTGCCAAAGATCTCGAAAGGGTTTGCCTGACGTCGCTGTCTCTAGATACTCCAACAGATTAATATGCTGCTCAATGGATTGTTGCGACGCTTTCATCTGAGGCACGGTTTTCACAAACTCGTTCACTTCTGCAGCCGTCGCGGTGGCACTTACACGTTGGAATTCCGTGAATCTCTGCTTGACTGCCACTGCTTGAACGTTTAGCGCCGCTGGAACAGTGTGGATATGCTTATCTCGAATCTGCTGAAAGATTTCATCCGTCGAGTTCATAGCTACCGGCACCGGATCGTCGCTAGCGCTGTCATCCGCTCTTAGAATCTGTGGCGACGCTGTGATGAAGCCGTCTTGGATGTTCATGAGTTCATCCAGCACCGCCTCGTACGTCAACGGCGTGGAGAACACTGAGGCAAAGTCCACACTTCGATCTAGCAGAATCAACGTACCCAGTCGCGATCGCTGAGCTCCAGTGGGGGTTCCTGTACTAACACCACCACTGGAACTGCTCATCATTCCCGAGCCACCTGCATTCATCTCCATCAAATGGTTAAGCACCAGCATCGACATCTCTCCTTTGTACTTGATGCTGCTGAATTTCCCATACACTTGCTGCAGTAAGTTCAACGCTGCCGCCATGTCCACCAACGAGCTTCGATTCCCCTCCACCTCGCACTCGTACAGCGTCCGCTGGAAGCCCAGAGTGAGCAAGTCCGTATCCAACGGGAAGAAGCCCATGGGTACTTCTCCCGTCTGGAATCTGCCTCGAACTCTGCCCTTGTCCAGTGCCTGGTCCAGCATAGTCGTCCACTTGCCCACCACGTACAGTGCCAGTCGACGCTTTCGTCTTTCATCGTCTCCCTGCGCCAGCAGCTTCTCGGCATGAGCAGCCACCGCTCGGACGTCACCAGTGCACGCAAACGCCAGATACACCACCGTCGTGTCTGCAGTGACATGATCGTCCGCGAGCTCCAGACACTCGACCACGTGATGGCTTTTCAACACTCCCAGACCGTCCACGAACACGTGCGTCAACAGAGCGGCCAGTCGCTTGGAGAGCACCAGCGACACTCGATCTGTGCCCAAATGGTCCAGCAGATGCGTCAAAGCGCGGACGTATTCGTCTCGAAGCTTCTGCAGAGGCAACACACCTTTGTCCAGAGTTGGCAGCTTCACCATTCCGTTAAAAAGCTTAACTAACAAGAGGAAGAGACGCCCAAAAGGATTCGATCTAAAATGATGTGTTACATTGAAGTCGTATTGGTATTGTTGGGAGATGATGTGGCCACCTTACTGGTCGCTGTGGCGCGTAATGTACGTGAGCAGGTCGATGCGCGTGACGACGCCAAAGATGACGGACTTGGTCTCGGCCTCTCCGCCCTTGCGGATACGCTTCTGCTCCGTGACGACGAGAGCGAAGTGGTCGCGGTCGAAAATTCGGCTCAGGTCGTACAGCGACGTCTGCGGGTTCACCTGCTTGAACTGCTTGAACATGGCCTTCTCGACGGCGTCCGTGGGGTGCACACGGCCAGGCATGAGCTGCGCAATGAGGTTTCCCTCGGACACGACGCCCACGATCGAGTTGTCGTCCGCCACGACTGGCAGATTGTCGAACCCCTCCTTCTTCAGGATGTCCACAGCTTCCTTGCACGAGAGATCGGGAGTGATCGTCACAGGCGCCTGCAGCAGCAGCTCCGACACGTTCTTCTTGGCCCACCACGTGGAGCTCAGCGCGCTCTTGGACATGTCCGTCACGTAGCCGTGTTCGTACATCCAGTCGTCCGACAGGAACTTGGACATGTAGTTACGGGTCGAGTCCGGCAGCACCACGACGCAACGTTGGCCAGCCTTGAGCTCCTTGGCCGCCTTGAGCGCTGCAGCCACAGCGGAACCACACGAGCCGCCACACAGCAGACCCTCCTCACGAATAAGGCGACGTGCCAGTAGGAACGACTCCTGGTCGCCCGTCTTGATCCAGCGATCCACCAGTGAACGGTCCAGCACCTGTGGGATGAAGTCGTAGCCGATACCCTCGACCTGGTAGGGTTTGAGGCGGTTCTCGTCGTTGAGGTTCTCAGGTTCAGCCAGGATGGAGCCGATGGGGTCAGCGCCCACAACGATGCAGCTGGGGCACTTCTCCTTGATCTTGCGGGCCGTACCGGACAAAGTGCCGCCCGTGCCGGCGCCCATGACGACCATGTCGACGTGTCCGCCACAGGCCTCGAGGATCTCCTCAGCCGTACCGTCGTAGTGAGCCAGAGGGTTGGACGGGTTGCTATACTGGTCGAGGATGTGGGCGTTAGGGATCTCCTTCACGAGACGCTTGGCCACGCCAATGTGCGACTCGGGCGAGTCCCAGGCAGCCTCAGTGGGTGTGCGGATGATCTCTGCGCCCAGAGCCTTCAGCACGTCCACCTTCTCCAGCGACATCTTCTCGGGCAACGTGATGATGATGCGGAAGCCGTAGAGCGCGGCAGCGAGCGCCAGACCGATGCCGGTGTTGCCCGACGTGGGCTCGATGAGCGTGTCGCCGGGCTTGATGCGGCCCGAGGCCATGGCGTCCTCGATCATGCGCTTGCCGATACGGTCCTTGACGGAGCCGCCGGCGTTGAAGAACTCGCATTTGGCCAGCAGTTCGCACTCGAGCCCCGCCTTCTTGGCGATCGTGTTGAGACGCACAAGCGGCGTGTTGCCCACGTGGTCCAGAATCGAGTTGAGAATCTTGGGCTCAGGCTGGCGAGGGCGGTGCACGTGCGGCTGCTTAACGAAGCACGAGTCGGGCGACGTGCACTCAGTGGACTTAGTCACCTGCGGACCGGTGTGGGAAGCCATGGCTGGGAGGTAGGAGCTCTTGACACTTGCACTTGACGCGGCAGGTTGAGGAATGACAGCGGGAAGTGACTAAAGTTGAGTTGCACTTGAAGTTTGTATGACCATGTTTTCTGAATTTCGAAAAAGCATGACGAAAGTTGAGAAGTACTGTGAATTGAGTGATCAAGCATTTTCAAGCAATAACTAATATCCTTCCATATAGAATAAAAATAGGAATTTGGATTTGATTTGCTAATCATCAGATGTACAATCATATAAAACGATCCATTGTATTTACTAATATTAAGCTATGTTACAGAATGACAATGCTGACGGTATAAGGTAAATTGCGACAAGATCGGGCGCTGATGCAATCCGCTGGCTACGACGTCACCAACCCGATGCTGCTTCGTATTTCCCGCGCGAGATTCAAAAGAGAACGGGTGGACATGGTGTAGCTCCGTTGCTGAAGAGAAGACCAGCAACTTACCGGAGGCAGCACCACTGGGACGTTGCATACGACACGTTTCGAGGAGATGCGCCAATCCTTTTCGTCTACAGGTCTGAGTCAGACCTGCCCTTTGGCTACATCAACGACCCCGGGGTCTCTATTGGCAGTCTCAGTTACCATTGGTGCTTCATACTTGGACGAGGTCGATGCCGACGTAGTCGAGAGCAGGACGCTACTAGAGCATGACGACGGCGGCCGCAGACAGCGCTTGAAGTCGTTCAAGACGCGCAGGAACTCAATCCGCTTCTCTTCGTCTAATCGAAGCCGGGAGGGCTGCGCCACCGGAATGGGATGCTGCGAAGAAGGTGCTGCCTCGGTCTGTTGGTTATCGTGCTCGTCGCTGTGGATCCGAGCTACCGTCTCGGTGAAGGAGCTCGTGATGACGTGTAGCGCGCACATCGGGTCCGTTGAGCAGTGTTGGGGTAATATGTCCACCGCTTTGTCCACTGCGCGTGACTCGATTGAAGAGTTATTTCCATTGGAAGGCGACGAGGTACAGGAAGCGCTATCGTCGCTGCGAGTACGACTGCCTTCCATCAGCAGTTCTCCCCACGCCAACGAACATTTACGACGAACCATATCTTTAGGCTCTTGGTCTTCAGGCTCTTGGCTGGGTCTTCCATTGTCCTGTACTTGTAACGCTACATGTCCAGTGGCACTACGGGCATAGGCGCATTCATCGCCGTATCTTCCAGTAGGGTTCGTCTCAGCGATCAGCGGTGGGTCCCTCATCGATACGGGCTGCCCAGGAAGCACCTCGCTTAGCGTACTTGATCCGCTAGCGTAGATCGATGGCGATGGCAACGTCAAGGGGATAAGGTCGTTGTGGTGCTCGACCTGGTTGATCGTAGTTTGGCCATGGCGTTCCGCATAGAGCAGGCTCCTAGCTAGAGCGAGGTCACCCACGCTAATCAAGTCATGGTGCGGAAGCTTGGTATCCACGCCATTTGACGTCAGGGCAGAGCCTGAGAAAACCACGAAACGACCAAATACGCCTGGCCTTGAGTCAGGATCCAAAATCAGTGTTCGATCCGAGGTTAACCTTAGATTGCGTTGCACTTCAATCTCAGCGAGGTCACTTAACGTGCTGTCAGCTTGTTTCACGTCGATGTCGACAATATGAGGTGGATCGGGCGTTACTTCACGTTCTGTTTCCCCTTTGTTTGATGTACATGTCGGTTCAGCATAATCGCATGCCTCGTGTGTTCCCGTAGCACGCGGCACATGGACAAACAACTTTTGCAGTTTGGTCGAACCTTTCGTTGCACGAAGCACCGATTTTCTTCCGGTATTCTTGAGCTTGAGACGATAACCACGAGGCAGTTTGCGCTGAATCATCCTTTCTTCGTTAGGCTTTGTATTGGTTGAGATTGCTACAGCATGCTCAATACACGGCACGGACGACATCATTTCTGATGTTCCATTGACGATAGGGTCTGGTGCTTCGACGTTGGGATCAACACTGGGTATCGACTGGTTTTGACCTCGCTTTCTCCGTGTTTTTTGGGTCATTGAGACCCGCTGGGCTTCTTGCTGTTGAATGACCTGCTGAGGACGCTTCCACACGAGCTCGTCTTGATCCACTGAATTTCCTCTGTGTACGGCGTCTTGGAGCTCTCCGATACATCGACCTTCTTCAAGGAAAATCAATTCATGATCTGTCCATGGATAATATGAGGGTTGACTTGGTCGTGGAGACTTCGCGTATGAACCTTTACTACTATCCACTAGCTCGTTATCGATTGATGCATCGTTCATCTGCTTGGTGACGTGCCCGCACCTCGCTTTTGCAGCACGAAACAATGGGGTGATATTGTCATCGCAGCTTTTGTCGATGATAAGCATTACTTCAGTATTATGCTCTTTGGATTTTCGACGGCTCTGCCGCCACATGTGCTGAATTGACAGGACGGCGTTCATAGCCACGATCACATCGTTAATTGTCGACGTAGCTTCTTTTGGTTCTCTTGATGGTTTCTCATTTGTCTCTTGGCCATGCTGGGTTTCCAGTGTTAACTTCTTTGGCGATGCAGAAAATGCCAACTGCGGTATCATGGGCATTACTGGCTTCACATGTGGAACTGGAGGGGAGTTGTTTAGAACTGTAGTCGCAGGCGGAGCTGCATCTGGTGGACGTTCTTGTATAAAAGTTGATGGCACAGGAGGCGTTGATTTCAGGTTCAGCTGATATTTTGGCGTGTAGACTGAATTGGAGCGACTACCTTCCAGTAAGTTGAGATCGATCGAGCTCTGTAAACCGCGACTCAGAATTTCTGGTTCGGACGAATGCTTCGACCGACCTCTACTTGCTGCCTCAGTCTGTTGCAAGCTTTTCGCCTCATTAATCTTATCCATAAGAGATCTGGTCAAACTTTGTGCTGATTCTGACGCTGGAGCTCCCGCAGTCCTTTGAAAGTCGTGGTAGTTACCCCTTGGCGGAATTGTGGTGGACAAAAGGAGAATATGCCGCTGGTCCGGCACCGAATGTGTTTGTTTCATCTACATCAAATGACCAAAATCACTCGAAGTCAGCCACTAGACTCAACCCTTTGAAGAAATGAAGACATCGTACATGCTTCTGAAAGCGTGATAATGGGCTTTCAGCTCGCGAAACAACAACTCCTTTTGGTGTATCAGCATTCTCGGCATTGATTCCAACGCGTACATCAAGTTGAGTCGGCTTTGCATTCCCCTGACGCTTCCCAACTGGCCCAGATGCAGGACGAGGACAGGGTATCCTGCTTTTAGCATCGATATCGTTGGCCAGGTACTCCTGAAGCGCAGTAGTTGCCGCCAATGATGGAGTGACTTCATTCCCGCTGGTTCTCTTGGTTTCGGTAGTTGGTCTTCTGAGCCCTGAGCTGCGATTCACCATCGGAGACGACATTATCGCAGAATCATTAGACGTTCGAGTACCTTTACGCAATCCATTCTCCCATCGCCGCTCTTCAGGAGTGCTTCGCTTCATTTGTACGATATTCAAGACCAAGGTGAAGCGACGCGAGAAACTGCTTCATTCCTCTTTATTCAAACCCGTTCACTAATTTAAAGACGCGTCATGACCCAATGCAGAGTTTTACTATTGATGGCTGTGGCGTTGGCTTCAATCAGATCTCTATTGGTTAGCGCAGCGGATGAATCGTGTCCGAATGGCTGCTCGGGCAATGGAGTTTGCGATAAACAACTAACCTGCCATTGCCGCGACGGATTTTTCGGATACGACTGCTCGCTCGAGTACTGCCCCGTGGGCAAGGCCCGGGGGGTCATCAGGGGAACCAACGATGCTCATGGACCTGAGGAGTGCTCAGGACGTGGCATTTGCGTGTATTCGAGTGGTTTCTGCAGTTGCCAGTCCGGATTCACCGGCCCTGCTTGTCAGTACACTCAGTGTTTCGAGTCTTGTTCCAATCACGGCAAATGCATCTCCATGAAAACATTGGCGGAGAATGACGTGGTTGCACGAGAACTTTACGACCGAGATGCATTCGTGTACGACCAGATTTGGGACTTTGATGTGATTCACGGATGTCAATGCGACGCTGGATTCCATGGCCCCAGTTGCTCCTTGAAAGATTGTCCAGTCGGGGATGACCCTCTCACTACGGGTCAAGTGAACGAACTGCAGCTAATTCAGTGTCTGACGACGTACCAGAAGCAAACGATCGTGTTGCAAGCGGACGCTCCGCTCACGAAGGGCAAATTCATCTTGAAATTCGGCAAGCAGTACACTCGCCCCATCTCGTTCAAGGCACTGGCTGATCAGGATTCGTTTGGACCATCAATAGCTACGTCTCTGTTGGCGCTGCGAGGTGTGGACGCAGTTACCGTCACCCGAACGGACCCACTTCCAACCCGGACGGAGTGGAGTGCGACCTTCCCGACAACCAACACGAAGCATAACGCCCTCGTGCCAGGATGGAAAACGGTTGAAGTCCAGCAATTTATCTGTGCGGCTGACTCCGGTGTGTTCGCGATCACCTTTGGCAACGAGACTATTCGCAATATCCCGTACAACGCCGACAGTAACACGTTCGTGGCGTTTCTTTCGAAGCTCTCTTTCTACAGTCAGATTAGTGTTTCTCTAATGACACACACTGGAGCAGCTACGAATAATGTGTGTACAACTGGAGGCACGTTCGTGACAATGACCTTCTCCACACTCTGGCACCGGGCGTTGCTAGCAGATTTGCCACCCATGTCTTTCTCCACTTTGGACCTGAAAGGTGTTCAAACGTTGTTTCTTGGCAACACTAATGGATTCATTGACACAGAAACGAAAGAAGTTATCAAAGGTTTTGACTCTTGTCGTGCTGCAGAAGAGCAGCAATTTCTCTGCGGTGCTACGGGTGGAAACTTTGCGTTTACATTCGAGGACGGTACGAAGATCACTGGACTACCGTACAGTATCACCGCCGATACACTCAAAGCCACGATCCAGAGCAAAGTCTCCTACATTGTCGATATCGACGTAACTTTTGCAGACGGACAAACGACATTCTGCAGCGATCTTGGTACGACGACTACCATCCGCTTCGTTGTGGTTAAGGCGACCAGCGGAGACGGAGATCTGGCCGAGATCCTAGCAGATCAGACCAATAATGGCGGCACGGACGGACTTGTACACATCGCGAATCGTCTGCAGTTCGCTACAAGTTTTACTGAGACTGTAAAGGGATCTTCGTGCGAGCCGCTCGATCAAACGTTTAGTCCAGATCCAAGTGGGCAAATGCAGACACCTGTAGAGTTTGGTGGAGGCTCATTCACTGTAACCTTCCGGGGAGCTACAACTCGCCCAATTCCCGCGCAATCTACAACGCAGCAGCTGAAGGCACTTTTACTGGAACTACCCTCAATTCAGGGTATTGATGTGAGCTTTTCAGGCTCGCAAGCGTGCGAGACACCGGCAAACCTCGCGAGCCTCACGTTTACCCAAAACTTTGGAAAGTACGTCGCTTGTGTGGCGAGTCAAGATTTTACCCTACTAACTTGTTTTCTTGTGTGCTGTGCTGTTTGGGTAGTCTCCCAACTATCGTGATTGATGACAGCAGGATGAGTGCCGGATCTAGCGTTACTGTTGCTGGTGGAGGAAATGCTATATCAAACATCGAGTCCGTGGATGGAACCAAAGAAAGCGAAGTCTGCTCAAATCGTGGTTATTGCGATGACGCCTCTCTTGGCCGCTGTATTTGCCATACAGGTTACACTAACAGCGACGGTAATGGCAGCATCAGCACCTTAGAGTTCAATCGTGGCGATTGCGGCGCAACGTCACGAATTCCGGTTGGATGTCCCGGAGATCTCGCGTGTAGCGGACACGGTACATGCTCTGGCAATCCGTCTTACCGCTGTTCATGTGCAAAAGGTTGGCGTGGCGGAGATTGCTCTGAGAGGGTCTGCCCATTAGGATATTCGTGGTTCGACTACCCGAGCGAAGATAACGTTGCACACCAAACACGCACCGAGTGCAGTGGCGTCGGAGATTGCGATCGCAGTAGTGGCAAGTGCAAGTGTCAGTCACCGTACACCGGCAGTGCCTGCGATCTTAGTGCGTTCACTTCTGGCTGATATTTATTGTCCATTTTGGTGTTGATTAACCTTTTGTTGGCTCCTTTGGCAGTGGCTTGTGGAGGCAGTGACATTGAATGCAACGGCAATGGCCAATGTTTGACTCTGTATGACTTGGCTCCAATTACTCGAGCAAACGGAGTGACCCAAAGTTTTACTTATGGAGAAGACCCGAACGACGTGTCCACGTGGGACGCCCACCGCATTCGTACCTGCCTCTGCGACCCGTTCTACTTTGGCTACGATTGTTCACTAAGTAAGTGGTACGGCTGTGAATGTCACGATCTACTAACATTATTATGTATATTATTCAGAGGAATGTCCGCGCGGCGACGACTTCAACACCGATGACGATGCTATCGAGCGACAACTGATCCAGTGCATCGCAGACGCCGGCCGCTTCACTCTCACGTTCCGGGACGAAACCACAACGAACATTCCCTACAACGCAGTAGAATCAGATGTAAAAGCTGCATTGGAAGAGCTATCCACGATAGGAGAAGTGGATGTCACCTTCTCAGGTGGAGCCGTTGCCTGCTCCAGCAGCTTAAACATCGTCGTCATGGTGGACTTCTTGACCGAGCTGGGAGATCTGCCGCCACTATCAGGATCCAACACATTGCTTCAGGACCGAATCAACGGCGACGCGAGGGATGGATCAGGATCTCTCGTGTTCGTCACGGGAGGGGATACACTGCTCGGCCAAACATCGGTCAAAGGCACACGGGAGGACGCCTTCTGTTCCAACCACGGCATCTGCGACTTTTCCACTGGCATATGCACATGTCACGCCAACTACGGCGGGAGTGACGGCAAGGGCGGTCCAGGAACCATCGCCAACTGCGGCTTCCACGAGCTCAAGTACGCTGTCGGAACAGGATAAGATCAACAACTTCAACTTGCACCAAAAGCGTACCCATCTCGTTATCATTGCAACTTTTGGTGTACAGAAAATGTATGGAGGAGCATCTCCCTCACGTGCGACTGTCACATTGAAAATCTGAGACCATAATGAACTCGCATGGAATCCTGCACCGCAGCGAGATGCGCCCACTGCGTCCTCCGCGCGTCCCCGTTCCGCCAGCGACTACATACACGGAGCTACATCGTATGACTGTAGGCGACGCATCGCAGAACGCCGATGCGCTCCGCCTTCGACGCGCGGCGGGCGTGTTGCTACTGATATTCTGCTTGGGAACGGCGATTGGCCTAGTGCACGTCATTGGCCTCTCGCGTCAGGTGCTGGCCAGACTGGAGGCGCAGCAGGTTCCGCAGCCGAGCTTGATGCATCAGCCACATACTCAGTCCCGTGGTGTGGTCGGGGGCGCGTGGCAGCGTGTACACAGCCAAGAAGCGGCTAAAGTGTTGATTGCTTACTCCGACGGCCCGCACCTCTCAAAACTGGCGGCGGCTGTGGATGTTGGTGTCCTCAACGTCTTGGGGAACGACACAAAGTCACTGCGTGTTCGTACATTGGATAATGCGTCGTTCGCGGACGACGTGTTGTGGGCGGACGCTGTGATTCTTGGGACGCACGTGGTGAACGCTAACGTAGAGCCAAAGGTTCGTTATACAGAACGCATAAGAAGAGAAAATTGCATTGCTAACATTTTGTTTGATATTCTTCTTACTGCAGATGACAAAGTTCATGAGTGAATGGTCGTTTAAGGAAGACCTGAGCCAAAAGGTTGGTGCCGTCTTCGTCACGAGTGGTGGGCTTTCGGCCGGAGAAGAGCTGACAATGGTGAATTTGTTGCACTCGCTCATGATCTTCCGCATGATAATTGTTGGTGGAGAGCGCTGGACGAGCGCGTTCGGCGCCTCTGCTATCGTTGGTGAAGGACCCTTTGAGCCTGCGGGACAAAACAGTCCGGAGCAGCGAGACTTCCCGCCGATCTGCTACCCAACCGACCCGGATTCCTTTCACAACATGTTCAAGAACAAAGCCATTGGGTTGGGGGAACGGGTTGCCTCGATCGCGACACAATTGCGGCGCGCACGAACGGATTTATTAAGGCAGAATTAGTGAACTCGTGGTGATTCAATTATCTCTAACCTACAGGTACTTCGAAGTACAAAGCTTACATGTAGAAATTGCACGGCTACACTGTAGTTCAAAATGGTGAAGCTCCCTACTCGCTCAATTTATAGCAAGTTGGTTCTTTAATTCAATGCAGTTATTCACATGTCGTTCAGAAATTTGTTTGCTCGTTCAAAAGTCCAAAAAGTGATGGCAGCGCTCGGAATTCCACGCGAGAAGGCGGCCTGCCATCCACGGAAGAGCTGCATCGCGTCCTCTTCGCGTACCAACCTCACGGTACTCGACACCAGGCCTATGTACTTGCCTGTTTTCCCATCAGCTTGAATCAGCGACTTGATCGTGTCGAACGGCAGCGCTACCGCCCAGAAGCTGACTCCCCCAAAAGCTCCAGCAGCTAGCAGTGTAGCCGTCTCTCCGAGCTTCCCACTCGCAGTAAGGCGCTTCTTCGCAAAATCATAACCCAGGAAGTAGAAGGCTACACCCAGTGAGTCTCGGATGACTGTGGTGGTTAGACCCTTCCACATGGCCGTGATACCCTCATTGCGCACCACTTGTGTGACGCAGTGATAAGCTCCTCGGTATCTCCGTGTATCTGGCTGGTTGTCGTATTGCACCTGCAGTCGGTTGCGTACGAGCTCCACAGGTGCGACCAGGAAGGCGTTGACGCCACCAGCGACTGCTCCTGCCGTCAATGACACCACCGTCGGAGTGAGCACCGGCTGCAGCAGCGGCATGTGGGGGAGCACATCGTTGCGCAGCGTAGACGACGTGGTGAAGATGACGGCCTTGTACACGCCCTGGCTGAAGAACGGGGGCAGGAATCCCTTGTACAAGCCGCGCATGGTCTCCTGCTGCACGGTCTGCTTGGCGCAGTGGAAGAAGCCGCGGAAACGAGCGGGCGACAGCTGCAGCCGCGTGCGGATGGTGTCAAAGGGGTGACACACCACCACGCTCGCCATGCCCGAGACGGAGCCGGCGACCACGGACTTGGCCCAAGGCGACAGGCGTGCGGGTGCCGGCGAGGAGCTCATTTCCAGCGCTGGGGAACTTATTTTTGTGATGCTAGGTGAACCTGGGAGATGTGATGCATCGAACACCGGAACAAAAGCAGAAGTTGTATTCATTAAGGACTGTATAATTGAATACCTTTCATAACGCATATGAGGGAGTGACGTCGACGACAACTTCAACCTGTTGACGTTAATGTGGAGCTTACCCTCATACTTAGAACTCACACTGCTTACGCAGCAGGCTTACAGGCTTACAGGCGCGAGGACGCGTCGGCGGCGTACACGAACTCGCCACCGTCGACAATCACGACGCCGCGCTCCTTGACCACGGCCTGGAAGAACACCTTGCCGCTGCCCTCCTGCCACATTCGAGTTTGAATGGTCTCGCCCGGGAAGCACGGGCTCGAGAAGCGCACGCGGATGGACTTGTAGCGTGCCACGTCGCCGCCGCAGAACTGCTTGTACAGCGCGCGACTGGCCACGCCCATGGAGCACAGGCCGTGCAGAATGGGCTGCTTGAACCCCACACTCGTCGCAATCTCCGGGTCAATGTGCAGCGAGTTGTAGTCGCCCGATAGGCGGTAGACTTGCGCCTGGTGGGGCGAGGTTTTGAACTCGTCGTAGAAGTCCGGCTGGCGCTTGGGGATCTGCACGCGGGCCGGGAGCTTGCGACCCTTGCCTTCGTAGCCCGTGAGCCCGCGGATGAACGACCCGCTGATGAGCTTGGCCACGGGTCCGTTAACGTCCTCAAACTGGGTTTGCGTCTCCATGAGCGTGCCCTTGCCCTTGTCGTAGAAGGAGATTACCTTCGTCTTGCCCGTGAGCGTGCCGCCCGCGGGGTCCAGAGGCCGCAGGATCTCCACCGACTGCTCACCGTGCAGGATCATGGCCGGGTTAAAGCTGGGCATACCGTCGGGTGTGGCCGAGATGGTCTCGGGCGGGAAGGGCACCACATCCTGCGACTGGCCCTTGAAGGGAAGACACACAGGGTAGAGTGGGAAGGCGGCGAACTTGTCGTCGAACTCGTACGTGAACTGCAGCGCCGACTCGCCGATGCCCACGGCGTACAACAGCAGGTCACGCTGGTTGTAGCTGGCCGTGTACGTGGCCTCGGGGCTGCTCAGGATCTTGTCCACGTTCACGCTCATCTTCACAGGACTCGGCAGGTTCGGAAGTGCTGTGTATGATGTTGAACAAGTCAAGTTGTTGACAAAACGTACCGCAATGATAGCTACAAAGGAGCTATCAATTCGATTCAAAAATGCTGAAATGATAGCTACTAGTTAAGTGTATGGTACACCACCACATGTAGAAGCTGTGTTGTTCGTACGTGGCACAATCAGTTGCAGACCAGCGGAACGAGAGCAACACGAGACTGAAGACAAATGGCGGGTCTAGGACGTTTTTTCCTGTTCGGCGTGGCGCTAGTCGTGGCCATCGTAGCGCTGGCCTGGCCGCAGATCGAGCAGCAGCTCGTCGCCAGCGGCTACAGCTGCCCATACCCCTTCTCCATCCTCATCACAGGCATGGGCGCCGAGAAAGAAGCAGCGGCCGAGGCTGAGGGGCTGCCCAAGTACACGCTGGACCAGTTGCGCATGTATGTGCTGTAGAATCTGGACAGTGGCTTGTGGTGTGTACTATACTAATGATTGTGGCTGTAGGTACGATGGCTCGGATGAGGAGAAGCCGATTCTGCTGGCGGTCGGCGGCAAAGTACGTGGCGAAATTGCAGGTTTGTGGGGAGAGACGGCGGAGTATTGACGAGGAACTACGTTTTTTTTTTGCTGCTGCAGGTGCTGGACGTGACGTCGGGCGCCAAGTTCTACGCCAAGGGCAAGTCATACAACCAGTTCGCCGGAACGGTACAGTTGACACGGCTGGATTGAAACGTATTGACACGTGTTTGGGGATAATTTTTTATGGTTTTATATTGGTACTGCAGGCCTGCACGCGCGCTCTGGCACTTGGCTCGCTCAAGAAGGAGGTACGAGATGATGGCATTGTGGACGAGGGGTATGCAGTGAACTGATGATGCATTGGCGGGGGTTTTGCTTGGTTTGTAGGACATTACCGACGACGTCTCGGACTTCAACGACAAGAAGAAGAAGGAGCTCGTCGAAACCAAGGAGTTCTACTACGAGAAGTACCCTATCGTATGTTGCAAGTGGTTGATTACGAGGTGGACAAGTATTCTAACAGTCGTGGTTGCTGCGGATGTAGGTTGGAGAGCTGGCTTAGGACTGCCCCGAAACACTGCATCATTTGGTAGAAACTGTGGTTTGTGCCCGGCTCATTTCGTCTACAGTGCCAGTCAATACATGTGATAAACAATCTTTCATGGAACACTTCGTACACGACTTACACTTGATGACAATTTCTATCGGTCGGTAGAAATCGTGGCTAGTTGGGCACCTCGATCGAGTGGAGCGCGTCCGCTGTCATTTCCTTGCGACAAACTTTAGCAAACTCGCAGCACAAGCCACGGAAGCGTCGCTCAGAGTAGCGTGAGGGCTGAGAAGCGAGCGACAGCCACAAGTGCAGCACTTGCTGTCGGTCTTCGGGACGAAGCTCAGTCACACCAAGCTCATCGCGGGTCAGTGACTGCATCAGCGCCGCTCGCACGCGCTCATTGTCAGCAAAGCTCGTCAGCAGCGTGTAAAAGAGCTTGGAGAGCGATTCGTAGAGAGCGCTGGGACTCTTAGAGGCTAGCGCTCCGATGAGGCTGTCGAGCCACTTCTCAGTCTGGCCAGCATCCAGCACACTGGCGTTGATTGTTGGTGCGAACGAGGCCAGTTTGAGCGTGCTTTCATTCAGTAGGAATGTGAGAAACATGACAACTGCATTGGTGGATGGACGGTCCTGGTTGGCCAGGCAGGCCAAGCCGAGATCGATAAGCACCGGAAACTCAGGAGCAGAGAGCAACGCTGCCGGGCAGAAGAGCAAAAAGCGGTAGGCCAGCTCAAAGAATGAACGCAGGACATCCGGAGACTCGGCCAGCGAATGCGTCGTGAAGAACTGGAACGCCGACTGGCTCAACGCGCCCATTAGGCCCCGGAAACTCTCGACAATCTCAGCGCTTGCATCCTTTCCGAAGACATCAACAGCCACAGACGCACATTCGAGTGGAGCCACAAAACGCCGCTGCTCGAACACCCTCAGGATTAATGTAGCGATTCCTCCAAGCTCCGGTGCCATCTCCTGCCTCAGACTCTGCAAACACCATCCATACAACTCGAACAGAGCTGTCATCGCAGCCTCGTAGGTTTCGAATCGTGGTGTAATGGGACCCAGATGAGGCCAAATCTGCTGTGCTGTCCACCCCGTAACACCCTTTCCTCCAGCGACATCTGCAGGTGCGTCCAGGAATCGCATCACCTTGCCAAGCACCTGAAGCTCGCTGCATACAGGACCAGCCACAGCGGCATCATCAACCCCCGTTGCTATCAGCACTTGGTCCAGACGAGTCAGTGAGTCATTAAGCACGGTCTGCAGAATCACCGAGCAGTGGGGAGAGACAGCTGCGGCGCGAACGAGGCCCTCGACAACCAGTAATCGATCCTCAATCGGCATGACTTCTTGGCCAGAAGCACCAAAATGCTGCACGCTAGCCACGATAAAACTAGGCTGCATCTCGGCAAGACATCCCGTGCAACTCGTTGCAACTTGCATAAAACTCTTGGCAGCATTAGTACGACTCGCACCAAGACCAAGAGCGCTCGTCAGATACAGTAGAACAGCCCCCACCGTGTCGAATGCGCGTGCAGCTAACGCCCTGTCGTTGATCCAGGCAGCAAACTGACCCAGCAGCCGAGACGCTGTAGTAACTACGAGAGGGTGCGTGTTTGCTGTCGAGCCCAATACTGCCTGCATAATTTGCGAGACCATGTTCTCCAACTCTGCCTGCTGCGGGGTACTAGCGGATGCATTGGGCAGCTTCTTCTTGATTTCATCAGCAACCGTAGAAACAGCAAACAGAGCGACTTCAACGCTCTGCCACTCGCTCGACCCAGCTGATGTAAGGATAGGAAGAAGATGAGCAAGATATTGCTCCTTTAGTAAAGTAAAAATCGATAGAAAAGCTTCCGAGACGCCTTGGAAGCCACTTCGGAAAGCCATGAGATCGTCGAGCTCGAGTTCATCCATATTCTCGGCGTTTCCTGCGGGAAACGAGCATTGCTTGAGCATGACGTGAAAAAGCCGTACGAAGGCGTCATGCTGGAAAAATTGATACCGTGACGCGACAGGCTCATCCTGAACGACCATCCAAAACTCGAGCGTGAGAGACGCAATTTGTCGGCGCGGGTGTGAGCCCAGATACAGCATGAGTTCACCCAAAGCAGCAGATTCCTGTGGATGATCTCCCTCTAGAATCCAACCCGCGTAAGTTTCACAGAAGGTTGAGACGACATCTGTTAGCGCGTGGCTCACGTCGTCTTCGTCAGCGGCAAGAGCACTTTCGCATGCAGCACGAGTCTTGAGCAATCCTTGTGCCACGACCAACAGAGTATGTTCCAGATGAGCCGGAGTCGGGTATGACGCCACTGTAATAAGCTTCGTTAAGATCTCAGCACATGCGTGCAAAAGCTGTGACTTGCTCTGCAGCGCGTCCAGCAATGCAACCAGCACGGCTTCGTCCTTAGAGTAGAGCGACGCCAAAGAGAGGCCTGCGCGTCTAACCCAGACATTCAAACACGCTAGTGCCTCACCATGAAGAGAAGCCACGCGTGCATCCTGATCTCCACGCGTGAGCACGATCTTCCCGATCAAAGTTACCAAGTCCCCACTCAGAGCAGAGAGATGCATCTCCATTGCATCTTTGGCAGCGAACGCCAACTCAGCGTCTTCCATCTCCTCACACACACAGCGAGAAAACGTCAGCAAGAACGCAATCTCTCCGGCGTCTCCTGATGCTGAGCAGCTAGTCAGCAAGTGTGACAACAGAGCTCTGCAGTCGTCCGGAGACGAAATCATAACCACCGCGTAAATGGCGCAGAGCTTGCTGGTCAGCGGGCCCTGGTGGAATACCGGTCGTGTACTAGCCCGCAGCACCTGCATGATCGTCTGCAACGACGCTGTCATGGCTGTCTTCTGCTCTATTGGCAGCCGCACCCATTCCTTGCGCACTTTCGTGTGGAGCATGTTGGCAGCGAAGAAGAGCGCCTCGGGGGGCAGCGCCAGCGTCTCGTCCTGCAATAGCTGAAATCCTACGGACCATGCCGCGTCGGAAGATGCAAAAGTATTAAGGAACTCGTTCGCTTCTCGCTGTCGCGCGGCTCCTTCCTGTGAACAGTGGGAAGCACAGGAAATAGTGAGTCAATCAGGTAATAACTTGAATAGCACAGTCTACAGGACGAATTAAGACGCGGAAGTTGCACAGCTAGCATTGCAACACGACGTACCATACCGTAGAGCGCCTCTACAGCGCTTAAAGCCATCGGGAGTGGGTTCTCCGCCATGCCCGTCGAGCAGCTCGAAGCTTGGGCGCTTTTTAGTTTTTCTTACAATATCATTCTGAAGTAAAATATTTATAAACAAAGGAAAAACGTTTTTTTATAAAAAAAACAAATTGTTTTTTTCTCAATCCTGAAGTAAAATATTAAAACCTGAAGCAAAATATTAAAAAAGGTTTTGTAATTTCACAAACACGAATAATATAAATAAACTACAAACATTTTACTTTACTAAAAATAAGATTTGAATATCATTAATTTGAAGCGATTAAGTTTCCTTTTATTAAAATAAATATTGCGCGCATTTATTAGATTACGGAATTATTGCGTTACTCTAGGGTTACGCAAATTGCCACCAAACCCCTGCTTATGCCGAGCATCCTCGACTACTTCAAGCCTGTCGGCAAGGCTAAACGACTGCGTGATGAAGGCCTAATCGACTTGACGGAAGTAGATGCTTCGGCTGCAGTGCCAACGCCGCCTCGTTCATCTTCTGATACCCACCAGGAGCCGAGAAAGACTTCCGAAAAAATGAACACTACAGAGCCTCCCAGAAAGCGTCAAGTAACAGAACGCAGTGCCAACTCTGCTCAAGAGCCTTCAGTTTCTGCAGCTCCACTGGATCAACCCGTTGAGCTCTCGGAATACGAACGGAAGCGAATGGCGAAGATGGCTGCAAACGCCAAGTTCCTGCAGGAGTTGGGGATGACCTCAACCCAATTGGAAATAACCAGGCAATTGCGACAAGATCGAGCCCCTAAAGCGAATATAACTAAGAGACAGTCAAAGTCGAAACCTTTGCCGGAGGAACTTCCCGTACGGAGATCCAGTCGTCTTCGTGGTGAAGCTGCTCCAGGGTCACAAAAGCCTTCGAGAGTCAAAGAAGAAGAAGATGAGGAGGAGTCCGACGGCCCCGATCCACTCGAGGTAGAAGCTTCATTTGCCGAGTCCAATGTGCTGCGATACTCTGTCAATGGAAACCACGATAACCGAAGGACCCCGCCCGCCTCATCACTGGACAGCAATGGTCAGGAGCTGGTGGGGTTCCAAGTGGATTCAAAGTCCTATCTGTTTGACCACAGTATCAAGAAGACCTACGACATCTCCTTCACCTCTTTTCAAGAGAATGGGCTCGTTGCGGCAGGCGGTCACGGAGGTCTTGTGTCAATCTTCGCGTTCTCCAACTCCTACCACCAATCGGAAATTGTCGACCCGGGTATTGTCGATGACCCTGGTGCACATATCCCGCTCATGTCATTCAAGGCGCACGGCGGGTGGGTTTCTGCGATTAGCCTAGCAAGAAGCATTCGAGGCAAAGCGAATCTGCTCTTGACAGCATCAAATGATGCCTCCGTGACGCTCTGGGACTTGAATCAGAGCTCAGCAATGCTGAAAACCCCCAAGGAGGTTTTTACCAACACAAGCCTACATGAGAAGGGAATCTTCGGCATGGACGTCTGTGGCGATTCTGTTTTGACGTGCTCAAAAGACGCTACGATTGCGCTTTCACAGTTTCGGGGGGATACGGGTCTGCTTGAGGTGAAGCAGCGGTTTGAAGAGCACACTGGCGTCGTTAAATGCGTGCGATTCGCTCAATGCAACCCGCAAATCTTTGCATCGGGTGGAAATGATCGGGAACTACGCGTATTTGACGCGAGGGTAGCTGCGAATCCCAACGTTGTGACAATTGGCGGCATGCATTCCCGAGCGATCAACAGTGTTCAGTTCCATCCGACGGATGGCAACCTGTTGCTGTCGGCAGGCTTTGACCCAAACTTCTTTATGTTCGACATGCGAAACACGTCGACTCCCATGTGTACTTTCCACCAGTACAACGACACCAACAAGGCGATTTTTCACCCGATCTTCGTCCGGAACGGCCTCAGTATTGTGGCAGCTCGCGGGCACGATCTGTCATTATACAGAACAAGTGACGGTGTGGTAGTTAGTCGCGGCTATATCGATGACGCTGCGACCTGTATTGCTGCTGATCCATTCCATGACCGCATTGCGATTGCTCAGGGCGGCAAACTTCAATTTGCAGACGCGAAATGGGAGAGCAAGGCGATGCAAACTCAATGCCTATAGTTCAATTGTTCAAGCTTAGCTCTCGATGTTTTTGTCTACGATGCTGGCACGTGGGACTTCAGCCATTCGTTCTCCTGGCGCAACGACCGATTTTCCTCCACTATTGCGTCAAAGCGGTCCATCAGAGTTTCAAGTAAAGTCGAGAGCTGGTCTACCTCCTCTTGACGTCGCAGTTCCATCTCCTCTCGAAGTCGCTGGATCTCGGCGCGCATCTTGGTTTTACCGAAATCCCCTTGCTTGGATGGAGAGTTTCCAGTATAGAAGGTAGTGGTTGTCTGGTCCGGTAGGTTTCGTGACAATGTGGATAAGAATGATACTGAAGAGGACTCGGACTGGCGTCTCTCATCCGTGGATTCTTGGACTGTTGCAAGCTCCGAGCGTCCATTTACAAATGGTCGACTGGAAGATGGTTGGGTTGGAGGCACAAAACCATTTGAATGGCTTTGTGGAGATGCAGGTTCGGGAGGCTCTGCTGTTTATGGCAACAATACAAGGTGCAGCTTTATCAGAACGCTAAGAACACTACATAACTTCGCTGCACTTTGGGAGAGCAAGGTACCTACCATTGCGTGTTACAAACCGAGTCGGAGAAGGAACTCCTCCTAGCTGATCCTGGTACTTTCTCGTCGGACTTCCCATTCCTAGCGTTTCTAGTTTCCGCAGGGCAATCTCTTGCAGTGTTTCGCCTTTGCAAGGTGATACGTGCTCAGCCGACACAACGGGGACGCCTTCTGGAATCATGCCGGTAGTAACGACGTCGGATGCAGGAGGTGAGAATTGCAGCGATTGAACAGCGGAGGTCTCGTGTACGAGGGTGGAGAATAATGGCGTGATCGCTCCTCGGAGATCGTACACAAGGATTTCGCCCATTGTGGTCCCCACTGCAAGTGTTTTCCCATCAGCACACAGAGCCAATGACGACACTGGCTGTTCCAAGTCTAAAGAGCGTAACTCTCTGTTTTCATACACAAGGAACAGATTATCAGCGTGTTTAAAACAACAAGAAATGACGGTGTATCGTACTTGCGCTGCAGGGTATCGTAGAAGATCACTCGACCATCGAGACCACCCGTTGCGAGCAGAACCTTGCTGACTGGAGACAATGTCAGCGATGTGGCTGGTGCCTCGTGCTGCCGAACGAACTCTGCCGTCAGTTGTCCAGTGCTCAAGTCCCATACTCGCACTGAACCATCCGAGTACGTCGATCCGAGTGTATGTCGAGCATACGGATGCGGAGATGCTTGGATCGCCATCACTTTGTGCACCTAATACGAGGAAGGATTACAGTTGATCAGTCCACGTTTTGACGAACGATCGACTGGCCTGTTTGAGCGTACTCCATGGGTCGGATCAACCGTCAGAAACCCGGCTGTCTCTGCTGTTTGGACGTCGCAAAGGGAAATGGCCCCACTACACAAAGGACCAGGTTAACTCTCCTGCGTGGGTTCGTGACGGTATATTCGTGCTGAACGTACCTGGCACTACCCCCGACGACGAATTCATCCTTGTACCCGCTGAAGGCTACGGACGTGACAGCGCTTGCACTGATATTATACCTCTGCATGATTTCTTGAGTCTTGAGGTCCCACAACTGTAGTCGACACTCGGATTAATACAAGGCGTTTGGATGTATCCATGTTACATTGCAGATTGGTTACCCGAACACAGCCGTCATTGCCCCCTGAAGCGAGGAATCTGGAGCCACTGCTGAACTGCACAGTATTCACACGCTGTAATAAATGGGAATTTGTGTGTTAAAACCTCATGAGACGTTCCTTCGCACAACAAAATGGCTGCACGGACTCGGTTCGCAGGTGCATCACCAGGATTGAAGAATCGCGACAGCAACTCTCCGGATGAAGCCACATTCAGACAAATGCCGCCTTCCACGCTACTACTGGCTAAGATCCTTCCGTTGTGGTTGAACCGGACACAGGACGCATCGGAATTGAGCGAGTTGAGTGTGCGCTCGAGTGTGATGGCCTCCGAAGTCACTTCGAAAGTCTTAACCACCGGCCCAGCCGCACAGCACAGAAACATGGCTTTAGCGAGTCCAGCAACCCCAATGCCCCCAGAACCTCTTCACCGGGAGTCCACTGGTCAAGTAAAATGCAGAGTTTTGCTCTAGCGACAGTGTGGCAGGGAACAGTTGATGATGAAAGCGTCGTTTCATGTCCTGGATTAAACATGGCTACATTTATCCTGATGGCTACATCGGACTTAACGCATTCCGAAGTGACCACCAAATTGGTATCAACAACTCGCGAGCAACATGGTGCTGCTAAGCGTACAGACCCTCCGCAAAACGGCGAGCCACGGGCTGCACATGGCTCTTCGCAGCACCGCGCTTTACTGTATGTGTAGCCAATACCCCTGACTTGTATCTATCTTCTTCTCGCGTCTCACCTCGTGCTCTGTCGCCTACGATTCAGCCACGGAGCGCGTGTTCCCCAACTTCTCGGTGTACGGCAGCGACTCGGCTTTCCAGGTGGCCCCCAGTGCTCCGCAGTACACAAACACGGGTAGCTACTTGAAGACCAAGCGTGTGGTTAGTAGACCATTTATTTATTAGGCTTCTATAGCCCTTAATACTAGTGACATGGGGAGGTTTTGGTGCTAATTGAGCTTCTGGATGCTGTGCACAGGGAGCCATTATGCTGTCGTGGGCTAAGGCCACCAACTCTGGCTACAACTACCAGAACAAGACAGTGAGTTGAATCTGTAGCTACTCGTGCAAGATGAGGCTGTTGTGGCTGACTCTGTGCTGTTGCAGTTCTTCTCCCTCAGTCCGTCGGAGGTGGGACTGGTGCTGGAGCTGCTGGACTCGCGCATCCCGGAGCTGTCGCTCACGCACTCGCCCAACATGAACGCGTCTGAGGAGGACAAGAACACCAAGTCGCTGCACATCGCGCGCACGTCGGGCTCGGACGGAAACCCGTCGATTCTGATCAAGGTCAACCACGAGGGCGAGTCTGTCGCCACGCTCAACGTCGGGGAGGCCCGTGTGTTCAAGGAACTACTGACCTACTCGCTTCCTCGACTCCTCGGCTACCACTCGGTGCTGGAAGGACCTCTGTAAGGGCGTTGCTTTTTGGAATGTGAGCTATCACAAACGGAACCGCTAACATGTTTCTATGCTGTTGCGACTACCAGGAATGTGGAGGGTGGAACTGGCGGTGGCTTCTCCCAGGGTGGTGGCAACTCGTACTCGTCGGGATCCAACACCGGATACCGCGGATCCAACAACAAACCTGCTGGCGACTGGCCCTTTTAAATGCTTCCAAGCGTAAACGTGCGATTGAAGGAATGTTTTGGTGCTGATGAAATGCATATTTGTTGCTCTCATCGGCGTGACCTAAATGAAGGTTCTTTAAACAAATAGACTTAGCTTCATGCTGAGAAACGGGTACTAAATACTTGCCACAAATTAGCGTGTGCACGTTGTCAAAGAGAACAGCTATGGACACGCAGCAAGGGAAAAAGTAATACTTAGTAGAGTCCATAGAGTCCATGCCTACACGTAACCTTGATCGCTTCTTCGAAAGACAATGTACTTAAGTATTCGGCTAAAGGAAGTTTGCAGTACTTCGTATAAAAAGCAGCCTTGTATTTTCCCCGTATTGGGGAGGTGGGGGGGGGGGTGCTGGATCTGAAGTCACCAGTATCGATACGTCGGTCTTGATCAGTCTTAGCCCCGTAATGAGGAGGCTGGATCTGAACACGAGGCTCATCAGGCCTGGTATGTTGGTCTTAATCAGTCTCAGGCTGGATCTGAAACACGCTGGCAGCGAAACCTTGAATGTGAGCGATTGCAAGCCCGTCGCGCCGTGGTGTCAATCTTGAGTCTTGAGCACATGCAGGGGTTACCAGGCCCCGCACCAGTCGAAGGTCACGGCCAGCTCCCTCAACATCGTAGCGTCCAACTGGACATAGCGATCAAAGTCTGGGTCGAGCAACTCGAGCTTGTCTTGCACTTCAGACGACCCAAAGTGGTCTGTCATATAGCACGGGGCGATCTTGACACCTGCTTGACCACACCAAACTCCACTTTCATACGCTAGGCGTTTGCTTCTTCGTCTTATCATCTTCAAGTGTCTGCACCTTCGCCTGGGTCTCTAGAGGATTCTTCTTCACTCTCTGCGCTTCCTGGGTGTGCAGCGTAGTAGTTGGTCTCTCAGTTGAAGTTTTTCGACCACAGTGACTTGGATAAAGTATTGTCTGGCGTTACTTTGTCCAAGTCACTTCGGTGGATGTGGCAAAAATAATGGACACAAAACCTTGAAGGCAAACGAACAGTCAATTGGATGAGTTGTAGAAACCGAGCTCCTTGTGTTCTCTAGACCTCGAACTAACAAAAGCGGGGTCAACGGGAGAGCTGCGCTGGGCCAACCCGCGCGGCGTTTCCTATCTCGTCCCTCCCTGCCTGCTCTGTGCTGGTGGTAGGTATCTCTCCTCCGACTTGAACTGCACTGCGACTCTAAATCTAGAATGAAAGCTGCGCGCCGTAGCCAAACTTGAAGTCGTCCTTGAGCGGGAAGCCCTCGGCCGACAACGAGAGCACAAAGTTGGGCAGCACACGCGACTCAATACTCGTCGCTACGCGGAAAGTCGAGTCCACGCTGGACACGAACCGTGTCTGACCCAGATCCATTTCCACACCGCAAGTGGTCTGCGCCTCACCCGAACCGTGGTTGTACACCAGCTCGGAACCGTAACGGATCCGGTGGCCAACCTTGCGAAGGTACGCCAGCTGCAGCGTTCCCATGGCGCCGTAGGTGGCCATTCCCACCCAGTCGCGGCCGGTCCACTTGCCAGCGTAAGCCGAGATGACCTTACGGTGCTTGCCGTGATAATAGGCCTCACCACCAAGGGCGAGGTTCTGCGTGACACTCTGCAGGTAGCTCACGCCGAGCAGCGGGCCGTTGGAGACCTTCATGTTCCACGTGAAATCCTCTCCAGTGTAGTCAAAGTCGGCGAGAGCCTGGGAGCCGTGCTCCTCGTTCTTTAGCTGTGCCTTCGCGCGCATTTTCCAGTTGTCTGAGAGCTTTTGGTTCCACCGGGCGTCGAGGTAGCCGTCCGGTGTGATCTTGCTCATAAGAAAAGTGGACGGGTCCATGGGGTCACCCATCACGACATTGGCACCGAACTGGTAGAGTCCGCCAGGAATCATGGGCGTACCCAACAGGAACGAGTGCGACGTGGAGCAGGTCTGGCCCAGAATGCGCGTGAAGTCGAAGCGGAAGCCGTCAAAGGCGTCCGGACTCACGGGGCCCTTGAGCTCATTGGGGGCACTCTCATACAGACCAGGGTTGGGAAGTTTGGCGCGCTCCTTCTCAATCTCCTCTACCTGCTGCATGAACACGGGAAGGTCTCCTTCCTGTGTAAGGTAGAATGGTAGAACGACAACTATGGTTCAGAATGGACAAAACGGTAAGGAGGACTCGTACGCTACGTACAGGAGCTGCGCTGGTGGCCAGCACGGGGTACCGCTTACTGGCCGAGCGCTCAGACTTGCTCGGCGCACCTCCCATGGCGACGGACAGACAGACAGAAGGCACGGGGAGGGGACAGACAGCACGTATGCGTCTCGCTTGTAGCTCCTGGTGTTGGTTGACTGGAGATCGAGCGGCTCAAAGAGCAAGGGAAATGCAGAATTTACACCAATCGGAGGACTTAACTAAATTATTTTCAGCCAGTTAAAAGACTCTAATTCGTACTTATCATAGGTGACTGGACACACCCATTGATATTGATGAGGACTGAAAGTTTCAGGGTGTAGGTATCCGTTTGAGATGGCGAGCTTGGGGCTGGACGACGACGACGCGCTGTACACGCTCGCGTATTTCACGAGCTCCTGGGTAAGCCCCGTGGACGCTGTTGTACTTCCCAGACTACGTGCAGTTCTGGACGGTGTCAACGCGCTCAATAAGCAGCACCAGCTGGTTGGACTGCTGGAAGTTCGCCGGACCGATGAGGATAGCAGCAGCAGCAGCAGCAGCAGCAGTGGGGGCAACGTGCAGCGGCTAGAACCATCGTACGCTAGAGCAATTACATTTCAACTATTGTCATGCAAATGTATTTACTTAATAATTGCTGTTGCTGCTACTAGAACGTTCCGGTCGCTGTGCAAGCATTTCCGAGTGACGGATCTGCCTGCGTGCGTGCTGCTGGACGCCCAGGGACAAGCGCTTACTTCAGGGTCGTTGACAGTGCTGGAGGTGAGAACTGGATACTGTTGTGTATGCAGCAGATGCAAGACTGAAACGAATTGATGTGTACATGTAGAACGAGCTCCGCCAACTTCACGAGGACGAAGAAGACAACGCCGCGTCGCCGTCCTCAACTGATTCAGATTCACCATGTAAGCGGCCGTTTGGGTGTTAATCACTGTCGGTTTTCACATTATTGGTCAAATGGACTCACGTTTGTTTGCTCGCTGTTCTCAGGGGAAGTGCTTGGTGAGCTGTTGAAGGACAACGGAGCTCCAACCGCTACATGGGGAGCTCTTCAACCACTCTGGAAAATCCACGTTACTGCAGTGGGGGCGGACATTCCCAAACCTCTCGAAATCGATGATCCACAACTTGTAAAAATGCGGGAAGAGGCTGTACAGTTGTTTGAAACGGGGCAGTTTCTCCCGGCCTCGTCAAGCTTCGTGGGCGTCTTGCTGCGCTGCCCTACGTGCACGAAATCCAGTTTCAACCTTGCTGTAATTCTCCAAATGATCGGTATGTGCATTTCCTGTTGAAGAATTTCATTCTTGAACCAACTAATCTCGTGTGTTCGATGTACTTTACTTCTGCAGGTGAAACGTACTTTTCTGTGGCTTGCATGCTGTGCGTCGTCGCACTCGACGATAGTGACTCCGTAGCACATACGGTCCTTCGGTATGAGGCGGATTGTTTTGTTACCTTTACTGTAATATCAGCTGGGTTACTCATCCGTAGTGTTTCTAAACAGATCCGTCTACTACCAGGAAGAGCCCGACCTTGTCGTTGCTGGATATCACTCAATCCTCGCATCAAATCGCGACAGCCACGTTCGAGCAGTGCACTCGCTCGCAACACTCGAGGGGGCTATCACAACCAAGACTGCTGCCCCTGCGTATGTTGCCGAGGTCTTTGACGAACTTGCTGATAGTTTTGAGGAGAAGCTGGTGGCACATCTAGAGTACCGTGTGCCCTGGCTACTTGCCGAGGCTCTGCAAAAACTATCACCGCCCGGATTCACCCCAAATGGCTCCACAGCTGAACCAGAATGGGTTGTAGCCGACGTTGGATGCGGCACCGGTCTTTGTGGACGCCTCCTGCGTTCTCATGTGAAACATATCATTGGGGTACGAAGGACGAGGTGTTACCTTGATTTTATGGTGGGGATAGTTGCTCACCGTTTTTCAATGCTGTGTAGGTGGACATTTCGCCCTTGATGATTGAGAAGACACGTACCGAAGGCAGTTACGACGAGCTGCAGAGTACGTTCGTCAATTCTAATTGTAATTGTAGCTGACTGACGATGTGCGTTCATTTCAGCGGTCGATATTGTGCCATTCCTGGAGTCGTGCGCGGATGAATCCTTGGATCTTATTATCTCCGCCGACGTGTGGATATATGTGGGTGAATTGGAGCAAGTTTTTGAGCTTAGTGCACGTAAGCTCCGTGCCTCCACCGGCTGGGTGGCTTTCTCCATCGAGCTATTGCCTCCTGCAGCTGTTGAAGATGCCGAGGACGGCGCGAATGAAACTGCGGTGGGCTTTCGCTTAGCGCCGTCGGGTCGGTTCCAGCACTCGCACGAGTACGTAGCGTCTCTCGCTGGTCGATGGGGCTTCACCGTCGCTGTTCAACAAGATATCAGCGTGCGCAAAGAGAGCGGAGAGCCCATTCCAGGTCGCATCTATCTCCTCCAGCGTGCTAAGAACTGAAGCTTTCGAACATCGAAGACGTGTTACTGTTCCGGTGCTTGCAATGCCCACCAAAAAGGCGATTAATAATTATTGGTTAGTTTCTACTACTCCTGCTTTCTTTCTCACGAGCGAGCGTCATCGCTGGAGCCTAAGCGCCAACTTCAGTTTTGTACAATCACGAGCTCATGATCGTACGGCACCAGGTTGTACCATTGGCCCTACAGGGTGAGAAATGCTTCCAGATGTATTGAGTACGACGTTGTTGGCCTTGTCAGGCTGGACGCCCATCAGCTTGAGCAGCGTCTCGCGGTAGTTCCACGACAACACCATTTGCTGGATTCTGTCGCCCTTGAAGGTGAAGCAGGACTTGCCACTGATGCAAACCTTTTTGTGGAGAGGCTGCACGCCAAAGATCGGGTAGATCTGTGTACCGCTGAAGATCCATGTGGCCTTCATCTTCTCGCTGCTGCCTTCCTCACGCTGGATAATGTACTCCTCCATAATTCCATCAGGGAACGCGTCCAGCAGCAGGTTCCAGTGCGACATCACAGCATCCACGCCGTGCAGACCTTCCGAGTGGTTGGGGCTGAAGAGCGTCACGTCGTCGTCGTACACGTTGTCTGCGATCTCCTCCAAGTCCTCGATGACTCCTGTGTTCCAGGCCTCCAGGATCCCGTGTAGGATGTCGTACCTCCGTCTGTACATCTTCTCCGCCTGCTCGTCGCGCTTGATAACGGCGTTGTGTTGCTCCTGTCGCTTCACCTTCTTCAGTGTGTCCGTCTCCGCTCGAAGTCTGTGGAGCTCCGCCGTCCTCCGTTTACGGTGGCGGTGGGTCGAGTCTGTCGTCGTGGGCAGTGGCTGCGGCTCCAGTTTACACTCCACGTGGCTCTGCAGTTCTGCGCCGCCACCAAAGCTCGTGTCGAACCCCGCGGCATCCAGCATATTTAGGTCCTGCACCTGTTCATTGAACAAGTCGTGGTCGGCCGCAAAGATGGGCGAGTCCGGCGTGGCATTGGGACCCGCGAAGGGCTCGAGGAAGTCGTCCAACAGGAACTGATCCAAGTCCACGTCCATGGCAGCGTCCACGCCCAGGAGGCCGCCTGAGACTGCACTGAAGCTGTCAAGTGTCGCTTCCCATTCGCGCCACTCACAGCTCGGAGTGCGGCGCATGGACGAAGGCAGGAAGGTGGCGGATGTGGGGCCATTGACGGGCGCACCAGCGGCAGCAGAGGAAGAAGAAGCGGCAGCGTCTAGCGGGTACAGCGGTGATGAGGCGCGCATCGTGAGGGTAAGGCAACGAGAGCTTCTTACTCCTCAAGGGCAAGTGCAGGAATGGTAACCAGGTAGAACACCAGCAACTTGAAGTGGGATGTTGACACGCCACGGTCAGCGACCGAAGCCGCTCGGATTGGCAGATATTGCCGTAGATGGGGCTATTTCAGCGAATAGTCGAAGTGGAACAATCTTGTCCCGACCTTGCATCGTGCAACCCCTGATGGTTTACGTTTACAAGGCCAACGCGTTGACAGTCAGACTGACTCCCCGTGGCATCAGTGACCGCCGTCGAGTTGCCACTACCCATGCAACTTTGAGGCATACCGGTGTTCGAACTGCTACCTGTGAGCTCTGTCAATAGGCTCACTAACTTTTTTTTTCCTAGCCTGCAACTTCAACGTCTCCGTCGTTAAATCACCGGATCGTATGGTTCATGTCCGTCGTTAACCACCGGACCGTGTCGGCTTCAGTATTTGACGGCCGCGCGTCATGATTCTTCATACATTGTACATGAGAACGGTTGAGTCTCAGCTGCTCCGCGTAAGCATTACGCCGACCTGTTTGACTGACAATTGACTAACCTCTTCCTACAAACTGGTTGTTGCTGCAGCTAAGAGCGTTGCCACGTTGCAGCGCAACAGTTGTGGCTCAATTGCATTGCGATTTCTCAGCTTTTGGCTTCGCCGTTTCGCTTCAGCTTGCCAGTACCGTGCTGAGGACGCTTGCTCGTCCAGAGCGTTTCGTGGCGATCTCGGTAGAACTCGTTCTACCGTCCGTTGGAGCTTCAGTGGACCAACCTCAGGGCTATCCATGATGCGCTCTCTCGCTATTGTAACAGCGTTGCTGTCAGTGCAACGCCGACCTCCTCCAATGCTTTCCGACATACCTTTGCTGTGGCCTTTAGTGGACTCGTCCGATCGATCAGCGCAAAAGTAAACTCGCAATAGTATTCGCTTTGCGATCCTGCTGTGGACTATTCAAGCGGCTCGTTGCCGTACCGATACCGTTTTGTAGCGGTCGTACTCAACCGATGCAGAAAAATGTTGCATGATAGCGTCGCTTTTGCATAGGAGCTTCTTGGATCGCATCGCGACGCTTCGTACGAATGGGATCCACAAGCGGATTCGTCAAAAACTAGCTCAAATTTTACCAATCCCACGACGCCAACCTATCAATCCCTCTTCAAAGAGATCGCCGTTGGCGATCCACTCATCGAGTCGCTTCCTCGCCGCGTGTCGACCTCGCTACCCACGGCCCAAGACGGATCATGGTTCATATATATCGCTACTCGCTCGCGCTGCTCTCCGCTGTTGTGATTGCCACCTCCGCCGCCTCTATAGCCTCCCCACAGACCAAGAAACAGCACAAACAGGTTTCCACGGCCGACGACCCGGCAAATCCTTCCCCAGCACCGTCCACAGACCACGTAGACACGCAGAAGCTCGCGTCCTGGGAAGTCCAGCCAGACGGCTCCGTCTTTAACAAGCAGCAGGTTCCAGCTTCATCTATAGGCAGCAGGACGCAGATCCGAAGGGACGAGAACGGACACTGGAGTTTCGTGCACCATGACGAGGTCGAGAGCAGCGTATCCGCGCCCATTGCACAGCAGCAACCAGAAGACGGACCAGTTGACGCACCGGACGCACAGGATGTCCTCCATGTGGAGGACGACGCAGCCTATGAGGACTGGGAGACGGATAGTTCGTCTCAGCTCTTCCTGGACGCGTCCGACGCTTTTCTGGCTCTGGAGAACCGCATCGCAGAGGAAGGACACACTCCAGAACGAGTAGACGAGCTGATAAAGATTGCAAGTACTCGTGAGAGTGCTGGAGACCTGGAGACAGAGGGCGACTGGGCTTTCGCAGTGACGAAGCTGTCGTTCATGCAGCTGTTCGAACCCAACGCCGAGTCGACAGATGAACAGGCCTTTATTGACGCTATACACAACCTCAACGTCGCAGCAGAGACTGGAGTGCAGTCGGCACTTGGTGTGTTGGCAATGCTGGATCTAATTGGTGTCCCAGATCCCGAGGAGCTGGAAGATCCGAGTATTCCGCCACTTTCACGGCAGGAACGACGAGCACGAGCGGACAAGGCGCTGTCGAGTTTATCTAATGTCAATGATTTTATGGCAGCGATGGCTGTGGCGTACGGTACTTTGTCGGGAAGAATTCCAGTATCGATGAAGAATACAGAAGCAGACGCTCCTACTGACCCAGAGGCAGTTTGTGAAGCAGCTCTGCCTCTATTCCACAAGAGTGCAGAGGAAAACGTGCACATCATTGTCGATGAAGGGGGTGAGCGACCTGTGGAAATCGTGCGTCTCTCGGACGAGATGATTGACCCCAATGGAGGTGGTTTCTTTGACGAGTACGGGTTTGGTGGCACTGATCCTCTTCACGACGAGAACGAAGCTCTGCACGAGTTGGAATACTACCGCGGGATCGCGAACAACCCCATGGATGAACAGTACCCTCAGGCTATGCAGCGTCTTGGAGAAGTTTATTTTTTCGGCAACCCAGCAGCTCACGTCGCAGCTGATCATGGACTGGCAGCGCAATACTTCCGTCAAGCAGCAGAAGCCGGCGACCCGCTGGCCCAAGCCAACTACGGCATGCTTCTCGCGAATGGTATGGGTGTGGATCGAGACGTACCGCAAGCGCTGGTGTACTTCAACCGCGCTGCTCGTCAGAACCAAGCGTTTGCGTTCCACGGTCTTGGTGTACTGTACTTTAGTGGAAATGGTGTGCCGCAGAACGTGACCCGCGCGCTCGAGTTCTTTGAAGAGGCCATTGCGCTAGGCTACGCTGAATCGCACTCGTTTCTGGGATCAGTGTATCTACACGGTGATGGCGGTGTACCCATCGATTACAAGGAGGCTTTTTATCACTTCCAGGCGGCTGTGGACGGCACTGACGGTCAGTCAAGCCAGGCGCTATTTAACTTGGGCATTATGCACTTTCGCGGCGTTGGTACACCACGCTCTTGCCGCAAGGCTCTGCCGCTTTTCCGCACGGTGGCGTTGCATCCCGATCTCATTTCAGGACTCCCGTTCTCGCTCATCAAAGCGTATGAATGCTACAAGAAAGGAGACTACCTGCGTGCGTACTTGCACTACCGACTTGTTGCAGAACTGGGTGATGAAGACGGACAATGCAACGCTGCCTTCTTGCTAGAACACCACGGCGACAGTATCCTCAAGTGGCGCTGGCTCGGTCTTGCAAAGGCAGCTGAGGACTCAAGTAATCCGCCGCTGCATGAAGCGTTTGTCTTATACTCGCAAGCAGCGGCATTGAATGACTCGGAAGCTGTGCGGAAGACAGGTGCATGCTTCCATGAGCCATGGGTTGGTGTGTGTCCGAGCAACCACACTCGCGCATTAGAGCGCTACCAACTCGCAGCAGAGCTAGGAGACGCACAGGCTGGTTACAACTGCGGCTTGATGTTGCTGACCGGCGACGGAGTCCCGCGAGACCTTGCTGCAGCTCGAAACTACTACGTCGATTGCAGCGATGCTATATTCCCTACTAACGTGCCTTGTGCTGTTGCGCTTGTGGGGCTTGACATTCTGCAGAGCGTGGAAGCAGTTGTTCGGCAGATCTGGAGATCATGAAACTAGGATCGGATAGATAAGTTATTGACAAGCACGTGGTAAAGCGGGCATTTCTGTCTATTGCTCGATTTCTCACAGCATTCTTGTGTGCAGCACGGGTGGAGCATCAGCATATTACACAAGAGCTCCGCTGTTTTCCTTGATCTTACACAGTATCGAAAGCCTTTGCATCGTTGTCCCACGAGTGTTTCCTCTTCTTTGGCTTGAAACCAGCAGCGATAGATGCGGAGCGCATTGCTCCACGGAGCTTACGTACTTGCCACCACTTGCGGATCTCGTCGAAGATCAGCACGCTAGACGCGATGCAGCAAACGTACAACAAGTCACCAAGTGTTAGCGCCTCAGTCTGGAACGTTGCCTGAAGTGGAGGGAAGTAGATGACCAGCAACTGGCCAAGAAGCGATGCGCCTACTGCGTACACGAAGAACGTGTTGGAGAGGATGCCAATCTCGAAGATGGACTTGTCGTCTGACCGACACGAGAGCGCGTTGAACATGTCGAACATGACGAACGTCGTGAAGCTCATGGTCCGGTCGCGTTTGCTAATTGTGCCATCAGCACTGAGTTCCACCCAGAAGACGTAGAGGGTGCCGCATACGATAAAGCAGGCCGATGTGAGCACGCGACGAATCATCGTACGAGTGATGATACTGGCGTCCTTGGAGCGAGGACCTTCCTTCATCACATCATGGTCTACAGGCTCCACACCAAGACTCTGCGCTGGCGGTCCGTCCATGATAATGTTGATCCACAGAATCTGCATGGCATTCAACGGAGACGGGAGGTTGAACAGCGTGGAGAACGCGATCAGACAGAGAGCCGAGATACTCGTACTGAGTTGGAAGCGCAGGAAGTGCTTGATGTTGTGGTAGATCGACTTGCCCTCCTCCATCGCGCACAAGATCGTGCTGAAGTTGTCGTCCAGCAGAATCATGTCAGCTGCCTCCTTCGAAACATCCGTACCGTTCGTACCCATAGCGATACCGATGTCTGCCGCCTTGAGTGCAGGTGCATCATTCACGCCATCGCCAGTCATAGCCACCATCAGTCCAGCCTCCTGGAACGCTCGTACAATCTTCAGCTTGTGGTGCGGAGACGTACGGTAGAACACGCACGTCTTCAGAATGCGCTGTTCCAGTTCGACCATGTCCATAATCTCCAGTTCCTGACCAGAAATCACAAGCTCATCCACGGCTTTGCTTCTCTCATCATCGCAGTCAACGGTGCCCAAGTTATCGTTCGAAATGATGCCAACTTTCGCCGCAATCGCAATGGCTGTCTCCTTCGAATCGCCCGTAAGCATGATAGTCTTGACGCCGCTAAGTGACAGCTCAAGCACAGACTTCTCAACCTCAGCGCGAGGCGGGTCCGAGATGCCAACAAGTCCAGCAAAGACCATGCTACGATCCGAGTGCTCACCGAAGGACAGTGCCAACACACGAAGTCCACGCGCTGCCATCTGCTGGGACGCCACAAAGATCCGCTCACGGTCACCCGGAGTCATGTCCTTCTCGCGGCCACAGTTGTCTTCGATCTTATCGCAGCGTGACAGAATAGCCTCCGTCATGCCCTTAAGGTACCAACAAGATGGACCACCCGACGGTGGCTCGCAGCACACAGCCATCCACTTCTTTTCCGAGCTGAAAGGCACTTCACTAACTCGGTGGAACTGCTGAATAACTGCTGGAGTAATCCCCACTTTCTGCGCACACAGCAACACGGCGCCCTCTGTGGCCTGGCCCAGCACTTCTCGGTCCACAATAGTCGCGTTATTACACAGCGCACCAGACAGCAAGCAGTGGTAAACGTGGGGATGAGATGCCTCCGTAACAGGCTCACCACGCATAGTGACGGCTGATTGTGCGCTCTTCTTCATTTCAAGCTCCGAAACCTGCGACGGTGATCGCTCTCGCTCGCCAACGCCGTTTACCGCGGCTGTCACACTCTCGAAAGGAACAAAGATCTCGATCACTTCCATCTTGTTTGTCGTGATCGTGCCTGTCTTGTCCACACAAACCACGTTAATGCATCCAAGAGCCTCGACAGCAGGGAGTTTCTTCACAATAGCGTGACGCTTGGCCATCTTCATGACGCCAAAGGCCAAGGTGACAGTAACACAGATAGGGAGACCCTCGGGGATAGCAGCCACCGCCAATGACACGCCGATCTGCAGCATCGTGAGTATACCTTTGTGTTGAATCACGCCAATGACCACAATCACAGCGATCACAGCGAGTGAGAACATACTCAGGTGTTTGCCCAGTGTGTCCATGCTGTGCTGTAGTGGGGTCTTGCGCTCCTCCACGTTGTGTACCACATCAAAGACCTGTCCGAACTCGGTGCGAGATCCTGTTCCAACCACAACAGCTCGGCCGCGACCACCTCGCACCAGTGTACCCATATAAATCACGTTCTTCCGCTCTGCGACTGGGTGTAAGTGGCTGTCAGCAATAGAGTTGGTGATCTTGGCTACAGGCGCATTTTCGCCCGTGAGATTGGACTCGTCCACCTCGAGATCCACAGCCTCAATGAGTCTCGCGTCAGCTGGTACTCGATCTCCCACATCCACGATCACAATGTCTCCTGGTACTAATTCTTTAGCCAGCATATCCACTACTGTTCCTTCTCTCAGAGCTTTACAACGCGGCGGTACCAGCTCCTTTAAAGCCTCCAGCGTCTTCTCAGAGCGATATTCCTGTACGAAGGCTACCGTCACCACGATCGTGATGGCTACAGCGATGGAAATGGCGTCATCTGTGTGCCCCATGGCTACACTCACGACGCCAGACCCCATAAGCAGCATGATGAGCGGGTCCTTGAACTGCCCGGCGAACTTGATGAGGATGGACTCTTCCTCGTCAACTGCCAGCTCGTTGAGTCCGCACTCGCGCTGTCGCTCGCGCACCGTGAGCTCACTGAGTCCGTAGTTGGTGTCCACGCGCAACTCGCGTGTCACTTCCTCGTGGGAGCGGGACGACGCCTGGCTCAGCACGCCGCCCTCCATACTCAGCAACGATAACGAAAGACTCTGGCCATGGCTCAGTGACAGTGAGCGCTGCGTCTTAAGTACGGGGGCTGCGACTGCGATCTCCACGTCGCTAGAAGTCGTTGCCATTGCGGCGAATCTTGGGGTTTGGAGACGCCGTTCGCGGGTTGTAGAGCGCGGATGGGGATGGAACCAACACGGACACGTAGAGAGAACAGCGGCGCTGTAATCTGCGTATCGAAACGCCTGAAGATTTTCGTATGAGCAGCTCCAGATGAGCGGAAGGAGCGGACGTCGATTCCTCCACGATCGATTCTCCCGAAATGGCACGAAAGTCAGTTGTCGGTTGCACTGGGCGGTGGCGATAGACGACTGGATTAAATTACGGTTTTTATTGGACTACTACGACAGACACTGCACTTGGACACTGCAGGTGGCAAAGAGACAGGGCGATACGCGTAGAACAATATGATTGGTCAGAAAGTGTTGATCTTAGGCCAATAAACATGTGGTAAGTGTAGCCATGTGGAGAGTGGGACTTGCCACTTCAACGAGTGGATTGCAATTTACGGATCGGGTGGTTTCCGTTCGCTATTTATTGGCAATTTCATCTGGTTGGCAAATGCAAATTGGAAATAGATGACGCACTTCCCATGCCTGTGGCTGTTATCGCTCCTTTTTGCTCTGCATTTGCAATTTTTGCACCCAGCAAGGGTTGACGGGTATGGAAAATGCTCAGCGCGTGGTGGCAGATATCGTGGCGAGATGTCGATACCGCGGCGTGGAAGTGTCTGAGACGCTCGCCGCGTTCACAGCGCGACTAGTTGTGCATCGCAGTCAGCGCCATCTCGTGCTGGAGCAGCCTATGTCCCCTGAGGACGAACTGTATCTGACCGAGCAGTGCGAAAAAGCACTACTACGCAATGACGACCCAGCCATGGAGACCGTCAAGATGCAACTCGAGTTCGACTTTACATACGCGAATCTCGAGGAAGAGTTGCGTTCACGAAAAGAGCGCAAGGGGCAGGCGGTTGCCAAGTTACAGCGCACGATCTCCTCGCTTGTACCGGAGAAAGCCACCGACTTCGAGACGCTCTCGACGCTGTACAAGCACATTTTCACTCTGTTAATGCTGGATGCAGATGGACTCGGCAACATCAGCAACGAAGACGACGACGATAACAACGGAAAAACTAACAACTCCAGTAAGCAGCAGGCAGAGCGTCGTTCCATGGAGAAGGAGGTAGCTGCAGCACTCGAGAGCGTTTTCCCACGCATCGGCTTGAAGTCCTTTGCGACGATGTCTCCTGATGATAAACGTTTCCAACTGGATGAACTCATGCGCATCGTTGAGGGGATTCGCTTATTCAACAAGGAGCTGGGCAAAGGTGGCGCAGGTATTGCAGCCAGCGCGCGAGACATCCAGGAAAACGTGGCTGCGTTGGCAAAACTTGTGCGAGACGAGGTTCGCGACGCCAACGAGATCTGTACACAGTACACAGAGGTGCTATTGCACGTGCACCACCAACTAGGGGCAGGAGATGGAGCTGATTCCTCGGAGCCACCGCCGAGCCACGATGAAATCGCGCGATGGCAAGACGAGCTGAGCAACCGGCGACAGTTCCTATCCTACTTGCAGAGTCTTGAAGAGGACATCGCTTTCTCCCACGAGAAGGTTAGCACGCGACTGCAGATGTTCCAGGCCGACATGAGTGCACTGCAAAACCTTGTGGGGGCACGAACATCGCTGCCAAAGTCCCATGTCTATCCGCTCTTTGAGGCCGTATCCCGTTCATGGGCTGAGCTGCATCAAGAGCACGAGTTGCTACAGGCTCGTGCTCGAGCTCTGCGATCCCTGCTGCGCTTCAAATCGACCTTCACGCGCACGTTGTCGTCTGAATCGCCTATCGTACGACAAGCACGACGCGGAGGCTCCATCCCGACTGAAGATCTCTTCTCGCATGTTGAGACTTTCCCCACCGAAAGTCAACTCACGGCTGATGGAAAAACTCGGAGCTTTGGCTTGGAAGGTGAAGGCTTGGACGGCGACGAAGACAACAGCAATCCCAACGAGGAAGAAGGATCGGGGTTTCCCATTCGAATGCCAGTGGAATCGACACCGGAATTCATGCAGCTGCCACTCGAATATCAAGGTTTCTGTCCATGGACAGTGGTGGAGCGTGGAGGCTTGTTGCTTCCTGGAGATCCGTCGCTGGGTGTCGTGCAGTACCGCAACGCTTACCACGTCTTCGTCAATGAACGTGCGCTAGGCGAGTTCATGATTCATCCACGTCGCTACGTCCAGGGAGTTCTACACCGCGCAGCACGTCAACCAGCTCTCATCTATCTGCTGCGTCTACAAGAGTCTTTCCCGAACATCACGCTGTCTTCGCTACTTAAAATGTGTCATCGATTCCGTGCTGAAGGAGCTCGAGGGGTGCATCCATTGCTGGCCCCGCCACCGTCGCAGAAAGTAGACGCCAGCACAGCCACACCCACGCACTTCGTTGAGAAGCGCATCGACTACAACTACGACTGGAACGAGTGGAATCTCCGTCGCAAAGCCATCAAAATCGCCAACCTCCGACACTGTCGCACTGTCGGTGCACAAACAGCACTCAGCAGCTTCCGTCGCGAGGTCGATACTCAGGTTTATCTGCCGGCCGATGTGGGCTGCCAAACCAACAAGACGCAAGGAACCAATCCGCCTCGCGTCACCAATTTCTTCACGGGATTGTGCAGAGGCCACGTCTACACCATCGACGATGCCAAGCGCGCCGAAGCCAAAGATGCGAATGAAACTGGAACCGAGTACAAGAAGAGCCGACGATCCAGACACTATCGAGACGACGCAAAAGAGGGCAAAGCTGCCGAAGAAGGCGACAACCAACCGGTCATCGTCTCCTACACGTTTGATTTGTCATAGTAAAAATTTGGTTTTTCATCTAAAAAATTCGAGCCATAAAAAATTAGCGACTTTGAAAAGTAAGGCTCTCAAGCTTAGCAAACGATGGCGAGAGGGACAGGGAAGACGAATGATACCACCTGAACCTGACACGAGGCTGCGGTCTTGGATTGTGGTTGCTTACACGCTGAAGATGAAGTCCGTGAACTTCTCCGTGTCCACCGACTTGCCATCGGCCTCCAGGAGCTCCGGAAGGTGCTTCTTGATAAACTCGACCTGGGATTCGTCGAAGCGCTCCACGATCTGTTCCAGGGTGAGCTCATCACCAGTGAGAATGTCCAGCGCCTCGTGCACGTCGTCTTTTGTGGAACCACTCTGCAGCTGCAACGTGCAAAAGGTGGCGAACCCATCGAATGTGATCTCGTCGTTGTCCTCCACGTCAATCTTGTCGAAGTAGTCGTGGCAGTCATCCTCGCTCAGACTCAGACCAAGACCCTTGCATGCCATGATGAACTCATCACGAGCAAGGACACCGTCGTTGTCCAGGTCGAAGTGGTCGAAGACTTCCTTGATTTCCTTCGCCTGCTGGGGAGTCAGACTGCCCACCTCGCTCAGAGCGAGCTCCTTCTCAAGCGACTTAACCTTATCACGGACAGCTGTCTCAAGCGACGTGAACTGCGCACGCAGACCGTGGATCGTGTCCGTGGTGAATGGGTTTGTGTGCACCTGCAGGCGCTCCAACTCCTCATGGATACGCTCAAGCTTCTCCATGTCCTCGGTAAGCGGAGTAATTAGCTCAGCAGCCTTGGCCTTGGCCTCTTCGACCTGTTTGGCCTTTTCCTCCACCTCAGCGACCACATCCTTGGACTTGTCGCCTTCCTCACTCTCCGGGGCAGCAGTCTCAGCGGCAGGCTTAACGTCCTCCTGAGCAGCAGACGTCTCGACTCCAGTGATCTCCGGATCTTCAGGCTTCTCCGTTTCTTCCTCCAGCGCAACACCAGTGTTAGCGCGGAACAGACGGTAACGAAGCTTCACCATCGAGTTGAACTGGTCCTTCAGCGATCCCTCAACGACGTTGATTGACTGCGTGCTTTGAGCGCAGCGCTCCTTGATGCGGGCAGACAAGTTGGCGAACTCGCGGCAGACCTCGTCACGCTTCTCCACAGTAGCGAGCTCCTGCTCGTAGTAGCCACGCTTCTCTGCTAGCGAGTCCAGTAGCTTCTGCACACGAGCATTCGTCTTCTCGATGAGTGCCACATCGCTTTCGCGACCAGCTTCGGCCAGAATCTGCTTCTTCTCAATAAGCTTCTCGTTCTCGCTCACCACAGCGTTCTGCACCTTCGGGACGAGCACAGTGTCGAACTGGTGCTTAGCAGCAACCACACCTGCCGTAGACACGTCCTGGAGCTTTGTGGCCGCCTCTACTTCCTCGTCCATCTCTTCGATGACGTACTTGAGGTTCCGCATCAAGGTCTTGGCGTCCTTAGCCACTGCGTCCATGTTCTGCTGCACACGTAGACACTCCTCCAGCTTAATCTTCACACCTTCCGCCTTGTCTTCAGCCATTGCGACGAAGTTCTTCATCGCCTCCACACGCTCCAGCGTGGCCTTCGTGTCGTTGTGCTCTTCCGAAAGTCCATCAGCTTCACTCACAACCGTAGCCAAAAGCTGCTTGTAGCGTGGAAGTTCAATGTCCTGCAGGAAGGCGACGCTCTCAAGCTTCTCCTCTGCGTCGGCAGTGGAGGTGACGCGCAGGTCCTCAGCAAAGAGAGACAACGCCTCCTTCTCCTTCGCCCACGACTCGACCTTCTCCAGGTCCTTCACCACCTTCGTGAGGAAAATCTCCGTCTTCTGGTAGCTTTCCAAGTTCTGGCGCAGCTTGAGCTCAAAGGCCGTTTCCAGCTCATCCAGGTGAGCCTTCAGTGCCTGCAGTTTCTCAATGGGAGGGTCCAGGTTTGGCACTGCACGTCCGTTGTTCTTGCAACTGGCAATCCAGCGTCCAGCGCAGCCTTCGACGGCCACGAATTGCGCTTCACGTGGAGGTTTCTCGTTCTTCTTGTATTCCAGGTGACGAGCGAGTGCTTCCTTGATGTCCGGGATGTGGCGAGGCTGACTGAGCGTCTGGAAGCGCTCGGTCTGCTGCTGCAGCCACTCCAACAGACCCGACGCGTTCTTGTTGAACTCAGCGGCCAGCTCCTGGTGACGCTGTGCGATGTTCAGCGCCTTGGAAATCGTCGTCACGGCCTTTTTCTTCTGCACACCCGACGCGAACTCCTTGAAGAGCAGCGACACGTACGTGGTGATACTCTTCTCGTCCGGCTTGGCTTGTCCAGCCACGTTCTCCACCTCCAGCAGCTGCGGGATGCGGAACTTTTCACGAGCAATATCGAAGGCGAGCTTGACGTTGGCCTGGGCGTCCTTGGGGTTCAGCGAGTTAAAATCGATGAGCGTAGGCGCGTAGCGATGGATCAAGGCACAGAAAGCCATACCGTCGGCCCAGCTGCCGGAGAAATTCTTGACCTGGACAGTGGGGTAGTCGGCCAGCGAGCGGTTGACCCAAAGAAGCAAGCCGTCCTTGCCGGAGACACCCTCAACGTCGATCTCGGCCACTTGGAAGGCCTTGATGAGGGTCCACATGAGACCGAGCACCAGCTTGTTGTTTCCGTCCAGGATGTCGGAGGAGCCGATGTTCGTCACGTTGACGTTTTTCTTCTGCATGAACGCGAAGGCGAAGTTGAGATTCTCCATCTTCTGGATACGCATGCGTGGCTTCTTGTTGAATTTCTGCCAGCAGATAAAAGGTGGTTAGCATTTTAAAAGTATCTTACACCATTCCCCTTCATTTTGTGACGTACGCGGCACACTTTCTCGCGGCAGATGATCTGCAACAGCGAGATGAGGCGGATGCCGTCCTTCAGGTCCTCGTAAAGGTCGTCGATCGTCATGCGCTTGCGCGACAGGTACGTGTTGGCCCACTACAGCAACAGCATAACAGTTAGATACTCACTTATCTTGTGGTCTAAGCCCCTCTCAACCCGCACTTACTCGGGTAAAGGTATTCTTCTGCACGTCGACCCACTCCTCGTTGTAGCCAGCCATGTTGTCTGTGGTGCTGTTGCGTAGGGGGGACGGGGCGGGCTCGCTCTCGGGCTCGACGCGATCTTCCGCGGTCTCTTTGTTCTCTTGTTCTTCTGCTTCCTTAGGGGCGACCAGTAACACTTGTACTGGGTTCACTCCTCGATGCGAAACTGCGCGCGGTCGGTCTGTTCTTGTGCTTGTTGCTGCGTTCAGCCGAGGCGGTTCCGATGTGCTCCGCGCCTGTCTCGCGATTTCTCGATTGGCTTCTTGCTGCCAAAAAGCCTTGAGTCGATTTACACCTATAGCAGACTGACATTCTTCAGCTCGAAACTCCATTCCCTCTCTACACGGCCAGAAAGCCTGTGAGCCCCAGCCCTTACGTCTCCGATAGGCCCACGGGCCTGCAGGCAACCAGTGTCTCACTTCAATTCAGTATGCTCGACCTTCGGACCGCAAACCCACGATGTCGTCAAGCTTGTACACGTACATATAAAGGGCGATGACGGTCGCAACTTGCCGACGGCAAGGCATTGGATCCGTCTTAGAAAAACCCCACATCAAAGCCAAGTTGGCAAAGATACCTCGTTTCTCCGTGACACGCCGGATTCATTGCCGCGGATTCATTAGCGGCAGCATTTCTTTTCTTCTCTCTCGCTGCTGATTTTCGCACACCTCCCGTTCTTTCGCTCGATGCGACAAAGCGGCGCACGACAGAGCAAGTCGTACAGACTCAGATCCTCCGGACTTTCCGCTGCGCAGTGGCCAGTGTTGGTCGCTCGCCGCGACTTCATGGGCTCCGCTCGCCGCCGGCAAACAAACAACGAGGCCACCCGCTGCTCCGAGCAGTGCTGGAGCACGGTGCAAAGCCTCTTGGAGTAGTCGCGATCTTGTCAATACGACAACAACTTCAACTGCATTCGAAATCGAAGTAACACTGCACATACCAGCGCTGTCTAACGAGTACTTCCTCGCATTGCACAAGAAGTACTTAATGTGTTACCCGGTCGCCTTGCCTCCAGTGAAGTACAGCATTTTCCATCTCAGTACAGCAACTGATTTGTGTTTTCGTGCGCCGGAGTACTGGGCGATTGCAATGCCACGACGTCCACGCTGGCTTACCAGGTTGAAGGAATGAATGCTTTGGCAGGTGTACGTGGCAACTCGTTGCCCACAAAATGTTGCGCTACAGCCCGTTTCCCAGCATCGCGGAATGTTCAACCGCGCACAGCCTTCAACTTATCTAGCTTCGTTGCATTGTTGCTGCGTGCACATGTACGGAGTCGTATTACAGACAATCGGTGTGTACACTGCGATCGGCACCACCGCTTCGTCTGCCTTACTACCTTTTACCAAGCAGAGACCGACCAAAAATGAAGTTACCGCTAAGCTTACTGTAAGCTTACACTAAGCGAAAAGGCAAACAGGAAAATACTTCTGCGTGGCTCCTTGCCAAGTGGTATAAAATTAATAAAGAGATGTTAATGCGAGCCTCCGAAGACGGAATGTGTGTTATTGCTGCCCACGCCTGAGCGCTGCAGCTCGATGTGAACTGCTATTTTGTGGACACCACAAGTCATACCATTCCCAGCCCAGTGATCATGGTACGGATTCAGGGGGCACACCCAAAAATAAGATTTTTGGAAATAATCTAGGGGCCGCTCTAAAAGCGATAAAACCGTGGTAAATCGGGGGTAATTTCTCCTAAAAATCGGGAATGGCCAAAACTAATTTGGGGGGGGGGGGGGTCTTGAAGATCCGCCATCCACCCCTCGATGCGTGATTATAAGGACCACCCGCTTAGCTCTCAATAATACTGACGGTAGTCACCAGGGTCTTGGCAAGAACCTGATGCCTACCGTCTCCTATAGACTTGTTGTGGCAATGCACAACCCCTGTATTCGCTTAGTACAGTACATGTATAGAAACTTTTGTAGCCATGCCTTTTATTCAGTTTGAAGGGTACAGTACCAGGATGAATGGATTTGATAGGAATGCAAAAATGCAGAAGTACCGGTACGTAGTTTTAACTGAATTAAAATTCTCTCCTGCAGCTCTGAGGATGTTAACCACATTATTGCGAGCAATAAATATTATGTCCTTATGCATACAGGTTGTACACCTAAACTGAGCAAAGCTCCACTCCGCTAAGAGACCCAGTGAGCCCCAATCAGTGATACGGATGCACGGGGTGGGGGGGGGCTTGGTTGAGACTTGAGAACGTGTATTAAACATACAGCTCGATGAAATATGCAACAACTCTTCGCTACTCATGCCAGTATGTGGACCATTGTGAGAGGCTGTCTAGTCTTCTCCTCCTGTCGAATCTCCAGCGCTCGTACAAGTCCCACCTCATCCACGGGGGCCCACATTTTGCGGCCGCTGTCGAGTTGGATCGCGTACGGGTTGCCCTGTTCCCAGAGCTGCACAATGGAGCCCGCCTGGAAACCTTCATCGCCAGTGTTCGCCATGACCCGGTCTCCCACTCGGAACCGGAGGTCTTTCGTAGCTCGGCAAGCCAGGAACCCTTCGGTCAGTGCTTCGCGGTCGAGGTTTTTACCGATGAAAACGAACCGCGTCTCGCGTTTTTCGCCTGGGGCCCAATTGTCAGCGAACCGACCGTTGAACAGAGTGTGCACGCCCTGAAAAACGTACTTCTTGTCGATACCAGCGACATTCACCACGCCCTTGTAGCGCAGCAGATCGTCACCTTCCGTCTCCAGTATATCGTCGATCCATTCTTCCAACAGCGCCACAAGGATTGGATCGGGGAGACTAAGGCCCACCGAGGACACCAGTGAGTGTTTATGTTTGTGTTCGCTGTGGTGCTGTTCTCCTTCATGTTTGTGGTCGTGTCCGTGTTTGCCTTCCTTATCACCGTCGTGGCTGTGATCGTGGGAGCCGCTGTCCTTGTCCATATTGAGAAAATCAGGCTGCCTCTTGAGAATGGTGTCGAGATCAAAAGTCTTGACGTTGAGCAGTAGCGAGGGATCCACCCGGCAGTGCTGGCATTCAATGATGGACACGGCACTGTTGATGTCGCGAATTCGAGAATGAACCTCCTTGAGCTCGGTCGAGCTAACCAGGTCCGTCTTGTTGAGCAGGACGCGATCGGCAAAAGCAATCTGCTCCTCGCACTCGTATTCCACTCCGTTACCTGGACGAAGGTGCTGCAAAATGTGCTTCGCGTCGACGACGGTGATGATGCCGTCAAGCTCGCACGTCGCCGCCACCAAAGGTTCGGCAAAGAACGTCTGCACAACGGGCCCAGGGTCGGCCATCCCGGTGGTCTCAATGATGATTCCATCGAGCTGGTTGCGGTCCCCATTGCGCTTGAGGATCTGTGCGATCAGCCGAACGAGGTCGCCTCGCACAGAGCAGCAGATGCAGCCGTTGTTCATGGTGAGAATCTCCTCGCCCATATTGAACTTGCGGCTCCTGGAGTCGCCTCCACCGATGTCATCCGGGCTCGTGACTTGGCGAATGAGCTGGTCGTCCACGCCCACTTCACCAAACTCATTCTCGATGATAGCGAACTTTTTGCCGTGGTTTTCCGTCAGCAAGTGATTCAGCAGCGTCGTTTTACCACTTCCGAGGAAGCCCGTGAGGATTGTCACGGGTAGCTTCGATGGAGTAAGGGAACGCTTGGACATCGCGTTGTTGTCGAGGTGAAGGTTGTGAGGGGGTTGTTCAAGTGTGGGGACGGATGAGAAAATGAAAATGCAAACGAGTAAGAACGACCGCGTGCAACAGCGCCCTGGGTCTGTGTGCCGCCGTCGGACAGGTCTACATGTTGTTCGACGATAGTGTCCGTTATACAAGCCCGGTATTGCCTGGATCCGTCGTCGGCAAACTAAGGTTCTTCATCTTTTGCCGACGGCGGACTGAAGCCCTCGAGGCAATGTTCGACAAACTTCCTGCAAGCCACGACAGACCACCGTCAGACGGCGCTTGCTGCTGCAGTGGTTCCGATGTGCCCTATAAACGGCACAATTCATTATGGACCATTTTCCGACGGCGGGGATGTTCCGCCACGGAGAACTTCAACAAGCAAATACTGGATAAGTCATCGATAAAGTCACCTGAGCAAGCTTTCTTCGTCGGAATGGTGCATCTCAATAGCGCTTCTAGCGGAACTATTATCCTCCTCAGCGTAGTCGTTTGTAGCGAATGAGATCGAGTAGCCCACCAGCGAGAGGATGCAAGCGATCTGTCCACCGGCACTCATTTGGCTTACGGCAACAGCGTCCCCTAAAGTGGATTACAAATTGAAAACAGGGGTTAAAAGAAAGCTGCCCTCCTCGGTAACAATGCTTGCACGTACGATCATCGTCGAGTGTTGTCCCTGTGTCATCGAGTCGCTTTGTATCAGTACAGTACGTGGTACCAAGGTTTTCACGGAGACAGTCTGCAACCGAAAGCCGCTTTGACTCGGGTGCCAAGGACATTCCAACTGAGATGTAAATCACGAACGCGATCAAGAAACAGCTTAGAAAGATTAACTGGATCATCAGCGTCTTCTTTCGCTTGTGTGCTCTCTGTGTGCTAGCGATCTTGTGCGAGCATTCTCCACACCAGTGCGTTGGTTTTTCAGAGCTGTGTATAACTTGTAGCTCAGGAGGGTCTGTGCGGCGAAACATGGGAACGTTAGCACTTGGTACAACAGGCAGGCAAGAACAGCAAGGGCTCATGCTCAAAAGGACAGCGATTGTCTCGAAGCAGAAAAACCACAGTGTTGCAGCTGAATGGACAACCGGGTAATCTGCAGTGTTGAAAAATGCCTAGCATGAAAATAACATCTGCTAGAGAGAATGTTTCAGTGGAGCTCGATAGAGAAAGCATAAAACTCACCACTACCGGCAGACCCGCATTCGCAACTACGCCAGCTAAACAACAGACGAACGCGGTCACTCGAAGACATGCGGCGTCTTGTGGTAACGCCGAAAGGTGATACCGATAGTTGAACGACCATGTAAGCACCAGCAGTACCGCAACGAGAGTAAGGCCAGCACGAAACACGTAGTTTGCGGGTGGATCTGACGTGATGGTGGAGAGGTGCATTATCATGAGCAGTTAATCGATGAGGACATATGTATTCCTTATTAGGGACCCACCTCTCCCTATTTCCGAAAGAAAAGGCCAGATGATGAGGCAGCCAGAGGACACACTGTCCGCGCACCGACGCAGAGGTTGGCATCATGTGAAAGGAGTCGACGTGACAGATTGAGACTTGATCCTACAGTCATTTCGTTGCTCGAGAGAAACAAGTCCAAGCTCTAGCTTACCATTTCCTATTATTCACCCGTTCCAGATAAATCTGCCGAAGTTCATCTACTGCAGTACGGCAATCTTGGCGTCCGGGGTGAAGTCCTGACCTTCCGAGTCATCGTAGTCGTTGGTGATAAAGGAAGTTGAGTAGCCAACCAGCGTCAGGATGCAGGCAAGCTGGGCGGCAGCGCGCATTTGGCTCGTGCCGTACGTCTTTTCTGTAATTCAGCACGAAGTGAAAGCTATCGTTAGAGCAGCCACTCCTAAAGCCAAAATACTAGCAAGTGGCACGTACCATCGTCGTAAAGCGTGGTAGACGTCGAATTGAGACGCATTGTCACCTCACAGTAGGTCTCGCCCAGTCCCTTGTCAATGCAGTCGTCAATAGAGAGACGCTGCGACTGGGGTGCCACTGAAGTTCCGATCGGCATGTAAATGAGAAACGCTACGAAGAACAGCGCGAAGAAGATGACCTGGATCGTCAACGTCCTTTTCCTTCTCTGCATCTTGGCTCCCATGGTCGAGCAGGCATTTTCGAGGTCCACCTGCAATCCCGTCAGCATCTTGTACAGCTTGTAGCTCACGATGGTCTGTACGGTATCAATCAATAACTCGGGGTGTTAGAGCGATGTTGTCCTAGTGCAACACTAGTTCCGGTGATCCACGTACGTTCAGGAGAATAGCGATGGTTTCAATGTAGAAGAACCACTCGGCGCCCGCAGCATGGAGCTTAGAGTGCTTGGACGTGTCGAAAAAAGCCTGTCATGAGCATTGTACAGCAGTGGTCAGTGGTGAGCTTTTAGTTGGTCGCCACGCTCAAGCCCATCGTCGCGTACCAGAACAGGAAGACCCGGGTTGGCCAGGACACCGGCGACGAAGCTAATGCTTGAAAGCACGCGGAACACCGTGGCGTTCTCCGGTAACGCCGACATGTGGTAGCGCCAGTTGAACGTCCACGTGAATACGAGCAGGATGGCGACGAGCGTGAGCCCCGTACCGAATACGTAGTATGCCGGGTAGTCTGTGCAGCAGTATCAACGTTGTCAATACAGCTAACGCAAGTGTAGATTCTCACGAAGACAAAGCACCTCACCTCGCCCCATGTCAGAGAGGAACGGCCATGTAAGTCCGCTGACCCAAATGTTGTTCGACTTGACGATGATGACGCAGCTTACCATCGTTATTAGGACGCTGAGCGAAGCACCGAGCGGGCATGCCGTGCGGAGAAAGCGGATCAGCTGAGCGGAGTCCATGGTGCTTCTCGAGCAGGCAAACGGGCAAATGGCACGCTGCGCTGATCCATCGGACTGTAGCGGAGCCCGAGGTACGCTGGACTGGACTTGAACCGAATACCTCCACTTTTATGTCTTGATGTTACCCCGGTTATGCTCCCGTATTGACAGAACCGGGCAACCATGAACGCAAGTGAGCTTTGCATCAAAAAATGCCCAAACATGTGTGCTCGCCGAAGCGGCGTAGCCAACTTCCGTCTTCAGTTCGAACACTGATGCCTTCGGTCTGAAGATGGTATTAGTCTGAAGTCGCATTAATAGTGGCATTAGATTTAAGCTTCATGGACAGCACCACGAGATCCAGGTCTGATGCTAGGCTAATTGGTCCACCGCAAGGCATTGCTACTGACAGAATTCGGTGAGAATTTCGCCATGGCGCCATGAGATCCAACAGTAGGCAGCCAGACCCCACAGTAATTTTTATGGTCATTTATCCGCTTCATATCCGTCGTAGTTACGTACTGTACGACTCGTAGCGAAAACGCATGGATGAAAATGGAGGATACGGAGCCAGCCTGTAGGCATTCTTCTCCGTATAATCCAGGGACACATCTCGAGTTACCACCAAGACGACGCCAGTTTTCGCATGCTACTTGAAGGCTCAAAGATTGTTCGTGATGCAGTTTTCCCTTTTGCATTTGGCAGGATGGATGGCATGGCAACCACTTTCAAATACTTGGCAAAACACAGTACAAACACTGTGGTGATCAGAATCACCCCCTCCTATCAACGGAATACCACCGCTACGTCCCACTCTTCTTTTCCACTATTCCTCTACGTTTTAGCCTAAAAACTACCGTATTTTATTAAATGTGCCCCCACATCGAAAATCCACGTCATGCTGCGCTCGCTGCAGCGTGTGTGGCTCGGTGGTCGCGGCAGTGTCAAGGGCCTAGACACCCCACAGCGCCGACTAAAGCCGCTCCCCGACGCGCTACCGCCGCTCTTTTCCGTCTCCAACAAGCCGGAGGAGTCCAAAGCTGCCGCCAATCTCAACAACGAGCAGCGGCTGGGCGATGTGGTCTGGAAACCGGAGCAGGAGTTCCCTGGTCGCTCTGTCATCGACCGCCATGCCATGACCTTGTCCCGCGAAATGCAGGTGCTTCTCCGTATTGCGCGGGTATCCGTCCACAGCATCGCGCAGCCGGCGAGACTGGCGCTTCTTGGCGTATGCTCCAGTGGAGTTCTCGGTCTCTCGGCCTACGAGGCGTATCTGCTCCTGGACCCCGTGCAACCCTTGACTGTAGACTCGCTCCTGTTCATGTCCAAATATTCAACGCATAATTTCTTGGCCAGTTGCATCTGGGAGACGCGGGCACCAGAGCTTGTGGCTCAATCACTTGGACTAGATCCAACACAATTGTTGCGAGTGTTCCATCCAGCAACGTCGAGTGCTGATGCAGCATTGCAGCTAAAAATCATGAGCGTGTTCACCACTCGAGCGATGCTGGCAGGCTTCATGGTCGTAACTCAGCTGCTAAATATTGTGAGGGCGAGCGGGATGGCGGCGTTGGGGTACTCGGAAAACGTGTACAACGGGCTTGAGCCCCCATTGCAGGGGATTGAGGAACGCATTATCCGTCTTGCAGGTAAAGAAAGTGACGTCACAGAGGTGTCGATGGCGCGTTATGGGGTGCATATCCTGCCTGTGTTTGAGGATCCAGAACGACATCGACATCTCGTGGCCCAGTGGTCGCTCGGAGGGCGAGTACCATGCGTATGGCGCGTACCTAAAGGCCAGTACGGCTTTCGCCACTCATGGACTGGTCTGCATGTTGATGGATCCTTTTTACTGCGAACAACTACGGGCAAGTACATTTTGTGCATCGAGGCTGATGCCACACTGAAAGATAGAGCGTTCGAGCTGCGGGTGATGACCGAGGCGCCGTTGCCAAGGGACGAAGAGCTCACGATCGAAGATGCGTCCCAAGCCTATCGTCTCGTGGAGCGGCAGGCAGCGCTGGCACTTAAACGGCCATTTCGCAGTCTTTGTGTGTTGTTGGGGGACTCTCGCCAGCCGTGCGATCTCGGTGGGGAGTCGTTCGTCACGTTGCGTGAACGCATGCGTCTTAAGCAAGAGGTGAATGTGCTTATCGACTCGAAAGCGCCTTTATTGCTGGAAGTGCTGAAGTGGTGTGGCCGCTTCGTAGATGACCGGAAGACGCTGGTTCTGGATGTGACACCTCACAACTTCACGCCGCTAAAACTGTTCCTCGAGCACCATGGCTATGCTGTCCTTACTCCAGCAGAGGCTGTGGATTTCGAAGAGCGTGAGCGAGCTGAGATCGCTGCAGAGGCGAAGGCGAAAGCTGAAGCAGAGGAACAGGAGGAACGACATCGTCAAGAGTTGGAGGAACAAGAGCTTGCTCTGGCAGCTACGTCGTGCGATAATGGAAGACCAAGTGCTCCTGACCTGGATGCTATGAAAAAGACCAGCGAAAACTCGCAGACAGCAGAAAAGAACAGCGATCCTGCTCAAGACAAGAGCGCTACACAAGAGAAAGAGAAGTCTACGGCGAAAGAAAAAGACAAGGCCAGCGGCAAGAACGACGAGGCACCCGCTGCACGACGGGGTAAGAACCCTGAAAAGCTTCCTCGTCTTCTGTATTACCCGACGACTGCCGCAACCATCAACGCTGTACACGCTACTCTAACTTCCGGGGATGGCCTGTCAGATCCACGACGCTGTTGCGTGTTGATCAACCAACCTTTCGGTCTCGAGCATCTGGACGAACTAGCAGAGGATGCGGGGGAGAAATTCCATCCTGTGTGTGCCGCCGAGATCTACGACGACTACTTCCGTCAGGTGCGGATCTGGACGCGTATGGGCCATTCGGCCGCTGTCATTCAGCGCGAACTTGACCAACGTTTCGAGCCTGTCCGGGACGTTCTGGGTGCCATCGCAGCATCGAATCAGACAAGTACAAGTCCCAATTCTGAGCAATAAAAAAACTGGCGATTAGAACTCTAATCTACATGCTAGAGTCGATAATAATAAAGGGAACGAGAAATGCTTCTCAATTGAAGAAGTGGCGGCTGAGCAGGTAGCCCGACAGCAGCAGGGACAACGCCACACCATAGACGAGCATCTTTGCGATAATCCGGCAAGCTACAACATCTGCAGGTTGCAGCTCGCCGTGCTTGATGTGGCGTTGGGCTAGCACCGCTGCCATCTCGCGAGCTTGACGCTCAGCCGAGTCGCGCTGCTCCGTCACTGCTTCAGCATGAGCGTGACGACGGCGAAGTGCCTGTCGTAAAGGTTCTTCGTGCCATTCAGGCAGCATTACAGGTGTTGGAGATTCTTCATCATTGATAACCTCATCGGTTTTCTCCTCCTCGTCGTCATTGCCGAATGCGTGTGCAATGCCCACGTCAGCGATTCCTGCAGCTTGGTCAACCTCTGTCGACTCCGGCACCACCAAACTGGCAACGTACTCAGCTTCTTTATGCCGACGCTGCGTTTCCACACGCTCCTTCTCCTCTTCGTCTGCAGCGGTGACGTCAAGCACACGCTGGATCTCGCTGAGCATCGACGGGTCGACCCCCATCTTAAGCAACACCTCCTTCTCAATGCGCGCAGACCGATAGCCGCTGTTGTTCTCTGCTGGCGACGAGATCGACACCCGACGCCGTTGCGTCGGTCGAACTGGAGATGACGAGGGCATGGTCCCGTCCACTGACGCTCGAGGCGTGTACATGCCTGTCATAGGCGTACCTGGTGCCGAGGACGACGGCATAGACTCTGTATCGAAGCTCCATCGCGTGTCGGCCATCGAAGATGTAGGAGAGTACGGATGCTTCTCGTCTATCTCCCGGTTAGACTGCATCGTGTGCTCCAGCTCTCCAGCTACTAGCTTGTGTTCCTGTGTCTCCTCCTTCTTCACCTTGACGGCCTCTTCCTCCTGCTGCGTGCCCTGACGTCGTTTCTCCTCGCTCTCGAGTGAGTGCAGCAGGTTTGTAGCGAGCTCTGCTAGGAAGATGGAAGCTTCAGGAGACGCTGCCATTTCACTGGCACTGGTAAGACACTCGCCTGTGCTGGAGATGATGCGGCGGCCGTCATCACTGGCGAAGAAGTCCACCACGGACTGCAGCGTCTGGAACAGCTGCTGTGTGGCCGCCTTGGTCTCGGGCGTGTTGAGCGCCTGCGCCACCTTGGCCACCGTGGCCACGCTGTTCAGCACCACGTCGCGGCCGCTGCGGGAGCTGACAGCACGCACAAAATCTTCCTGTAACAGCTTGGAGCTGGCCCCCAGCTGCTGGCCTCGCTCGGCGCCGAACACGCCCAATGCGTTGGACAGCGCTGTGGCCAGAAGCCGCGTCAGATCACGCGCGCGCTGCGGCGTGAGTGTCTTGAGGCGGTCCCATAGTAGGAAACTCAGAACGGCTGGATTGACCACGGACCCGGCCAGCCGGGAGGCCACGGGGTTTACTACCGACTCGTCCACCTTGTTCGTCGCCCACCTGTCCACAGAGTTAACGGATTATAGTGAGAATTATGCAAAGGATTAAGAGGCACGGCCAGCAACGTACAGCACGGCGTCCACGATCATCTTCGCCACGTCCTGGCAAATTGGGGGCAAATTATGAGATGCTCTGGACCGCTCTACTTGCCGCACTTGACCTCCTCGAGCCAATTCACTTTGTGACGAGCGCGAGTACCAAACGTCGCTTCGAAATTTTTGGCGTCCCGTCTGCATACTGCGAGAAAACCGGTATATCGCAGTTTTTCTCAGTGAGCCACTATCCGAGTCAGAATGGCGACGCGGGGTGTGAACGGCGCGGCGAGCGGGACGCTGAACGAGCGCTTCATCAGATGCGAGGGCTGCCGCGTGAATGTGCCCAAGGAGGACATGTTAGCGCTGGGCAAGTGTACGGTGTGTGGGCGGCCGTACGAGGCCGTTGTGACGGCGGATGGCAGAGGGATCGAGGTGGAGACCGTGGCCTTTGACGGCGTTGGAGCGGCGGTGGTAGAGAAGAAACCATCGCGGAAACGCTGGGCGGTGCTCACATCCAAGCGGGGACGGGCCTACTATCACAACACGGAGACCGGCGAGGATCGATGGGACAAGCCTGCGGACCTCGACGCCGATGCGGTCGAAGACGCCTTTGGTACGGCTGGCACATGCTGTGGAGGGTGCTCTATAAAGATGGGATACTGACTGGTGTATTGTTGCTTGTTGCTGCAGTGCCGTTCAAGAATGACGCGGTGAAGAAGGCGGTGCTACGGGAGCAGATGAAGTTGGAGGCGACTAAGATGGGCGTGCCCATGGAGGTGGTGGCGGCCTCACAGCAGCAGCTGCAGCAGGAGGCTGAGGCCAACGATCCGTTCGCTAAAATGGTCGGACGCGGTGGCAAGCCCAAGAATAAAAGCTCACCGGTTCAAGCTAGTAACCCCAAGCAGAATATTGCGGTGCCAACACCAACACAGGTTGAAGAGGAGGAAGAGGAGGAGGACAAGGAAACAGCACAGGATACGGCGAAGGCTGGCGGATCGTGCATCGTCATGTGATCGGCATGTTCACTTCAATTCGCATGTGGACAGATCGTCCACAAAACGTCCACAGGCGATATAACTGTACCGTACTTAGCGATTTCTAATTTTACCCAATCAGCGTGTAATTCAGGCAATCGTTAGATTGCGATAGGAGGTGGCGTTATTCCACCATCTGCGGCGTCTCGAGTACGCCGAGGCGCCCTACTTCTCCGCTGGATTTCTCTGTCTAGAAGGCATCCAACATCGACATCTGCTTCGCTTCTGCATCTGCTCTTAATTGCCATCCCTTAGGCGTCTTTTCGGGCCACAACCGAGCTTTGTAGCCCGAGAAAAAGTCGTCCCAATGAGCAGCAATGGCACGTTGCAGCCGCCACTAATCATCACGTCGCTGCCACGACCTCCTGCCACCACAGGGGCGATCGGAGCGACGTCGGCTTCGAATTTGTCCCCGGCTCCGTCTTCAGCTAGTGCGTCCTTCTCGCCGTACGCCAAGAGTCCCGTTCCCAGTGGTAGACGGGTCGCCATGGAGGGCAAGAGCCTTTTCACGTGTCACCAATGCGGCGCACTGCTTAAGTTCCAGTACAGCCCCGTGTCTATCGAAGAGAAGATCATGAAGCTACGGCCCGTGGCTTATGAACATCCGACGGAGCCGTGCGAGCAGCGAGACAGCAAGGGAGACGAGGACGAGGACCAAATGCCCCGACTCACCGAGGGAACGGATAACGGGGAGACTACAGATGCAGACGACGAAGAGGAAGCAGCACAGGCAGCCAGGAACTCTCTAAATCAACAGCAGCAGAAGACTTCAGCTGTCGTGCCAGAGATTGTGTGGGAGCGACAGCGGCTGGACAACCAAGACGACGTCGGGGTCTGGGTCCCGGCGGAGTTCGATCTCATGAATGGAATTGCGACGTTCACGAGCTGCAATCGTGGAGACATCGGACAGAACATTGCAGATGTGGTGCCTGCGCGGCTGCTGAACAAGCCGCACTTGTGGATTTCCGACTGGGAGGTAGATCACTCCCTCCCAAACTGTGACGAGGACGGATGGGTGTATGCAAAGTCATACCCTGATTTTAGCAGGATGGAGGAGCCACTCGTTGCGGGAGAAGAAGGAGTGGATCCAAAGGCTGATGTAGGCGTTAAGGATGAAGCTGCAGAGCAAACAGAAGAGAACTTGCAGGAGCGACTTGTGCGACGAAGGCGTTTGATTCGCAGGCGCCTTATGGACGGCAGCGATCTCAGTTGGTTCCAGGAATTGCTCGACTGCAGGCACGTTGATCCATACACTTACATAAGGTGATGTGGCCGTCTAACCTTTTTGTTTCGTGCAGCACGCTTCTTCTGAAAAAAAGACTGCCGACATGTCATGATTGCGAGGCCACAGTACTCGACCGATTTACGCAGTGCGTGGGAACGAATAACTCCTGTTATTTATTACCTTGCTTGCAAGACTGTAACCGACTTGTCTCTGTGTACTAGGGCGCTGGATGAGCTGGAGGATGATCGAAACCAATACGAGCGTTTCTTGACCGAATTTGCCTACGAGGAGCGGGCTTCAGCGCGGATTTTTAGCGAAAATGGTGATTACGATGCTGACGAGTGGCAGGATGACCCAGAACTTCGAGCCTTGGAGGAGGAAGAGCGACGACTAAAGGCGGAGTTGGAGGCGATCGAAGATGAAACTGTACAAGTGACGGCAAAGAGGCGCGAGCTATGGTCTACAGGGATGGATCTCGAGCAATTGGTCCACGGCACATTCGCTGAAGGAGCGTTCCTGCAGCATTTGTTGGGCCTGAGTCGGGATGAGCGTCAGTCGGTCAGTGTCTTTGCTGTGCATGCATCAGATATGCTGCGACGTCTCCAGCGCTACAACGTATGCAACGACGTCTTCCACATCTGGCACGATGGTCTATTCGGTACGATCAACGGACTGCGGCTTGGTCGATTGCCTTCGAAACCGGTGGAGTGGGTGGAAATCAACGCCGCATTGGGCCAGGCAGTGCTCCTGCTCGCAACAATTGCAGACCGCGCGAACTTTGAGTTTTCTCGCAATCGCCTTGTGCCGCGTGGGAGCTTCTCTCGCGTGGTTAACATGTACGGCAAGGAGTACAGTCTGTACAGCGATGGAGGCATGTTCCGTCGCCGCGGCTTCAACCAGGCCATGATCCTCTTTCTTGAGTGCGTGGAGGACGCAGGACGTCGCGCTATGAAAGAGGAACCGTCGCTCAAGTTCCCGTACAAGGTGGAGCGCGGTAAGATCGGAGGTCTGCCGATTTCACTTGGAAATGACGAACAGTGGACTCGAGCGCTCAAGTACATGCTCACGCACCTCAAGTGGCTTCTGGCTTGGATTTCGAAGCGCTACTGAGAGATAGAAGAATGAATGAATGAACAAAGTCGGCAGGATATATCGCCAGGAAACGTGTACTCGCGCCATGACAGCGCACCAGTAAGTAAAACAATGTCTTTTTTTTCCGCGTATTATGTGTAAAGTTTGGTTAGTACTTCGGTCGTTATAGCATGCAGACAGCTAAGAGCATGGGGCGTCACACGAGGAGACGTTATAGTTCCATGGCCGCGTAGGCCTTAGCTAAGCCAAGAGTTGTTGAATGCCTTTGTGAATTGCGTTGGCAGCGTGTAGCAGCTCTTCCTGCGCGGTGGAGCGGCCCACTGACAAGCGTAGCGTGCCCTTGGCGAACTCGGGAGCCACGTGCATGGCCGCCAGCACGTGTGAAATGGTAATGTGTTCCTCCTGACCCTCGGGGCTCTGCTCCTTTCCGTTACTGCAGTCGTGCGTGTGGCTGTGGCATGCAGATCCTGCGCTAGCGTATATGCCGTCGGCCTCGATCACTACAATTCACAATAACATCAACAACCTCAGTACATCGTGACCAGCACGAAGAAGATAAAATACGTAAGCTTACAGTCCAGAAGACGCGGCGCGTTGATCTTCTCAAAGCTAATACTGAGCGTGTTGGGCAGCGAGAGTTCCGGGTGGCCGTTCACTTGGTAGCTGACGTTCGTGAGACTGCAGTGCTTCTGGATCTGCTCGAGGAGGAATGCCCTGCTCTCCTGCATCATGACCGCGTACTCGTGCAGGTTCTTTTCCACTAATGCACAAGCCTGGCCTAGCGCCGCCACAAGTGCCACATTCTCCGTACCGCCGCGACGTCCGTTCTCCTGCGAGGCGCCGTGGATGATCGTGTCCACCACTGTTCCTTCACGAATGTAGAGCGCGCCGATTCCCTTGGGCGCGTAGAGCTTGTGTCCCGCCACAGTGAGCAAGTCCACTCCAAGGTCCTGCACGTTCACACGCACTTTACCAATTGCCTGGCTGGCGTCTGTGTGCACCACAATAGGCAGGTGGTCGTCGTCCTCCTCCACGAATCGTCGCACCGCTCGAGAGATCTCCGCGATAGGCTGCAGAGATCCCACCTCGTTGTTGGCGAGCATGACGGACACCACACACGTCTGCGACGTGAGCGCATCCAACACATCTTGCAGGCGCACGCAGCCGAAGCGATCCACAGGCAGGTACGTGACCTGGAAGCCCTGCGTCTCCAGCCACTTGCACGTCTCCAGCACAGCTATGTGCTCCACACAGGACGTGACGATGTGGTTGCGTCCGCTCTCGCGCTTGGCCGCTAGTGCCGCTCCCTTGATGGCGTAGTTGATGGACTCTGTACCGCCGGAGAGGAACACGATCTCGCTCGGGTCTGCAGCGCCCAGCATGGACGCCACTTGGGTGCGCGCAGTGGCTACCGCCTCCTTGGCCTTCTGGCCAAGCGCGTAGGATGATGACGCGTTGCCAAATTGAGGGCCGAGGTATGGCAATAGCGCCTGTAATACGGAGGGATCGACGGGCGTCGTGGCGTTATAGTCGAGGTACACACGCGTCATGTTGGTCTTCGCTGCTTGGGTCGCGCAACTTGGACACTGAGTTGAGGTGGAGCTTTTGAGGTGCACGATGTGACGGCACAACGAGGATGGGTGAGTCACTGATGATTCGCTGAAAATAGGGAGAAATTTCGACGAATTGAAGTGCAGAGGATATTTTGTCATCTGAGTCGAATTTTTTATTTTACCACCGTGAGCCCCATAATTTATTGCTCCCATAAATATGAATACCCTTGGCAACGCAGTTGCACACTTGAGTGCAAATGGGGGGCGATGGAAGTTCGTCGGTGCGTTCGCTACCTGCAGCAAGCGACAGAAGCTACCCATACCGTGTTCAAGAAGCTCATACACTAAAGTTTATTTTGCCCTCGTTGCTGGCTTCGTGACATGCTCTGTAGTCTCAGAATCAACTCCCCACTCTTCTGGTGCGTTATCTTCCCTCGTGTCATCTTCTTCAGCATTGCATTCTCACCTCAATTGATGCAAACAGGGGAGTGCTGCTGCTGGTATGATCGGTCGTGTCTTCTGTCACCCGCTAGACACCGTCAAGGCGCGATTGCAGGCTAGCACGACCACAGGTCAAACCATCACATCGCAGCTCAACCTCCAGTCGTTCAGGTCAGCGCTCGCACTCATGAAAGCTAGCTAGTCGCATCCGAACTAATATTTAATATGTAATTTTCAGTTTGCAGCACCTGCGAGGCCTGTATCGTGGTATTGGTGTGAGTATGCTGGGCTCCGCCCCTGCGACTTGCCTGTACATGACGTCATACGAGGTCTCGAAGGACGCGCTGATGGGAGTCGAGAGCTTCCGCGGCAATCCGTCGCTGCTGTATCTAGGGGCAGGAATGACGGCTGAGGCGTTGAGTTGTGTACTGTGGGTGCCTATCGACGTCATCAAGGAGCGCATGCAGGTGCAAGAGCAGCCCTCGGGCGCGTCGGGAGCTGCGCGGAAAATCTACTACCGCAACACGCTGGACGCCGTACAGACGATCGCGCGTACTGAGCGCCTTGCCGGTCTGTACAAGGGCTACACTGCTACTCTGCTTTCGTTCGGGCCGTTCTCGGCGCTCTACTTCATGTTTTACGAGAAGGCCAAGGCATTTGCGCAGAAGCGACTCGACGCAGAGGAGCTGCCAGCGCAGTACACACTAGCAAGTGCAGCTGTTGCAGGTGCCACAGCATCGTTCCTCACCAATCCGCTGGACCTTATCAAGCTACGCCTCCAGGTACGGGCTGTATTAGTCTGCTCTTACCAATTATGAATCTAATTGTCGGATGCTCCGGTGACTACAGGTACAACGTGCGTACGCGTCGGAAGGAACCCCCGCGTCGTATCGCGGTATCGTCGACGGCCTCACGCAAGTGATCAGGTAGGTCTTGTCTCCGTGCTTTATTGATTGGTGGTCCGGTTGATCGAAAGCATGACTGACCAATGCGATGTTTCCATTGTGGCGAGTAGGATGGAAGGGGTGCTGGCATTGTACAAAGGTGCAGGAGCTCGTGTTGCTTTCCACGCCCCGTCAACCGCAATCACAATGTCTCTCTTCGAGAGCTGTCGGCGAGTGTTTGCTTCTCTTCTGGAGGATTAATTCGATGTGCAAATAATCTCATTTCTCCTCCGGTTTGGTCTGCATCTTTTTGCCTCCTTTCACTGGCTGAGCATCGTTCGATAATGATCTCATCGCTTCAACTCCCTTCGGAATCTGCTCTTGCTCTTCCTTCACCAAGACCTCGCTCTTGATGGACACCAAAGCTCTCTGCTTCTCAGCTTTTCCTTTAATATTTGCACTCGGTGGAATGAGTTGACGCTTTTGCTTCCCACCATCTCCATCACCAAGGGCTCGCTTCTGGATCACGCCCAGTAGTCGAGGTTCAGACTTGGCGTTGTCATACCGAAGCACCTCGGTGTGTTCAATAGCACCGCGGAGCTCTAACTTTTCACGCTTCCGCTTAAGACGAGACTCTTCAAAGGCTTGTTCCTCGGCAGCCACCACGTTTTCCCATTCTTCCTGAAGATCATCCAAGTCTTCTGCTGCCTCCTTTGAAATCTGTAGCGTGTTGTATTCCACTGGGGCTCCTCCACATCCGCCAGTTGCTGCGTTCTTGCCAATCCAGGTAGATACCAGCAGCGGGCAGTCGTCATGAAGACGCAGTTCCAAAACACAACCCGCTGAGATTCCATGCTCCTCTAGAACCATCACGTTCGTCTCTTCACCGATCATTGTGTCACCCCAGTAGATCTGCTGGTCCCAAATGGATAACTGCTGCTCCGTAAGCTCTTCCATCCAGTACTTGATGTAGTTGACAGTATGGTGCGAGTTCACGAAGATCTGCAGCAAGTTCTCTTTATCAGTAGCATTCGGCGGAGAGTCTTCATCATCTGAGCTGCTATCTGCGGCCTCTTCCAGCTCCAGCGCCACCTTCGGCAGGATGGCAACTGCAGGCGGTAACTTCAGGAAGATGTGGAAGGACGTTGTCTCTGCCCGCTGAATCTTTGACGACAAGCGTTCATGCAGTCGTTTGCGTACTGGTGAGGTTTCTCGCTCCCGTTCGCGGTCACACTTGAACCTCTTTCGCATTTCGCGCTTCGGTGACCGAGCGTCATGTTCATTGTAGCCATCAGAACTCGAACGATGCCGCTTATTCCAAGCTTTCTCGTCTGGTGGCGGTGGAGATAAGGATGACACATTTCCAGAGCTATGAAGAGAAGGATCTCCCTCTAACAGATACTCTGTCGTCTTCCCTAACGGCAGCATCACGGGCACTTCCATCTCCACAGCGTTCTCGTCGCCCTGGGCATCTGAATAGACAACGCGACGCGTACGAACGTCCGTACCTGCTTGCTCCCGCTCACGACCATAAAATGTTCCGCTCACCCAGCAAATGTAGCTGCCCATGTACAGCTCCTGTCGATCACATTGCTCGAAAGTGCAGATATGGGGCGTTCCGTGACGTCGACAAGCATAAATTCCATCTTCCAAGAACTGGAAGTTGCTTCGGCAAGTGTTACTTCGACACTCCGCGATTTTCTCCACCTGAAATCGCGTGTACTGGTCGCCTAGATGAATTTCAGACTGCTCCAAGCCGCAGATCGCTGGCGCAGCAATTGCTTCCTTGGGTAATGCAGGAGGTTCTCCATTTACTGTTTCGTGTTTCACCTTCTTGGCTGCAGGTTCTTCCTCTTGCTGCTCGTTAGTAGCTGTTGGGTTAAGAGGCTGCTGAATCTGGCGCTGCAAGGCCGCAGCTTGCAACTGGTCGAATAACCAATTCTGAATGAGCCAGTACGCTCGCATACGACACACGCGCCGATCCAGCTCGGCGTCACCAAACGTGCTGGTGCAGCTTTCGTCACAAGCATGTATATACTTGTGCAACAGACAAATGTATACACGACGACGTGGAGATCCCGAGCACTCTAAATCTCGGTCCATGCTCACAATTTTACCACATCCTTTGCCCGTACAAGGTTCTCCGGTCTCGAATCGCAGTTCCGTTGCATTGAGCGAGAGCAACTTGGCCCACTCAGCAATCCGAGCCATCACGTCCATCTTGTGCTTGACACGGGCCATCCACTCCAAGGATGCAAAGTCATTAGACGCCTCCAGTTTCACCTGGTCCTTTACTACTTCACCGAAGTGCTGCGATTGTTGCGGGTGCACAGCCTCCTGCAGCTTGGCATCGTACGCCGCACGTCTCTCGGGATCACTGAGCGTCTCATAAGCCAATCGGAGGCGCGCGAACTGCGTCGAGTCCACTTCACGCAGCTTTTCCTCATCGAGTTCGTCCTCTTCGTCGTCTGTTTTGCTCTCACGTTCGCGCTTGCGACTCGAACGCTTCTTGTCTGGATGCAACAGCAGCGCTAGTTTACGGAACTGTCTTTTGACGTCCTCCGTGGTGACTTTTGCGTCATTTTGCAGCTCGAGAAGCTGGTAAAAGTCTAGCTTTGTCTTGTCTTTCTGCTTCTTTGCAGTGGATGAGCCTGTCGCCGCATCCTGGTACGGGTTCCAGCTACGCGCGAGCTGCTTTAGCCGCACCTCCACGGCCTTCCACTGGCCGCTCGTGCTGTCGTGCAGCTGGTTGCGCAGCGTGCGCGCGTCGGTCGGGAGGATGGCGCCACGCTCCTCGAACTGGCGGATTTTGGACAGGAGCGCGCGACGCTTCGCCTGCTCCAGCGGTGACAGGCCCGCAGAGCGTGTGCTCGGCTCCATGGAAGCACGTCCAGGCGCTACGAGCGCAGACGGTTACAGTCGGTAAAGAGTCTCGGTAAGCGCGCCAGGTAGTGCGACAAGAAGCGCTTCAGGCCGTTGAAATCTTCCTTTAAAGACCAAGCTGGGTTTGGCATGGGTTGTCGAGGTTTTATTGATTTTGAAAGAATGTGCTGACTGTAAAAGAAAATCACTACCATGTTATAATACAGGAAAACAGGAATGCAGAGGTTCTGTCGTCGCATTCTTGAGCTTCAAACGAATGTAAGGTCATTTCCGAAAAAGCTCAACTAGTGTCAAAGACTACCCGCGGAATGCTCCGTGCAGGCTTCAAGTTACGATGGGCGGTGATGGCAACTGTGACATTGACGCTCATGACGGCGACGTTATCCTGCAACACCCCGGACTCATACAGCTCCTCGGCCTCCGGATCAACCGATGACTGGAGTGCAGGCGATGGGAGCTCGCTGGATGGGGATGGAAATGGCAACGGCCACGACTGCACTGAAGAGGCGTTGTGGTGCCCATCGTTGGGCCAGGCGCTGTCCCGCGATCCCGACAACAATTGCGAGTTCCCGCCGTGCCCGTAAAGAAACATCGAGAGATATTGAACCAACCAACAACGACAGAAGCCGTCGCTGCATCTTGACTTCAAGTGAATTGGATCAAGATAACAACCGCCTGCATGTTGCTGCTGCTGCGGCAGGTAGGAAACACAGGCTCGAAATAAATCGAAGTTATGTTACTGCATTTCGGTGTTTTATTTGATAGAAAATGGTGCAACAACGACTTGGGTGTAGTGACTGGATCTGATGATCTCTGTACATGTATTGTAATATTCAACGATCTACTTGGCCTGGGCCAGCAGCTTCTTGTCCTGGTTGATGAGATCGATGACGTTGTCGCTAATGATACCGTCAATCGCTTGACGCTTCTGCAGCTGTACCATTTCGTGCTTAGTGTTCTGGTCGCCCCACGTGATCAACACAGTGCCCAGATCCTTTTTCACGAGCGGTGCAAGCTCCGGCCTCTCGAGGAACGAGTTGGAGTTGGATACAATACCCTGCAGCTTTTCCATCTTGGCGAGATTGGTGGCAAATTGAAGCGTCATCCGCGCATCAAAAGCGTGCGGTGCCATGGAGCCATAGGTCAGAAACAGCACGGGGTACTTAGCCTGTTTCGCGCGAAGTGCGATGCAAATATTCGGGTCGAAGCACGAAAAGAAAATACGACGCGGGCCAGCGAAGTCGAACACGCACTGAAGGACCCTGTCAACATAAGCATTGATAGCGAAGCAGCTCAAACTCCGCATCCCCGGTCGAAAGTAGTCGTCCGGGTACTTGACCTCAATATTCAGACCGACCTCCGCAGGCACGTGCTTGAGCAAATCCTCTAGCCGAGGGAAGAATTCCACGAGATGATCTTCTTCGTCAACGTTGTCATCGCTCTTGAGGGGTCCACGTCTTGGAGAGGGGATCTGCTTGTCTCCTTGAAGTCGTGCCCAGTGCTTCTTCACTCGGTTCTGCAACAGTTGAGTCTTGCTTCCCTTGTGCGGCACTGGAGTCGTATAGGACTGCGTCAGCTGACGGAAGGACATGTCATGAATGCCGATCTCGTACGCCTCGGGTTTGGTGCCAAACGATCCTGCGCTCTTGTCTTCCAGACCAACGTTCACACAGAAATCGTGGTAGATCACGGGTACTCGGTCTTTAGTCAGCTGCACGTCAAACTCCACGAAATCAGCACCGCTGCGTCCAGCTAGAATGAGCGAGGCCAGGGTGTTTTCTCGTGTCAGTGCAAGGCGATGACCGTCAACCTGGTAGTATGATCGTCCCATGCCTCGGTGGCCGATTGTAAGCGGAGGGCGTTCGCGCCAGTAGGAGCGCCACACATTGGCAATACTGTTCTTGGGGTGGACGAACGGAGTCAAGACCAAGTATGACAGTGTGAGCTGACCGACGATACCCTTGTTCGAGGAAAGGATCGGAACAGTCAGATCTGCTTCTCCCTGTTTACCAATTTGTGACGGGAGAAGATAAGCTGAGCCCAAGAGCTCGTTTCTAGTGAAGCCGCCAGACTTCGCATCCTTCTTGCAGTCGTAGATATCAAACGTCCAGCGGTGAGTGAGTCCGTCGGTGTTGTTTCCGCTTCCGTCCACCGCACCCACAGGTACTTGGACACGGAACACTTGGGCGTGCGTATCGTCTGCGTAGTGCAGCTTCTTACCTTCCGACGACGAGGTAGCTTTGTGCCTGCTGCGGGTGTAATTGTCGCGAATTGAAGCTACCTTGGTCTCTCCCAAAGCTTTGAGCAGAGTTTCTAACTCGAGCACTTGACATGTCACTTCGTCCTTAGCCTGGAACAACGCTGGCTGCCTGGACCAACAACTAAAAAGTCCCATCTCGTTGAAGACAGCATCCTTTTCAAGTGATCCGATTACGCTCGTGCCCGTCGATGACTCCGGGCCGAGTAGTTCGACGTTGCCCGATTCAACGTAAAACACAGAGCGTTTCTGCTCTGCGTACTGTATAATGCTATCGCCCTTCTTGTACTTCCGCGTGGCAATGACATTAGTCAGAGCTTCCACGTTGGACGCCTCAAGTGATTGAACAAACGACAATCTCGAAAGCCAGGACAAGTTTGATGGTGCTGCCGCTGAAGACGTCGCGTTCGGGTCGTTGTTCAAGTATACCGAAATGTCGGTCCCAGCCAGCTGCTGATGTGCTTCCAAAAGCTGACGCAGTTCCGTAGACTCCTTGTCCAGCAGAGCCGCACTCTTGGACTCTACTGGTAGTGACTCCCACGCTGACTGCTTCTTTTGAGCCTGAATATTATCATCGTGCAGCTCTGCTTCGTTGCTTCTCTTTTTTTGCTTCTCATGACGCATTTCAATTGCCACGCGAGTGTGCTCCTGTTCGCCACTCCACCACTGAACGGCCGGCTTGGTCGAATCAAAGCTACCAATCCAAACCTGAAGCTCCGCTACATTGGCAGCGGGGTTCAGCCATCCAGTCTCCACATACTTACGCAAATCCGAGTCCAGCGCCTTGGGAACACCGTAGAACCCATCATCTTGCTTGCGGCACGTTACATTCTTCTGTTGTGTTGCCTTGCCATCCAGTGTAGCCACAGGATCTTGTGTAAGGACTTCGAACTCAGCAAACTGCAGCGCACATGAGGCACCAGCGCACTGCAGTCGTACGTAGCGCCCCTCAACAGACCCATTCGGGCTTGCATTGCCTACAGTAAAGTTCAACGATCGCACACGAATGTCATACGAACTTTGCACTTGAATCGCTCGCACAGATGGACAATCCGCTGCGACCTTGTCCTGAGCTTCTTTGTAGGAATCTTCTCCACGACCCAGGGGTTCCTTTGACACGAACGCCCACAGTGGAGGCGCCGGAGTTGACGTCGACGCCTTCGACGTGAGTGGTGGGCGGCCCTCTGGGTGTCGCGCCTGCTCGTGGTATGTCATCGCGTTCCACAAGTGCAAGCTGGAGATGGCGTAGTCCTGTCCCAAGTCCACTTCCCACCACGGGTTGGCCTCCTTGTTGGTGCGGCAGCAGCGCCACTCCTGGAAGCCGTTGGTGTTGCCATTATTGCCCAGTTTCGCGTCACGAGGTCCCGGCGTCGGCGCGCGTGACGTCGTGTACGTCGAGCTCTGACTTGAAGGGGCTCCTCTGCAGAGCACAAGGGCGTGTAAGCTACCGATCCGCCTCGCTCAACACTGCAGCATATCCAACTTACAGCGCAACATTGGTGCCAGGGGCGATCGTGAGCGTCCGGTTGCCTGGCAGTCCCTCCCACGAGACCAGTTCTCGCGTAAGGGAGTGCTTGACCACGTATTTATACTCAAGCGTATTGGTGGCTGGCGCGAAGGCGACCGTCGTGTGCCACTTGCTCTCGTTTTCCTGGCGTTCGACAAGCTCCATGGGCACTGCATGGGGGTCGGTGAGAGGGGGCCCCGTATTCACAGCAATACAGTAGAATGGACCAACGCACCAGCCTTCTCGACGTCCCAGGCGCCGAGCTCCGTCACGCTGCCCAGGAGACACACGACGCACTCGTTTGCATCGCCCAGCAGGCGCACAGCGAACTCCACCTCGGCCTCTGGGGTTGTCATAGCGTCGTCGATCGATCTCTTCTTGCGTCTTCCCGCGCGGATTCCAAAATGAGCGCGCGTCTGGCGGATCTCAAAGGAGGGGTTCCAAAGAGGGGGTGTATACCTTGGGTTTAAATAAAATATACGAACTTTACGGTATGGTTTTAAAGTTACTATTGAAGGTAAAGGAGATGTAGGGTACCTGGCTTTACTGCCACGAGCGGGCAAGGAAGATCAGTAACAGTTACGATTGGACGTTGAAGGGCAACCGTCAGCCAAGATTCGACAGTGAATCACGAATTTCCTCGTGGCAACCACCTTCATCTCTCGATCATCGGCCTGAAGCGCAGGCATACGCCGGCTGTCTCACCTCCTAGCTAACGCTAGCTGCGTCTACATGTATCGCAGATACCGCCCTTGGTTCGAGATCGAAGGATTCAGGGGGCAAATGCGTAAAGCAGAGCAATACTTCGCTTTACTTACCCTTTTATAATAGCACTACACATCAAGGCACCGGGATGGGGTGATTCGACAACAGGGCTGCCGATTTTAGCATGGCCATAACAATAATGATCATTAATAGCATAAATAAATGTATTGATGACTGCCCAAAGCATGGCAATATTTATTCTCGTTCATTATCCTATGTCATTATTTATTTGTTGTTGAATCGCTTGTCCATACAAATTTATTGTCTTTATTATTCGCTAGTTCATGTCATTATTTATGATGGTTTGAATATAATGTCCTTATTTAAGTTACGGGTTTCCTCACAATCATCTCATTATTTACTGCAGATCCTTTCATAAATAAACATGCCATAATCGGCAGCCCTGTGTCGAATCGACAATAAGCGTATGCGTGCGGCATTAAGACGATCACCCCAAATCTGCACGTGTGTGCTTGGCAAGCACTGCTTGCCCTGGATAATATTCAATGTGCTCTACTGGAAGTGTGAAAACTACGGGTCAGAGAGCACCTTCAGACGGTGAGAGTACTAGCGCCAGCGAGCAATTGGTCTCTGCGCTAGATTCACTGGGTCACAGGATTGATAACGTGGCAGTTGAAGAAAAGTGGCTTTCAAACGTCAGTTGATGAGCCTTGGTTCTGGTGACCTCATCGGGGGCGAGCGTTAGCATGTTTATTCAAGCCTCAGCACTCTCCTGATGAGTGCGGCCCAACGCAATCTGCATGCCGCTGCGCGTTTCTGTCGCCGATATTGTGCGTAGCTCACGCCGGACTGCCCGAAGTTCATTTACCATTTCGTTTCGCGTTGCACAAGCTATACCAAGCGCAAGATAACCTCCACATCTTCTCTATCATGACCAGCTTCCACCATCCCGTCGTTGCTGTCTCGCACGGACCCGGTCCGCTTTGGCTTCTCTCCTCGGGTTTCGCCGGCATGAGCAACAGCAGTCTACCCGCCCGCACACTGACCACCACCTTCGAAAAGCTCTACCCCAAGGGAGAGAACCTTCCCAAACGCATCCTGTTCGTGACCGCGCACTGGGAGTCCGAGAGCAGCGGGTTCGAGATATCCAACGCTGCCAAGCCTGAGATGATCTACGATTACTACGGATTCCCGAGCGAGGCCTACAATGTCGTCTACCCTGCTGAGGGTGATTCCGCTTTCGCTCAGAAAGTGAAGGAGCAGCTCGAGAAGTACAACATCAAGGCCAAACTCGTGGGCCGTGGCTTTGATCACGGTGTTTACGTCCCAATGCTATTGATCCGTCCGGAAGCCGATATCCCCATCGTCACCATGTCGATCAACTCGCGTCTGAGCAACCAGGACCACTTCGATCTGGGCAAGGCGATTGCCCCATTCCGTGACGAAGATACACTAATATTTTGCTCCGGCCAGGCCACCCACAACATGCGCGCTAGCAGGGAGCACACCAACCCGCTCATGCCGTGGGCAGCGGCGTTTCAGGGCTGGCTGGACAACACGCTCACTTCGGAGTCCACGCTGGGCTATAGCGAGCGTGGAGTTTCCATAATAGATTGGCCTAACGCCCCTGCTGCGAGGCTTGCGCACCCGACGCCCGACCACTTCGTTCCGTTTGTCACTGCCGCTGGTGCCGGTATGGAGGAGAACAGGCCTGCGGCGGAGAAACTCTTTGGCGGATGGGGAATGGGTCACATGTCGTTCGCCAGCTACGCCTGGGGTAATGAGCATTAAGCGGTCATGCTTCAGCCATGCTTAACTAACAGGTTTATCACATTTTCGCAGCAATGTGTGTCGCTCCGAAGCAGGACACAGTTATACAAATATCTCGCTATTTTACATCAAAGTTTTCGTGAGAGAGCAGCAAGGTTCATTTTGCGGCAAATTACAGCCAAATACAGCGGATCTGTTGTAAAAGTTCCAAGTCGTAGTAAGATTAAAATCTTAAGTCGTCGTTGTCGAGTCTCTGCTCATAGGAGCACTGTGACGTTCAATCGCCATAGGTCCGACCACATGAACGTTGCAGGGTATACCAATCTAGCCGTGTCTTTCACCGTGTGGCCGTGCACCTCGTACACGTAGATGTTCGTGAAACGGGCACGCAACAGTTTGATCATCACGATCGCCCACAGGTTCTTCGAGCTCACCAAAAACTTTTCGTTCACAATCACGTATCCTGAGCAATAGACTCCGTCTGCCGACGCGAATTTCATGCCCTTAAAGAAAACGTAGTTGTTGTAGTCGGAAATGAGACCGAACCGTGTCTGAAGCATGGCACCTGTCGAGATCTCAAAGTTGGTGGCAATACCCCGCTGTATAAGCGCAGCCCTTTCGTTTGTGGATGTATCCGTGCTCACACTCGACCTCTGACGAATCTTAGCGGGTCGAAGGCACCGATAAATCTTGCGCAGAATGGCGAAGACCGTGACAGTTGACAGAAGAAAGATCATCGGGCTGAAAGATGCCGAGAGGAACTTAGGGTCCTTTTCAGGGAACTCGAATGACGACCACAGGCGAAGCGGTGACATTTCGTCGAGCACAGGCGTCACCTCAGCAATGCCAATGTTATACTGGGCTTCAGAATAGGTTGACATCTCTTTGATCACCGCTGAAGAGAGGCGAATAATCTTCTGTCGGTTCTGGTGGACCATCTCGAACAACAAGGTGGCAAATGTCGGGTCGATCCGCTCACGAACCACGGCGCTCAGAAAGCCCACCAAGCAAAAGTAAATGGTAAACAGGTCGGCGTGCATCAGCTCCTTGTGCACCAGCACTGGTGACGAGCCCGTTATCAAAGCGGCTCTAGACATGGCAAACTCGTTAATTGACCAGAAGGAGTCCATAGCCCAGGAGATCAGCACCAAAACACCCCGCAAAACGAGCGTCGCAGTCGAAAGCGACGCAAAAGGGTCTCCCAGCCAAAGCTTGCCTGATCTAATCTTCTGGTACGTTACTAGGAACAGCACGACCAGGGAGTAGATTACTTGCAAGCCGAAGAAGAAGTGAATACAGTGCACCCAGGCCCACGAATCGATAGTCACCGCCTCACCAACCCATTCCCAGCGTGTTAGCGCATTCGTCGCGTTTACTCCATCGAGCAATGAATACATCGTGCGGACATTGCGCTGACTGTCACCATTATAGAACCCACGCTTCCGAGCCGTGAGTATGTGCTTGACAGGCTCCGTTCCCGGCTCCCGAGGAATACTACTCAAGGAGAGGTAGCTTTCGTCTGTGATTCCCACCACTTTGTACATTTGAAAATCTGGAGATCGCTTGTAGGGATACGTCAGTGCTGCCATGTAGTATTGTGTCACGTCCTCGTCTTGCATGTCGTGTATGAGAGTGAGCATACCCAGCACCGCGGGTCCCTGCTTGTTGTGATCGCGCTGCTCGTATTCTTGTACAGAAAGCGACACTGTCACCAAGTACAAGTCACTGAAATCATTACGTGATCGCACCAAATAGTAGACTCGCACTTCGGACGGGTCCCCTGCCTTGAGTTGACTGAAAGAGCAATCTACCACCACAAGCACGAGCTCCAAATCGGCGAGGGTGGTGACATTGTACTTGGTAGAGGAAACCATGTCCTCGTATCCTTGTGAGAGGAAGTCGTAGCTGTATATTGCCGAGTCGAAAAGCGGCAGTCCACTGCAACCGTCTGTGGAGGTATTCGTGCTGGATTTGAGGTATAACGCGTAGTCTCGTGGTGTCGTATCGCTTCCAAGCACATCGAGTACCAGCGGACTGTCACTGATCAATCCTTCTCCGACATAACCTTTGATGAGCGACGACGTGAAGACTCGAAGAGTTTCTGTAGGATTTCGCGCACCACTTAGCACTTGTAGTGCCCACCACGTAGCCGTCATCGAAGCATAGACGTAAACGCAGGCAGATACGACTGCTCCAAGCCGACATACTAGGTTGAAAATCTGCCACTTCCACTCGTGCTTCTTGTCTTTGAAATGCAGACCAATGAACTCGCCTTCATGAGTGAGTGCTGTCGAGTCCACAGAACTAACTCTAGGTCCTCTCCCGCCGAGTCGCACGTGCTTCGTCATGAGCGCTTCAGGTGGTAACTTGCTCTTTGACCAATATAAGCAGTCGAAATGAACACTGCTTGAAGCTAGTCTCAATATAAGGTAGTTAGGCTTCGTTTCTCCGCATGACCCATCGTTTTTTTACAGTTTCTCCGCATGAAATCGTTTTTTACAGCTTGATAAGATTAGATCCTCCAAATTGAGAAGTAGGACTTCTTGTTTGCTGGTAAGAATAGGTCAGTTCGATCATCACCACTGGCGACTGCACCGTGCAAGGCCACCAAATGACTATCTAATCCTGTGCGGCTAAAACTCCGCCTTCATGCTGATTACCATTAGGTATACTTCCATTTTCGCCGGGGTCTTGGCTGTCGAATTCACGATAGCATTCCCAAGTCGCGCGCGTCACAAAGAAGTGGATCTATCCGTAACAACAGAACTGAGAATATATTCTTCGTGATGACAGTAGAAAATTGATCTGCGAGCAAGGCAAAACTTGTGCAGCACAGGATCACGCATCGCGAATTTATCCCCAAGGTCCAACGAAAGCTGAGCATCACGTGCAGTATACCTTACATGTAACAAGCAACATGGAATCAACCTTACGACCGGCGGAAAACTCATGTATGTGCGGTACATAACAATATCGCTAAATCGTGGGAACTCTTATTCGTAAATCGTGCTTTTGTCACACTAAAACTTCGCATGGACGACCAAGGTGGCCTCCGCGCGGAGTCTGTCGCTGCAGACCCGCGGCGCTCGGAGCTCTCGCGGTTGTTCATCGTATGTGGACGCGACCGCAAAGTGGACGAGCTGCGCGCGCTCTTCTCGACGTGTGGCGCCATCAAACACCTGCATCTGGCGCTGGATCGGAGCAAAAAGTCACGGGTACGACGGCCGCTTCACTTGGGTTTAGTATGGTGGTTGCGCTATAGTAACGCTCTTATCGATGTTCTGACGTGTTTTAACAGGGTTTCGCCTTCCTGCAGTACGAAGACCCGTCTAATGCTGCTGCAGCTATCGGCAAATTGGATCACATGAAGCTGGAAGATGGACACATTCTCAAGGTGGACACATCCGTGGCTGTCTAGTGCTATTACTGGAGACATGCTGACATTGCTGCTGGTTGCTGCAGGTGACAGTCGCGAAGGAGCGACCCGTAGGCGGAAATGGCAAATTGAAGCGCAACCAGCACGCGCGACAAGATTTGGACGATAAGAGCGAGGGGGGACTTAGAGAGGACGACGGAGGCATCGATGCACGACTTCCTGGGAAGAGGCAGCGGTCGAGTCCGCCCGTTGCTGCTCTCCCACTTGGTTCGAGTCGAGTGACGCCAGCTTTTCTACTGGAGAATCGCCGCCTGGAACGATTTGGAGCTGATGCTGTGAAGAGGAAGAGCTTGAAGATGGTGACAATGATTGCTAGTCAAGTGTCATTGCCGACGACTGTACCAGTCTTCAAGGATGAATCGATGGAACCTGAAGTGGACCTGCAACAAGTGGAGCAAGTGATGCGTGCTATGATTCTTACAGTGGAGCAAATCGAAACGGAGAACAAAGAGAACAGTGAGCTGTTTGCTGCATACAAACAGGTGGAAGTAGGAAGCAAACAGAAGCGTGGTGGAAATCTGAGGGTCATGGTTCCGGGATCAAAAGAAGAGGCTGAAGAAGAAAACACTACCGAGTCACTGGCATCCAGTATACGTTCCGTGTCGCTGGCGCCCACTCCAATGACAACTCGAGGGTCTCCGTTCGATGCTTTGCGCACGCCTAGACTGACGACAAGAGACGATGGTGTTGTGGCGGCACCACCCCGCTCTAAACACCATCTACGCAGGCGACGGCAAAGTCTGGATGGCAGCGGCTCCAGTACAGAAGATGGATCTGACGGCAGTGGCATTCGCCGCAAACGTAGCAACACTACAAGCTCACCTCCTTCAACCATCAAAGCTCAGATCCGAGCCAATTCTCAGCTGTTGTCCCCGCCGAGGAAGCTTTCCGATCGAAGTGACATTAGCCTGTCACCAGACGTTCTGAAAGCCGAAATAGTATCGAAGAAGCTTTGTAAACGACAGTCCCCGGACAATGCGATAGAGGAACCGTATCGACTAGCGAAGCAGCAGGCAACGCAGGAGAGACGAGAACTCGAAGGCGGAATCGTAGAGCGAGGGCCTGCTCGACTCGGCATTGCGGATGTAGACAAGAGCCATGGACAAGAGCGGGATGTAAAGCTCGAGTTCAAATCGGAGCCAGCTGAGCCTGAACGGACCAAGCTCTTTTTCACGTCGACGTACAAGGTGCGAATAGGTTGAAAGATCTTTTCCTATTCCCTTTGAAGTGCGTCTAACAAAGTTTCCTGTTTCCAATTAGTTCACGGAGCAGGAGCTTGAAGCAATGTTTGCAGTGTATGGTGATTTCGAATCAGCGGAGCTCGTCAAGAGCTTTGGACGCGTCAAAACGATGGCGTATATCCGTTATTCGAAGGTAATGCTAATGCTGTTAAGAACTGCGGTACTGCTGTGCGAGTCTGACGTGGTTTACGAGAGTGTAGCCTTGTACTGCAGCGTTCGTCGTCAAGTCATTTCGAGAGGAATCGTCTCAGGGAGATGAAGACCCAGAACGACCTGAGTTCATGACGGTACGTCGAGTGATTTGTTATTAAATTCATGCTTTCAACTAACCAAGAAGATATTTCTTGTATATTGCCAGCTATCATTTGCACACGGCACCGGTGACGTGCATTTGCCTCACCAAACAAAACCAGCACAATTCCAAGTGGAAAGAGCTTTGGGTTGCTCTTCCAATTTATTCTCCAGTCTCACTCCAACACGCAATGCAGCGCCATCCACGCCGACAGCCATGTCCTCCGGTGGAAAAGAGCGTCTCTGGGTATTGCTGTTGTATGATCGATTCTTGGCGACACATATGCTTTCCTCGGTTGTGTCGTCCTTTTCGGGAATGGAGTTCATGGATATCAAGGTCGTTAAGAGTACGGGTGAGGCGCAAGGAGTGGCGTTTGTGAAGTTTGATAGCGAGATGAACGCTACTCAGGCGGCACTTCAGCTCCACCAAATGGAGCTCCCTCTCGGATCAGGGAAATTCTTGCAGGCGATTGTGATCCTGGCACCGAGTCTGTTTACCACCACCCATGGCGGCAATTCAATCAGCTCCAACGAGTCCATGCGACTTGATCGCACAGCAGACGAGCGTGTAGTAACGGGATCTTCCGAGGATGTCGATTTGCGCGCTGTTGAGGCTCGCTTCGCGCATCTGATGCGAAGCACTGAGCACCCCTACACGAGAGAGGGGCAGTATTTCCACCACTACTCTTCCATGCCTTTACCCAGAGGAGCTGCTGCACCAAGTGACCAGTTATCGCCGATGACAGCGGACGTATATCCGCCAGTTCATTCGGGTGGATTTCATAGCTCGATGGGGACACACCCAGGCGTGGAATACTATCCGATGCAGCTCGTAGCGTATCCTCCGCCGCCTCCACAGCAACCATTTCAACCGTATGCAAACTTTGGGGGGCCAGGAAACTATCATCAACTACCGCAGCATCAAGGATTTGGAGGAAATGCGTCCGGATGGATGGATACCGGACCCTATTATCAAGGTGGGGTGCCACAGTATCCGTTTTCGTGCGCACCGGAGCAAGAAATGGCATTTCCCGTCGCTGAAAACGGCACCAACGGGGTAAGAGTCGGCGATTCCTTTGCCGTTCCTCCCAAGCCACGATCCTCACGTTCGTCGTCCGAGCAAATGGATGTCGAGGATGGCAACAGCAGCTGCAGTAGCCAGACTTCTTCTTCTATTCACGTATCAACCAGCGAACCATTGGAGCTTGTGACGCTGGTCAGTGCTCTACAGGACTGTCCCGGGGTGGTGTCGTTTGCGAAGGATGATGCTGCTGGGGATGCCTTGACTGGCGGCTATATGGTGGAGTTCACGAACGAGGCGCAGGCCCATGAGGCGCTGCGTAAACTGGATGGATCATTGTGTGGAGGTCAGAAGCTTCGAGTTGTCAAGGCAACATCAGCAACACGGCATCGAGGGGGAGGAGGGGGCGGCGGCAAAGCTCGCACAGGCTCCGGACGTCGGAAACGACAGCGTGTTGACCCACGAAGCCGAAAATGACGTAGAGAGCGCAACGTGAACTTGAAGTTTTGGTTACATGTCCTAAGTGTGTATTGTTGCCATTGGCAATTGGCGGCAAATTGAAAGTTGACGAAAAGATTTGATTCACTGCGTAAGCAGCTAGAGCAATGTGCCGAAGTCATGGAACGGATGGATGCAGAACGGAAGAGGCCACCCTTCAGCCGCGAATATTATTGTGTTCCTAGTACAGCACCAAGTAAACAAACATGTTGCTCTCTTTAGTCGGCGGAGAAGCGCGGGATGGTCGCGTATCCTTGCCGACGTCGCCACGTTGCGGCTGCGAGCATGGCGGCACCGACGACTGCGATCACCACGCCGACGAACAGCAGCTCGCTAGAAGATGCCGTTCCAGTGATCACCGACGGTGCCTCTCTCGCCGCAGCACGCATGGCAATGGCGGCGGCCTGAACTTCGTGCGGCAACTCGTCGAGGCAGCCCGTGGACGCCACCTTACTGAACCACTTGGCGGACGGACGTGCGATGCGCTGCAAGTCCGTCTGCTTGGGTTTCTCGAAGTCCGGAGATCCCGTCTCCTCTGTGAAATTCACATAGTACAGGCCGAAGCGGGGACCGTACGAGCCCCACTCGTAGTTGTCCAGGAAGCTCCATGCCGTGTAGCCGATCACTGGGAGCTTCTCCTCGACGACAGCCTTGTACATGTAGACCTGCTCAGTGTACGATTGGAAAACCCAGAGCTGCGTCCAATTGTCCACTTCATCATCTCCGCACCAGCCATTCTCCGTCAGCAGAATCTTTGCCGACGGGTCCTTGGCGTGCATCCACTTGATCGTGTCCAAGTATCCTGGCGGGTAGGCCGTGTACGACTTGCAGTAATTGTTGTCTTCATCATCTCAAGTCCCGGTCGTGAGCCTGGCACGAGGTGAGAATCGTCGACCCCCTTGTCCTGACCAAAGCCCACGTGAAGCGACGATCACGGCGTGTTGGACGCCTCCGAGTCGCAGTCCGTGACGGCGCGATAGTAGTAGTGGTTAAGCATGAATACGTCGTACGAGCCCTTGAGGACAGCAGCCTGGTCCGCAGTGAAGCGGGGATTACGGTCACCAACGCGCTCGCGCATGACTGCAGGGTAGTCGCCTGTGGTGATCGGCAGGAGCCACCAGCCAAACTCGAAGTTCATCGCGCGCTCCGTTGCCTCCACGTCGCTCGGATTGTTTGCATCGACCGGATAAAACTGATTAGCGTTGAGAACGATGCCAATGCGTGCCTCGGACTGGATGACGCCGCTGGCCTTGAGCTCGCGGAACTTTTGCACGGCGTATCCGTGCGAGAGCAGAACGTTGTACGCCACCTTGTAGACCAGCGTGGGGGAGTCGTGGAAACCCGGCGGATGCAGGCCGGTATTGTAGCCGTAGACCACGAAAGACAGAGGCTCGTTGACTGGTCTTCTATCACGCGCTGCTGGACAAACTGGTCGAAAACGGCATCTCCCCGATTCTCACGATCTACCACTGGGACCTGCCCACGGAGCTGCATAACGAGCTCACTCCGCAAGGCTGGGAGAACCCTGACATCATCAATCACTTCGTGCAGTACTCGACACTGCTCTACCAAGAGTTCGGCGACAAGGTCGACTTCTGGACGACGTTCCCGGGGCGTTCGGCCGCATGTGACGAGTGTCCGGGTCCCAGTTCATCATGCGCGACCACGACACGGAGAAGCGAAAAGACTGGAGCCCGGTTTCCACCATGAGCTTGATATCGTCCGCGTAGCGGTGGTAGAAGTCGTCGGCGACATTGGCGCACTGGAATCCAGGTTGCTCGCGGCAAAAGTCGTCCCAGATGCTCGGCGTGCGGCCATCCTCGTTCCAGGCGCCTTCCACCTGATACGACGCCGTGGCCGACCCGAAGAGGAAATCGGCGGGGAAGCAGCGTGGCTCGGAAGCAGTTGTGGGTCTGGAGAGCAGAGCAACTGCTGCCGCAAGTCCGAGGCGATGGAGCAGCTACATCGTCTCTTTTTGCTACTAAGATGGCTATTTCTGAAATGAAAGACGAAGATGCCAATCGCTGCAGCTGATTCCCGTAAGTTAAAGAAAACTTGTTCGCCAGTCTTGATGAGTGTGATAACGACTGCCAGGTGCATCCACGCAGCGGTCGAACCTTTTGCACCGTCATTGTCGGTCATTGTCAGCTTTCGTTTTCTGCCACTTTGGTCGCTGTTGCGGTAGTTGTTGCGTGTCCATTGGAATCAGACTGAACTCGACATTCACAGCCTTGCCAGTATCATCCGTCACGACCGCTGCGATCAAGTTCACAGCCACTTCGTCCTTGCCCGTAGCAGATGCTTTCACGAGCGCACTCACGGACTGCTTCGTCTCACGGTTTTTCAAAAGTGTCCAAAACTTAAGTTAAAATAAATAATGTTATGTATTAATATCTGCTATTATAATTTGTTTTTCAGTAAGTGTACAGTCTTTGAGTTGATGCTGACTAAAGCAGCGGTGCTCGCCGTGTACCATGGCCTGTGGAAGGTGTCCATGCCGCTTGTGTCCTGGTATGTGCGTCGCAAGGACTTCCGACGGCTGGTTCCAAGGACCATCACCGCCGAGCGCTTCGGCCGCAGCGAACCACCAGGTTAAAGCCCAATTATCGGGTACTGTGGATTGACAGTAATACGGACACTCACTACATTTTCTCTCTATCGCAGCCCATTGGTACAATGGCAAAAAAACGGGAGACTATAAAAACGGCTGCTTCACTCTGTGGATCCACGGTGCCTCGGTGGGGGAGTGTCTGTCGGCGTTGCCGCTCGTGGAATTGGCGCTGAGTCACAAATTGGACCCAGCGTTGGCATCGTCGACCGGTGGGGAGAAGAAGAAGGTGCGGGTGCTTCTGTCAACGACTACAACTGCAGCACGACAAATTGTCGTGGAACGGTTGCAAGAGGTGAGTTGTCAATGTGATGATTGTCCATTGAGATATTAATCTTGACGTTCGTTTGTCGTTTGAATCGCTGACAGAATGAGGACGCCGTGTGCGTCTTGGCCCCGCTCGACCACCATCAGTGCGTCCAGCGATTTTACGATACCTGGCAACCAGAGTACGTTTGATGGATTCTTTTGACATGCACGAGGCGTTTATAAGCGGCTTCTTTTGGGGTGTTTTAGTGTAGGAATCTGGATTGAGTCAGAGATTTGGCCGACGCTCATCACGCAAGCTGCGCGAAGAGGTATTCGCATTGGTCTTCTAAACGGTCGGATGTCTGCTCAGTCGTTCCGTTTGTGGCGACTACCGGGGCTGCATGAGTTTTCGAAGAGCGTCGTGGGTTTGTTCTCGCTGGTACTTTGCCTAGACGAGCAGGTAAGTTCTCGTCCTGATAGCTACATGTTAGCAGTTTGATTTTAGGGTCACAATCTAACCTGAGCTTGGTCTGGGTGTGTAGAATCGAAAACGTTTTGAACACCTTGGCGCACAAAATGCCCACGCCGCTCTAAATCTCAAGTTCGGTACGAGTTCTTGCAAAAGTCGAGTAAGGTAACCAGTGGCTGATACCGTCTACTATGTGCATACAGCATCTCCACGTTTGACCGGCAACGAGACCCAGTCTTCCGCATTGCGACGTGCGATTGGGTCTCGACCAGCATGGGTTGCAGCTAGTACGCACGACGGCGAGGAAGTGTTGATGGTTGAAGTGCACGAAGAACTGCTCAAGCTTCTCCGAGGGGAGCAACGTTTACTTACGGTGATCATCCCGCGCCATCCAATTCGGACGTCAGCCATTGTGAAACAAATCCATCGACAGGTAAATGCTTTGCACGTTTTGTTGTTTACTCAAAATTCCTTCAATATCAACGTGTTGTTTTTGGCAGTTCCCTGGACTTTCAGTTGGCTTACGCTCGCGTGACGGCTTGCCGACAAACGCTATAGACGTTTTCATTGTCGACACGATGGTAATGTGCGCTCTGGCATTGGTTCGGAGTTTGAAAATGTGAATAGCTTACCTTTGATTTGAATCTTTCCAGGGCGAAACAAACTTGTTTTACGACACCGTTCCAACGGCAGTGATTGGAGGTGAGTGAGACCAGTACATTGACTCGATACTTGGCTATCTCTTCTTACTGACGAGCATTTTTCTTCAGGCTCTTTCGTCAAGCGCGGTGGGCACAACCCAATCGAACCTTTGCGAGCAGGGTATGTGCTAAACCTTGCGCTGATTTATAGCCTTTTTTGTCACTATGGCAGACTGACTCATTGATACGTTTTGCGCTTTTTGCAACAGTTGTCACGTTTTCACGGGCCCGCACATGGACAATTTTGCAGACATTCTCCAGCAACTCAGTCATCAGACCCCAGTATCAGACGCTCTTCGATCGGTTAAGGGTCCAAAAGAGCTGGTTGTAGCATTGGAATCTTGCCTCAAGCTCCTTCAAGAGACTTCCAGTGATGCTTCCACTTTAGCATCAAACTCGTCACCAGTCGACCAGAGAAGCCAACTAACGCGGACGATGGCGGACCTTGCCATATCGACGCTTTTGCTGCACGAGCAACGGTTGATCAGCTGGTTAAGCAAGTGACAGCGGCTCAAATGACCCGGTAAACACCCCTTAACGACAGTATCACGAGCATCAAACTCCTTCTTCAGATTTAGTTGACATGGCTACAATTGCACGTTGAAGCGACGTTGAACAGGCCAATAATGCCGGACGACGACTGGCTTGGTGTCATCGAGCGGCAGCAGCAGGAGATCGAGCTGCTGCGACAGGAACTGACCGCTGCAACCAGCCACGACGACGCTTGTTCCTCACTGGAGCGACGCGGTAGTGATGCCAGCCTAGCGAGTAGCGTGGCGTCATTGGCCTTTTCGGTCTTGTCCATGCGAGACGGCGGCTCGGAGCTGCCTATAAACAGCGAGCGCTACGCCAAGATCTGCGAGAAGATGGAGCGCATGCGAGCGGCGCTGGCCAAGAAAGACGCCAAGCTACGGAAGGCTCGAGCGCAGTGCAGCGAGGGACAAAAGGAGGCTGCACATCTTCGAGACGCGATGGCGAATCTGAGATCGGAGATGGAGACGCAGTGCGCGCAACGTACACGTGACCACGCTGCGTCCCAAGTCGCAGTTAGCGAAGCGGTCGAGAAGGCGGCGCAAGCTCTCATGAAGAACGACCTACTAAAAGCGGAGCTTATCAAGCTTCGAGGCGTGGAAGCTGTGCTGCGTGAAGACATTCGCGTGCGGAGCAATGCTGTAAAAGCAGCCGACATATTGCAAAAGGAGCTTGATCAGACGCGTCGTCTAGTGGCAGATACCCAAAGCGAAAAGAGAGCTCTGCAGGACAGTCTTCGAAGCATTCAACAGGAGCTAACAGCCAAGCGAAAAAGTGAGAATGACGTGGGTGTGCGAGCTCAAATGCTGCAACAGCGTGTACATGAGCTAGAGATTACTGTTCAGCAGCAGACTGTACACTTAGCCCAACAGGCTAAACTGATTGAGCAGCAAAACCAACAGATCCAGCAGCTCAAGGAACAAGAAATCATGGCAGAGCGAGCTTCTACTGCAGAACATGCTGAAAATCAGAGGCATGCGGCACACTTGTTGAAGAGCAACATTGTGCTGCAGCAAGAGCTGGAATACCAACAAGCGCGATGCTGTAAGCTTCAAGATCAAGTTCAAGAACAGTTCGAGACGTCTCAAATGCTCGCCGAGGACTTGCTCCAGACCCAGCTACAGGTCGCAAAAAGAGACCGAGTGGTGCAGCTACGCGGTGAAAAATACTGCGAGCTACTCTATGAATACCGAGTGCTAACACGGCACACGCAAGCACTGGAGCTGTCGGAACGCGAACTCGTTTTAGTGCTCGTTCCAACCAAGAAGCGACTCGCACTTCTTCAGGAGACGTTAACGAGGTTCTGCTACGAACTGGAGGGTGTAAGCAGGCAAATGGTCACCAGCCGGAATCGGTGAGTGATGATAAACGAGTTGCACCGATTTTGCATGGGGTTATCTAACGATGCCTGCTTTTGGCCTGTAGTGAAGTTTCGCTGGGTCGGGCGTTGCGTGAATACGGCAAGCGCAATCGAGAGCTTCAAGCCAGCGTAGTTGCTGCCCGACACCAGGTGCGTGCTCCTTCGCAGTCGTGTTTAAAGTGGCAGTTTGTGAGGATTAAACTCATATCCTACCTGTTGCAGTTTCACTCCGTTGTAAGCGCTTTCCGTAGTAGTGAGAAGCGCAAGGAGCAGGCGGTCTCTGCAAACTGGAATCTCAAACGCGACCTGGTGGTCGAACGTTGTCAACGCACAGAGTACGTAGGCATTTTTTCTGCTTTGGGCCCGCTCACCTCACCTGTTTTTTTGCTGTTTGCTGTAGTTTGGTTCGACAGTGCAAGGAGCTGGAGACTTGTCTAGACTCGTGCCAGACGTCGGCGGCTGAGACCCAAGCGCGCGCTGAAGGACTTGAAAAGGATAACGGTGTCCTGCAGCACGCTGTTACGCAGCTCGTAGCGTACGCCAAGGAGCTCATGAGTTCGCAGCAGTCGCTCCAGCGAGAACTCACCAAGCTCGAAATCACTGGCAAACGGCAGCCTGCTGTATATGGCTGAGAGATAACAACTCCACAAGACTTTTAGTTAAAAAGACTAGACACTTTAGCCTCATGAATCTAGACGCTCTCCATGACGATGTTGGGCGGGTACGCGCTGCCTCCTTTCATGAGCCGGATCGAGTGCTGCAGGTTGCGTAGCCGGTCGATAAGCCCCTTCATCACCAAGTTCCTCTCGTACACCTCCTGCAACCCACAATAACTATCAGCTTCACAGTCACCACCTCAAAGTAAACTATCCCGTGGGTCTCACATTGCGCAGGTGATTCCTCCTCGCCACCAGCTTGGCCATCGTATCCTGCAGCATCAATTGTACAATCAATTGATTAGACTAAACGTACCAAACTCTGGGTGCAAACTACTGTCACCTTTTTATCCTGCTGTGGCGTCCTCTTGGCCTCCATCTCCTTGACAGCTCCCAGCAGCTCCACGCTGATCTTGATGTACTGCGTCTTGAGAGCCGCAATCTTCGTATAAGTGTCCTGGATCTCCTCGGGTGAGTACGGGAGAACGATGGGGTGACCCTGACCACCTGTTTGCGCGTGTGAGGCACCCGCGAAGCCAGCGGCCAGCCCGTTGACGTCCAGGTGCGTCTCATCCTGTGGTGTATCGGCCTCAGTGGGAGAGCGAGGGGGCGAGCCCGAGGTGGGTGCTTCAACCGCGAACAGCTTGGAGCTTGGGCGAAGTGGAGGCTTCAGGTTAATGTACTTGGTCTCCTCCAGCACATGGTACGCGATGGCCAGCAAGTGCGACAGCATTTGCTGCCCATTCTTGGTCGGCGCAGCTTGTTCCTCCATCCGCGCGGCAAATAGTTATGATTAGCTTCAAGTTTGTATGCCTATGTGATGGAAAGATTGCATCATATACTGCTCATATTAGTGTATAACACATGTAGTTGATGTGCATAACATCATGTTGAAGCCGTTTGCTTAAAAAGCCGTTTTTGCTTAATATCAGCGTCGCTGGGTCTGATGCTGAGTCTGAAGCGAAGTGTACGCCGTATCTATCACCGTTAAGTCCATAGCGTTTCTATGTAGCGCAACCTGTTTGGAGAAGGTGCTGTTGGTAGTCAAGTGGTGACCTTGCGGAAGGGTAAGCACTTGTCGAGAGAATATCTTTGCACAGTGACCATGGGCGGTGCTGGACTCATCGGTACTTGTGCGATGGTGCTCTTCCGCTGTTCGCCACTCAACTACGTACCTCCACGTTGACACTCTTCAACTACAAATCATTCTGCTGAAGGTGGCGTTGTTTGTGGGCTCCCCAGCAACTATGTAATTTCCCCATACGCGGACGTATGCGACAGCAAACCGTTTTACACTGTGGCAACGCAGGCACAGATGCCGTGGTGGAGTTCACGGCGATGCCTCAAGCCTTGTGCATTAACAACAAACTGGCGGATCCTGCCGTTCGTCTTCAGCGACAAAACATCGCTTGGTATCTTCGACTACTGTCCAAAATCGCCACGATAGAGAGACGAAGATAACGGATCTCGTGGGCTGTTCACTATAAACTGCAAATGCAATAGACAAGGCGTGGGTTTACTTCGGAACCAAGATATCATCTATTTTGTATGGACAAGAACAAGAAGTGTTGGCATGTCGGGCTTGTGGACAAGAGTGCAGAAAGTGTACGTCCTGTTGCTTTAGACACTTCTGCCTGTCACTTTAAAACGTGCTTGTTGCCGGTTACTCCCAATTGACGAATCTTGAGATGACGAGACTTGAGCAGTTATGGGTGCAACTTCAAGTTGCACATTCAAATTTCGCGCCGAGTGCTTTTGCCGTTGATCACCAAGCTTGGTACAAGTGGCTAAAGCGACAGGGTATCGGTCAATGTTGCCGCGTGGATTGCAGCTCGTGGTGCTCGACGTTAGAGCTGCAATTTCCATTTTGCGAGATGGCTACTAAGCGCAAGAAGGCAGAAGCAACCGCCTAGTACACGTACCAGTGCGTCGCTCGCAAGCTTAATCAAGTCTGTGGTCTGGATTTCCTGCGCGAAGAGCTCAAACGAACAGCCAACGCTCTCCGCAGGTGGGACTTCTTGGATGGAAGATCGCCGGGGTGTATGTCCTACGCTGCCTCAAACAGCGTGAACAGCTTTGTGGTATAGTGATTTGCACTTGAAGCGAGTGATCCAAGCGTTGCTGGTCAACCGGTGCGACAGACGTGTCGCCACCGTTGTCACAAGATACGCGGGCCAAATTACGGTAGTGGCGAAGACTCGTGCTGATTAGCCCAAAGTCCATATTGTGACGACGCGACGTGTCATTTCGACCCGATGACTGCAGGAATGATGGTGAGACGTGGCAAATGTGCGACGTGGGTTCAAGACGTGCGGCCGGAATTCTCATGAAGTCGCCGCCTCCCAAGTCTTCACGGAACATTCGGCAAGGGTGATGACGACGCGATGTGTCAATTCGGTCCGACGTCTACTGACGTGAGACACGGGTTCAAATACGTATTCTCATGCAGCCGCCACTTCCCAGTGTCCGCTGGAGTTATCGGTGCCGACCGTTTCGACTGACTCGGTTACCAAAGGCCACGAATGAGTGGACGGTGGCGCTTGTGAAGGCTTCAGCTGTAATGGGCCAACTCTGTGCCCACAACTTCGGCTTACACGTTAGCGCACGTGTACGAGGAAGCGTAGTTTGCTTAACCTTAGGTTAACTATAGTTTCGTCCGAAAGTATAGATTTACTAAAATAAGAAAAGCTAAAAGCCGTTTTGGGTTAAAATGAGAACTGTTATTTATGATTTATGTCTGGACTGGGTTTCCTCCTAAAACTGATATTCTATATGAAAGGTATTCTGCCATCCGATGGCTGTCAGAACCCCGCTAATCTAATTGGTAGAAATAAATGCTTATCTACCAATAGGAAGCCTAAATGCATACAGACCAGCGGTCTGCAAAGTGTAACCATTGGTGTGTCTTACACCAACGTTCGAGAACCCTCCATGTAACCAAGTGGCTACGTGTAGCCACTTGCGTTAACCCCGTTACCCCCCCCCCCCTCCCCCCCTTAAGATAAGACGTGCAAGTCTTAACACGTCAATCAAAGAATTGACGAGACCGTCAACTCTCCGGGAAATTCGAGCTCATTCCGCAATGAGCTCGCTAACGAAGACGCCAGCGCAAGAGTCTGCCTCTGCAGACTCTGCTACGTCCGTGCCTGTATCAGCAGGCACCACTACCTCGGTGCCTGCGCAAGCAAGCATCTCCACGAGAGAGTTTACTCTCTCTGTCGGCGAATACCACGCGCTACAGTGCAAGAAGCGCGTGGAGGATAAGGCTGCTGCCCCCGAGGCGATCCTCGAGGGTTCGTCGGTGTGGAAACCGACGGTAGCATGCCTACCGACTATGGGTCGGACATCAGTGATGTCCCCATGGAGGACGGGGAAGTTCGTTCTCAGCAGCCGAGCCGAGTCGGCCGCAGTCGCGCATGAGCGGTCACAGGGTCGCGTCGACCCCGTGAAGATGATCCGAGCGCTTCAAGTTCTAAGCACTCTCGTAGCGAAGAAGAAGAGAAGGCACCAACACCGGCGACGCCTTATTACCCGCGTCCTGTTGCTAGAGTACGCGCTCCGTGGATGCCAAGCGCATCCGAGATTGCTTCCAGGTTCGGTGCGACTTCGCCACCGAACCCGATCCTGCTATACGTGTGCAGCGCCATCGTTGATGACGCTGAGGCTGCAGCTCAGCACTTTGATCCGATGACGAATCAAAGGCATGGCTATTTTATCGGATTCTTCCATGAGCTCCGATGGCATGCGTCGAAGAGAAATTCGCGCAAGAGCAAAGTGCCCGAGTGGGTGGCACTTTGTCAATCTTGGAACGCCTTTGTTGAGAACTTCAACAAAGACGCAAAAGCGTACCGCACCCGCATCACTGCGGCGCAACGTCGCTTCGAGACTTTCTCGAGGCGTCACATGATCGATCGCCTCCATAATGAAACTATGGAGTCGGGTATTCCGTGCGCAGTTCCCTTTGGAACTGCGTGTTCGCACTACCCCCCTGGGGCTGAGCGTCTCACTGAGCGAGACGTCACCGGGTACACGACTGTGCGTGTACCTGTTCAGCTGCGTGATCTCCGCGTTTAACTTGAACGTCGTGATGATCGTCGTGATACTCCGAGTGTCAGCGGTGATCGCAGCGCTCGTGCAGGCGTTACGCCTGCACTCCTTCTGGGCTTCGTACGCCCTCACCATTTCCGAAACGTATTCCATCAGGACGTTCCGCGGTTCCCATGTATCTCGGTGGGGAGCAAAATCCTCTCCAACGAATACGAAGACGAGCCTGATCTCGGTTCGTCTTCGGGGGTTCATAGCCCACGATTCGCTCGACTATTCACCGAGTCGAGCCGCACGCATCGCGCAGTGGTGGTGGCGGGGGCGGAAAGATACCCCTAATACGGTCAACCCCAGGTTGACCGTGACTCCCGCGCTCTACACGACCGTGTAGCCGCTCTGGAACAGTTCCAGAGCGTGGAGTTCGCTCAGCTGCAGCATGAGCTGCGCTACCAGAAGGCTCAGGTCGCGCAGGCCGCTCAGACCGCGTCGAATATCCAAGTGGAACTTGGATCGCAGGTCGTGAGGCTCCACGACCGTATTGCTGCTCTCGAGAAGCTGGCTTACGCCGCTTCGTCGTCCTCTGCGAGCCATCAAGGTTAGGTGGCTCGTGATGCGTGTACAGCTTCAGCCGCCCGACGTAGAATGTTGGATGGAGCCGCATGCTGGACGGTATGTCCAACGTGTACGCGTTGCCATGCCGTTCAAGCACTGTGAACGGACCGATGAAGCGCGGAGCAAGCTTACTTGCTCCGAAATCCGAAATTGCATGTCTAGGCAGGTTCTGAGTAGCTAACAGAACTAATGAACCCTTTGCGAATTCATTTGTGTTGCCCCTGCCAACATTGTCAGCGTTCAGCTTCTGTCTATCCACAGAAGCTGCTATCGTGACCTGGACAAACCGTATTACGGCTTGTCGGCGCTGGACAAAGTCCATTGCTTGCGTGCTGAATGGTTTGTTCAGCACGGCGTTCTTCCCCACAGCAGGACCGACATGCACGCTGTCTGTGCCCTGCACAGACCCGTAGTTCTTGTCCGTCGTCTCGTTCCCGGAACGAGACGCAGCTTGTCTTCGTGTCGTCATCGATGATACTGTGTCGGTATCAGCGCTCTTCTGCGGTTGTTCGGATGCAACCATAGATCCTCCCCCACTTAAGGAGGAAGCCACCGTTCCGAGCATGCTCGAAAGGCGTGGATGCCACATTGCATTCACGTAGAACGGTGTATGTCCTGTCGAGACATGCACCGAGTTGTTGATGGCAAACGCTGCCATCGGCAGACAGTCGCTCCATTGCTGGAACGAGTGTGCGTAGCTCTTCAACAGGTCGCCGAGCACGCGATTCACGCGCTCGGTCTGACCGTCCGTCTGCGGATGGTCCGCAGTCGACATCGACAATTGTGTACCAAGAAGTGTAAACACTTCTTGCCAGAACCGCGCTGTGAAGCGTGGGTCACGGTCCGACACAATGTCGAGCGGCATGCCATGGTGTTTGAACACGCATGCCTACAAACCGTCGTGCTGTCTGTACGGCTCTCCCTTCAGCCGGCACTGCAGCAAGATGCACCATCTTGCTGAATCGGTCTACAAAGACCACGACACCAGTCCTCCGCTTACTGTCAGGCGGAAGACCAAAGACAAAGTCCATAGAGATGGACTACCAACACTTCGACGGTGTCGGAAGGGATTGAAGCGGAGCCTGCGAAAATGCAGCAGGCTTCACGCGTTGACACACCTCGCAAGCACGTACGTACTTGCGCACCCACTTGTACTGGTGATTCCAGTAGAAGTCTCGCGTGAGAAGCACGTATGTCTTCTCACGACCAGGATACCCTGCCGTAGGGGCATCGTGATACTCGTACATGATCCGCATCCGCAGATCATAGTCGTTCGGCACGACGATGCGAATCACATCGTCGTCCACTGCGCTGGATAGCAGTAGTCCTTCATGCACACGATAACGATGTGCACGAGCTCGAAGGTGTGGTGCCAACTTCCGACGCGCCTCGTCGGAAGGTGCTGAGGCGTAGCTCAGCAACTGCTTCGCGTCTGCGTCACTCGCATACGCGGCCTTCACGTCGTCGATCAACGACGACGACGGAGCACTCACACTCTCGACATCAATTCGATTGGTGACGGCTATTTTCACAGCATAATCTGGCCGACCTAACAACGCGTCGGCCACGACGTTCAACCTTCCGGGTTTGTATTCAACCCGGAAGTCGTACTCTGCGAAGAACGACAACCATCTCGCCATCCGTTGCGAGATGTGTGGCGACTTCACTGCAGTTCGCAGTGAAGCGTGGTCGGTGTAGACCACGAACGGTCCACTCCCAAGTAGATACACTCGGAACTTCGCGAGTGCATACTTCATGGCAAGGAGCCCCTTGTCATGTACGGGATAGTTGCGCTCAGCTGGCTTCAGCTGACGTGACTGATAGTAGACTACACGATCACGACCCTCGTTATCGTGTTGCATCAACGCGCATCCGATCGCAAAGTCGGATGCGTCACACACGACGTGGAACGGACGATCTTGGTCAGCCACTGCCAAGATCGGCGCTTCAGTCAAGCCCTGCTTGACTGCATCGAAGGCCTGCTGACACTCAGCAGTCCACTTCCACTCAGCTTCCTTCTTTAAAAGCTGCGACAGCGGGCGAATCTTGTCCGCGTAGTTCTCAACGTACTTGCACAAGTACGTTGCAAGCCCAAGGAGCTGCCTCAGTTCCTTGACATTGGATAGCGTAGGCCATTCACTTATCACTCTGACCTTCTCTGGGTCAGGGCGTACGCCGTTCTTCCCGACGAGACACCCGAGAATGGGTATCTCGCTCGCCCCGAAAATACACTTCTTCAGGTTCGCATAGAGCTTATGCTTACGCATGAGCCCTAGCAGCTTACGGAGGTGCTCCTTGTGCACATCAACGTCAGTCTTCCTGTTCACAGCCCGGCTGTGAACGAACACATCGTCGAAGTAACTCGGGACGAAGTCGCGCACCGAGCGCAACAGATGCGTCAAGCATCTATTGAAGGTAGCAGGGGCATTCTTCAGTCCCAGCGGCATTACGAGCCACTCCCAAAGCATGCCGCTTGGAGTGCTCACCGCCATGAGAGCGATATCGCTCTCACGCACCAGGATCTGATAGAATCCGTCGCCCAGATCAAGAGCACTGTAGCTGGTGCTCTTGGCCATCGAATCGATGACCACATCTTTTCGTGGTATCGGCGTCTGCACCGGTATCGTCGCATCGTTCAGCTTGTTGTAAGCATGAACGATGCGCCATCCGCCCTGTAGCTTCTTGACACAGAACGTTGGTGCACTGTGCGGGGACTTCGATTCCCGCACCTGCCCTGCCTGACGACGACTCCCAAAGAAGTCGTCGATCGCCTTCACTTGATCTCGCGGCAGTGACCACTGCCGCGTCACACAGTACTTCGTGCCCGGCACGAGGTCAATCTCGTGCTGTATTCCCTTGTCCTGCGGAAGCTCCGCAGGAATCTCGTCCGGGAGCACATCCTTGTGCTCTCGCAGAACATCATAGAAGGGACTCGCCTTCAGCGAGTCTCAGCTCTGTCCGTCGAAGCGCTCCTTCTTCGTCTCCGCACTGAGAGTGTCCTCACTCTCAGTGGTACTCGCAGCGTGGAGTTGCCTCAACTCCTCCGCTTCGCTCGTCATCCTTTCGAGATCCGAAAGGATGTATATCTATTCGATGCGTCCATCGTACAGGTCCTTCGCGAAGCGCATCCACCTCATGGCTGGAAGCGACGTCAACTCCGACGCACTCGTCGGAGGATTCTCCATTTCCATTGACCGGTACTAAAGACCAGTACGGGTCCGTGCCAAGACGTTCAACGTCTCGACACTCGACGTCGCGTCCGATGTCTGCCCGGCAGACATCTCATGTTGCGTCTCGGCCCCGGACCGAGACTTGCGCAGCTTGTGCTGCTTACGCTGTCATTTCTTTCTGTGGAGCCCGGCTCCACTTGTTCCTCGTCCAGGCCCGGCCTCGGACGGGTTTCCGTTGTCGTAACCGTCGGCGGATTCTTTCCGCGGACGCACACAATCAAGCCCGGCTTGATTGCATATCGCTTCTTCGTGCAGCCCGGCTGCACGCGAGCACGCAAGTTTTCCCGGTGTTGGGCGTTTGCAACCACCAACACTGCTTGCCGCGTCATCAACTCCCGGAGTTGATGCGCTTTTGACACCTCGACGCCTTGCGGCGGAGCCTTCCGTGATTTTCGAACAAATCACGGCCGTCTCAACTCCCGGAGCTGACACGCCGACTTTACAGCTACTGCTTGTAGCTGAAGTCTCTTCCATGCTTAATCGATCAACTCCCAGAGTTGATACGCACATTGAAGTAGGAACGCATCTCAAATCTGATTTCTGATTTGAGACTGATTCAACGGCTGTCTCAGTCGTTGTGACTTGCGTGTGGGCACCGGAGGCTGCAACACACGGTGCTGCCTCAACGGTGTGATCGGATGCACCTTGCGGTGCATGCGCGACACTGACAGGGCCATCGCACTCTGTCGCGTTGCGTCCGAAGCGTACAAGCGTACGCTTCTCCCAGTTGACCACTGGATCATGCCGTGCAAGCCACGGCATGCCCAACACCAAGTCAAACTTATCGTCTAAGTCTAAGACGATAAGGTTCTCCACAAACACTCGGTGTTTGTACGAGAAGCGCACGCGTACGACGCGCTTCTCAGTTCTCATGGTGGCACCTGTTGCCAACCGCACTTCCAACACACTTCGAGGTGTGTCTACATCCTCGAAGGTCAGCTTCGGTAGACCTTGCTGTCGAACAAAGTTGTTCGACGCACCCGAGTCTACCAGAGCACGAAGAGAGTTATCTCTCTTCGACCTTATTTTCAGGATGACAAGATTTGGCTTGTCATCTTGCTTCTTGCAGTGAGAGTCTCTCTCTGGGGGCTGCAGTCTTTAGTGTCGCGTATCCGTTGTAGACACGCGTGACTGCACTACCAGTAGGGCGCCCCGCGCCTACTGGTTCCGCGCGTTTTTTTATTGATCGCGGCGATGCCCGGCATCGCCACGTCAGCCCCCGTCCTTGTGCACAGCTGCTGTGCACTCACGCGCATAGTGTCCGGTGTATCCGCATCGGAAACACTGCACGCTACTGTTGTTCCGCTGCTGGTGACCAGCAGCCGTAGCGTTCGAGAGGTCCATAGGTTCCGGACCTCCCGTTCTCATCACCGGACGTGCCAACCTCGGCACGTTCACATGCAATTTAGCCTGCCGCAGGCTAAATTCCTCTTGCATGGCAAGGGTGATCGCAGCTTCGAGAGTACTTGGGTACTCTCGGAAGAGGTAGGTCTTGACGGGACCATCCCTCAAGCCTTTCATGAACGTGACGACCTTGGTCGCCTCGTCCATCGGGTTGGTCACGATGTTCGAGACCAAGTACCGCACGTTGGGCGTAAGCATGAACGTCATGCTTACCTTGCTGCAGGTCGAGGAACTCAGCCCTCGACCGGAACTCGTTCTTAGGAGGCTCAAACGCTTGTCTGAGCTCCTCCTTGAACTCCGCGTACGTGCCGAAGCACGTAGCGTCCGTGAGCCGGCGTCCATACGCCCAGCTCCTCGCTCGTCCGCCAAGACATGACATGGCGAACGCAACCTTCGACGGATCGTCGAAGATGCGTCGAGCTGCAATGGCAGTGTCGACCTCGACAAGCCATCGGAGAAGAGGCTCTCCCTCTTTTCCCACATAGTTGCTCACGTGCCGTTTCAATGACTGCACGCGCGGTGTCGTCCCGGACGACGCCGTCGTAGTCGTAGCGGCAGCAGCATCTCACTGCTCCTTGACTATGAAGCCAGAGCAACACCGTGTTGCTCTGTCGGTGACAACACGTCCGTAGCATCGTCGCTACGGCCGCCTCCCCAATGACTGTTGCCAGTCTTTGGAGAGCCTCTCACTCTGGATCCGACAGGTGGGGGCAGTCTGTACGCGCAATGTGCGTTGCAGACTCGCTAGGGTCACGCATGGACGGATTACCGTCCATGGGTTGGTTCTCGGCCCCATGTTCGTATTCCACACGAACAAGTCAGGTAGTCGGTCGTTGGACGGACTACAAAGTGCTACCCGGTGTAATGGGCCAACTCTGTGCCCACTACTTCGGCTTACACGTTAGCTGCCGTAGCTTTAGCGTCAGAGGAAGACGTACGACTTCACGAGTCACTCCTATTAAGTTCCTTAATAAGGAGTCTTAATATGGCCCGATAACTGGGACCCAAGAGTAAACACAGCCTTAACCCAAGGCAACAACTCTTTCTGCTTCTAAATCTGAAGTGTTTATTTATCTTTATTGCGGCCAAGCCGCCTACGGTGTAAATGTATGTGTTTAACTATCTAGCATAGTCAAACCTAGTCAACTACATATCCAATGGCTTTCAGCCTATGTACTGAGAGTCTGTTAACTCTCCGAGTTATGCATTGCGAGTCTGTTAACTCTCCGGGTACTGCGTACCCATTGTGTGTCACACACACTTGGTGTAACCACCATCTCGTGTAACCCCGTTATACTCTCCCCCACTAAGATGTGGACTTCCTAGTTTACGAACTTTCCTCAGCGAGGTCCGTCTTGTCAAGACGTTGGAGGTCACTACACCTCACAACAGTTCAGACGAACTTTAGCTCCGCGAGCTCATTGCCGATCCCGCATCTTGGATGCCCGACACCCCGCGTCAGGCCCACGGCCAAGAATCTTCTCTGCGTTCAGCCGAACAAGCGCCTCGGTCACATCGTGGCAACGCGCCAGCGCCCAACGCTCCAAGATCGAGCACTGCATCAGTGCTAAGGCTCTCTGTGGCGAGTTACCACCCTGAGCACCGTCGTCGACGCAGCACACGCTCGATGAGCCGTCAACCTACCGAGAGTAAGGCTCCAGAGTCTTCCGAGTCGAGGGCTCCGCCCCGAGGGAACGACCTCTTGTTCGAGAAACTTGAAGAGGGCCAAGTCGACTACGAGGGGTCAGTGGCCAGTGAAGCGCATTCCGATGCGGCCTCAGCGAGGTCCCACGCCAGTGGTGTGTCGTTTGGAGCTGCCTCTGCGAGGTCGTACGGCTCCACGACCATGTCGCCGCCACGACGAGTACTGCGTACTCCGAATCCGTTCGTTGAGCGCTACAATCCTGTACGCGCCCTGCGCGACGCGCCTCCGCTGACCTCTCGCTATGAGAAAGATCGACGTGATCCATATGTCATCACCAATGACTTGGACAAGGCTCAGAGCCGTCAATTGTCCACGGAGCCAAGCTCGCAGCGGTCTAACCGTCCCGTGGCCCGGCCACTCACCCTTCCGTCGCGGCGCGACTATGGCTTCCAGCCTCTGGATCCTGCGGAGACCGCACGTCGTGCTGCGCAGCAGCTCTTGGACACTTATGTGTGTGGGCCATCGGCCGCTACGGCTGACCAGCAAGTGCGACGGCACACACTCCGTGAGCGCTTCCTGACTCAACAGCTTACAACTCCTCAGGAGTATCGGGAGCCCTTGCAGCAGCAACTCCACGGGCAACCCGTTCCCGCCATGCGGACTGTACCTGTGGTCGTCCGGCCTGGGGGGGCCACCACTGCTTATGAAGCACAATTCCTAAATTGGGTAGAGCGAGCTCGACGGCTCCCTTCCTATGAAGCTCTTCGAGCTAGTTTCTCTGAAACTGACATTCGTCTGGAGCGACGCCTACGCTTAGACATCGCAAAGTTGAAAGCGCGACGTCAGCTCCCGGGACCCCGTCCCCAACACCATGAGGCTCCTCCGCCTCCTGCTCCCGCTGCGAGCACCGCTGCTCACGTTCATGAGCCGTCTGCTCCAGCCACTGGTCAGATCTTGCGCTCAGCTGCCGACCTGTCGTCGCCCCGCTCTAGCGGCGGAAAGCGCTCGGCGCCTGGCGACGCCGTCGCACGCCGTGATGGCGATTTGGCAACGGATGTGCCAGGTCATAAGCGTCAACGACGTCTGGGCAATCCTGCCGGAGGGGAACCTCAAACTCCCATGAGTTTTGTGAATGAGGGTAACCTCGCCACTTCACAAGATATTGGGTACGACCCTGGCGACAACGCCGCACCACAAGGCGTTCCACATGATAGTGGAGCTCACCATGCTCGTCGAGAAGAGCCGGCGGAGGACGAGCCTCGCCTGGACCCTCGAGCTGCGAGTCACCACGACGTGATTGTGCTGGACCAGCGTGTTCGCTCGCTGATCTCCTTCGTTCATGACGCGAACGCCTCACACGCCCGCTTGGCAGAAGATCTCGAAGAGATGCACCGTCGAGTGGACTGGTTCGAGGCACTGAGTGCCCTTCAGAACCGGGTCGTCGACCTTGAGCGTCAGGTTGCTCGGCTGCAGGGTAATGGTAATGGATAGCGCCGTCACGAAGACTCAGCTCGAAGGCAGCACACCACTCGTCCGGTCGCGTCCGCGTCCCTTTCATCTCGAATGCAAACGTCTTCAGCCATTGCATCGAGTTGTCACTCTTGTTGCGACGTCCGCTAAAGCGTTTGATGCGGTCCAACGGTGCGTGCGACGCCAGCTCGAGGCTTGGTCCGGAGTCGGACGTAGTTGTTGCGCACAGCGCGTCCATCTGTCGAACCAACTCTTCACGCGGGTCTTGGTCTACTTGGTCCCAGAAGTCGTAGTCGCTGTCTGACAAATCATTCTCGTGACGGTTGCTCAATCGTCGTCCTCAAGTTCCCCGACTCGATCTCGGCGCGCTACGACCTGCGTGCAAACCATCGCCGTCATTCGCAAGGCGTCGCGCACGGCTTGCCGAGCGTGGTGTAACCATGTGCGAGCCCTGGAAGTACGGCGACTCATCTCCCGTGGAGAAGACGTTGTCGATGAAGTCTCGGAAGCCTTCGTCAACCTTCGCAGAGGTTTCCGTCAGCGGAACCATTGCCGGATTGGCTGCTTGAACCGCCACACGTGACACCGGCTGTCTCCCCTTGCTGATGTCTCTCACCCCAAACGCCGTGCGAAGCTTCTTCTTCCACTTGTGAAGGTCAGCTCCAGCTTCCGAGGGCGACCACGCCTTGAGCGTCAGGGTTGACGGATAGTTGCGAACGTCCATCCCCATTGCTCGCAGTAGCGTCACCGTATCTTCCGCGACCTGAGTCGTACTCAGCGAGTAAACTAGGTAATCCAACTCGTCGCGTAAATCGCCCCAAGTAGCTTAACGCGTCTGGCGAGGGTTGAACTGCCTAATCCAGTCGCTTGACTGCATCTTTTCGAATCACCTCGCCAGGACTTTGTTCGCCGCTGTAGTGTCGCCATTGACGGGAGGACGCACAGCAAGTCCGTCCGAATCGCGCACAATCTTCGACGACGGTTCATCTTCTTTCTCTTTTTCACCCCAGTCGTCGTTAGCTGCATCCGGCCCCGCCACAGCTGAAAGTTCGTCAGCGAGGATTCGCTAGAGGGGCCTCGTGACTCCTCTGCTTCCTGCCGACAGCACCGCTTCCTTGCGAGGCTCAGCTTTCGCTTCCGTCGGAGGCGTCGACTCCTCGAGGTCATCACCGTAGCCCAAGTCTTCATCCGTCGCTCGTGAGTCTTCGTCTTCCGAATACTCGAAACTCACCGAGCGCTCTCCATTCGTCGCCATACACGTCGACGTCCTCGCCGCGTCGCGATCTGTCGCTCGAACCGCTCCACCTTTCATCGGAGTCGCTGGTACCGCTGACTTCGACTCTCTCGCCATTTTGTTTGACTTGGGCCCTTTTGCTCGAATTTAGCCTAACAACACGTAAACAATAATAGAAGGTCACACCGATCCCACCAGTTGTGATGTAGGGAATCACTTGAAATGTAGCTAGACACGTAGTGAGCCTTCGCACACAACAATTCGCCTTCCACAGGGGTCAGCGACAGTTGGGCGTACCTGAAGGAACCAAGTCCGACCCAATGCCCTGAGCCAGCGTTTCCCTCTCTCACTATCTACGTCTGTAGGCTTAATACACAAACGTCATAGGCACGAGCTTCGCCTGTATGCTTATCCTCTCTCTCTCTCTCTCTCTCTCTCTCTCTCTCTCTCTCTCTCTCTCTCTCTCTCTCTCTCTCTCTCTCTCTCTCTCTAATACCCCGTGGCACCAACAGCGGAAGGTTGCCTAGTGTTGTAAACTCTTTTACGGGGGTGCCCGAGAATAACTCAGGCTGTAAGTCGTTTAGAGTATACTATCAATACTCTAACCACAAATATCGGGAATCTAATACCCGAAATTCCCTCAAATAGGGATCAAACCAAACAAACTCCCTCTAACAGTGTCTTGGCCTGACCAGTATCGAACGCTAACTTCAGGAAGGTCGCTGTTCGCTGGTAGGCATACCCTGTAAAGCTACTAAGTGAAGGGTGCTTATCTCGACGCTTGATCACTTGAGTGATTCAGGGGAAATTCTGCTCTGCCATTATAGGGCCCATCGGCCCTTATTCTTTTCTAATCCTATCCCTCTTATCTTTGTATACAAATATCAAATGAAATCAGTCCGGATATACCGTTCATCCCATCCGGACGGCCACAACTAGTCGGTGTCCGGTCTCGTGTGGTCCACACCATTGTGACGCCCCCTTGTCATATGAACCGTCGCAGCGGGTGTCGATTGGCCCAAAAGGCCTCGAGGGATCTCGGAAAGACCCCTGCGATGGTTCGTGACTTGAACCGTGGCTGACAGTCGATCCGCTATATCACAGTTACATCAGCGGGTGAGATCTTTAACGGCAACGACGGGAAAGGACACAACGACTCACATGGGGCCGGGTGCGACGGTACGAGTTGCGACGGTTAGAGCTCAGACGACCCTTCGAACTCCTACTGATGATAGTTTGTGTTCATCCGGCAGGGCCAAGAGACAGAAATAGTGGTCTTGTATTGAGAAGCGAGGTATCGCTAGCTGTGTGTTGGAGAAGCTTGTACGCTCTCCATATATTCTTACCACTCGGAGTATAACTCCGGCACCCCCGTATCACGTCTGAAACAAGTCCGGTACCCTATCTTTATAGGGACTGCGGGGTATATTTGCGTGAGAGAGGACATTCTAGCCGTTGCTCGTGGCTAGTAGTGTTGAGTTTTCGGTGGCTTGCCAGCGGGAAACACGAAGCACAAAGTTCGTAGCCAACCTGGCAGGGTAGTTCCGGGGCTTTCAGGCTCTTTGTCCACATAAAAGCTTACTGAGTCCTCGTGACTGAGTGGGTGCTGTTGGTGTAGAAGTGTGCTATTACATTTGCGGCGTTTTACTACACGACAGCTTCCAGACCTTGACTTGATGTTCTCCTACCGATGCTGCACTGCTTCCTTGGCTTCGACTGAGAAGCCGGATCGATACAAGGTGATTTCTAGGCACCCCGGCCTTCACAAGACATTCCTGTTGTACTGGGAGCTCCACCAACAAACCCCGAGCCACGTGTCGTCGTCGCTGGAGTATTGCAGTCGCATGATAAACGCGATGGAGATTAATGCAGCCAACATGTTGGTACTACACTTCCGTCGACGACTGCACCAGTACGTCAGATTCCGGTACGCGAATGAGGGAAAGCTTCAACTGAGCTACAAGGAAACCAAGAAAAATTCGTGAATGGCGATCTAGGACTGGAATGCAGAAGCAACAGAGCTCAGGCGGTACGGATGCTAAATCGCGAAACTATTCTCCGCAAGATATTCAATGTAACTGAGCAGGAGACCAGGACCCGCCGGTTTGTCAACCAAGTCACGACGGATGACTATGCGGCTTCAGTGCTACTCCAGCGCGAGCTGCCTGTCATAGGACATACAGATGCCAATACGGCTCCAAAAAAGTGGAGGTGGACCAGCAAAAGCCAAGTAACGAAGGTTGTGGGGAAATATGCCTTTGATTTGGCGCCCGACAAGTTACCGGACGGCTACACTCCAGACGTTCTTATTGGGATCGATCCTGGAGTTAGAACGCTGAGTACTGCGGCGTATGCTGGGTATCTTCCACGTCGGCAGCGGCGCCGACAACGTAAGCGCCGCCGCAGGCGCGGCCAAGTCCACAGCAAGGATACCAGAAAATGCAATGCAAAGAATCGGTATGATCAGCGAATTGTTGGCATCAGCACTGCAGAGTACTATCATTTGGCCAAGTTCGACACGAAGCGCATGTGGAATCTGAACTTGAGAAAGAGATGGTCCACGTACGCCTCAATAGTGACGAACATGCCAAGTTTCAAGATTGCTGAGCTGAACACATAACCGGAGCGACTCAAGTACTTTGTGGGGCACGTGGGATTTCTCGTATCGTTTTCGGCCGAAAATCGTTTCAAAAGTGGAGGTTTTTAACCAAGGGTTCGAAGATGCGGGCGATGACTACGATGGCCAAGTGCCTTGTTCCGATTCGAAGTGCGCAAGTCTGCATCGCATTTGGTGATTGGAGCTGCCAGGACGGTCTTCGGGAAACCCTTGCGCTCCTGTGAAGGCATTGAAGAGAGTGCTGGAACGTCGGGCGACAGTATTGCCAATGGACTAGTTTCGTACGAGTAAGTTGTGCTCCTGCTGTCACGAACGACTGCATCCAGCTCGGCTGTTGACGAAGGTATAGATAGCGAGAGCAAGAAGACTGATATCGTCTTGAAGAAGAACAGAAACGTCTTGTGCTGCAAAAAACAGTCGTTGCAAGGCCCATTTCTGGAATCGGGACGCAATGCCGCGCGAAATATTCTGGAGCTTCTCAACTGCAGGCTTTTAGGACTGGGGAGGCTTGCAGCTTTCGAGCGATGACTGCGAGGCCAAAATTGTGATTGGAAAGGCCATTGTTTGGAAATGTGCTGCACTCGAAGGGAGTCGGCATTTTTGTGTGGGTACATGGTGATCATATTCACTCACACAGTGTGGAGGAGCACAACTGCTTTGACACAACAATCCGTTACAAGATGCAGTGGTGGACTTTATACAGTGCGCGCCAAATCATTAGGAGCCCCTTTTTAGGGGTTCACATTTCCCGATATCTCGGCTTGTAGGGCGAGTTAGGGGCTGCTGTTTAGATATGTCGTTGGTAGAATGCATACAAAGAGAGGGCTTGTGTTAACAACTGCGATTTCAATGCCCTTGGCAAGGCTGGTATACAAATTAGCGGTTTCAGGACAAACGACAAATTAAAGAACCTGATCCTTTTTATGATAAAACCGACACCTTTTATGAAACACCATACAAACTTCTATATTAAAAGAATGATGGTCACTACAGCTGAACGAATGGAGGCCACTTGTCGTTATTCAGACGCTGGAGTTCTCCAGAAGTGTTGAGGGCCTTTCATTTTCGAATGGGCCGCGGCAAGGCTCTCAGCGAGCAAGAGCACTGGTGGATTGTCGGCCTGCACGACGGTGGCGTCCCCCTACGCAAGATTTCCAGGACGACAGGCCGCTCGCGCTCCTGTGTACGCAAGGCCATCAAGGAAGAGCGAGGGCCCCGGACCGACGAAAGCGTTGAGAGACCAAGGGCGGGGCGACAACCGTCGCTAAGTGAGCGAGAAGTCCGGCTGCTAGTGCGCGCAGCGGCAAAGGGTGACTGCTTCGCCAAGGAGCTCAAGACCCGCTTCGGAATCAAGGCGTCTGTGCGCACGATCCAGCGGCTTCTCAAGAGCGTAGACCATCTGGTCTACACGAAGATGGACCGCACGCTGCCCCTGACGGCAGCGCACAAGACCACTCGCATGGACTGGGCTGAGGAGCACATTTTTAAACCAGGTAAGTCTGCTTGATGTCAAGATTTGGCCGTGTATGATACTAACTATTTGTATTTATGTCTAGATAAATGGATTTCGATTATATTTTCAGATGAAAAGATGTTTAACCTTGATGGTCCTGACGGCTTCAAGTATTACTGGCGTGGCATGCGCCGTCCAGCGCAGTCTTACGTACGCCGCCAGGATGGTGGAGGGAGCGTCATGGTATGGGGCACGTTCAGTGCTGCAGGTAAGAGTAAGTTGGCCATTCTGCGCGGGCGTCAGAACTCAGGTGACCATATTTACACGTTATCTGAGTATCTACTGCCTTTTGCTCACGCTAACTATGGTGTAGACTTTGTTTTCCAGCAAGATAATGCTTCGATTCATGCATCGCGTGAAACAAAGCATATCTTGGAGGAGAACGAAGTGTGCACTATGGTGTGCCCGGCTCGCTCACCGGATTGCAACCCCATCGAAAACGTATGGTCTGCAATGGCTGCGAAGGTGTACGCCCATGGGCGCCAGTACCGCACCGTAGCAGAACTGGAGGAGGCAGTCCTCGCTGCTTGGGATGCCATTGTGCAAGAGTATCTTCTCAAGCTTATGGAGTCCACGCCTCGCCGCTGCCTTGCTGTCATCAAGCAGAAGGGTGGACTCACTAAGTACTAACTTTAATATAGAAGTTTGTATGGTGTTTCATAAAAGGTGTCGGTTTTATCATAAAAAGGATCAGGTTCTTTAATTTGTCGTTTGTCCTGAAACCGCTAATTTGTATACCAGCCTTGCCAAGGGCATTGAAATCGCAGTTGTTAACACAAGCCCTCTCTTTGTATGCATTCTACCAACGACATATCTAAACAGCAGCCCCTAACTCGCCCTACAAGCCGAGATATCGGGAAATGTGAACCCCTAAAAAGGGGCTCCTAATGATTTGGCGCGCACTGTAGTAGCTAGCTTTTAATATGGAAGTGAAAGTTGGCGGGGATATCGGTTCAAGAAGGAAATGAGTTATTGAAGGCATATTTGACCTGGTAAACGACATCTCATGTTCGATTGAAACGGGTTACCAGGTTTTCGCTCAAGAGCTCTTGGCCGAGAATGCAATGGGGCGTAACGGAACCCATGCCATTTTCAGCCTTGAGCTCTTGAGCGCAATGGCGATGGAGTCGACGTCTGCATCCTCTTCGAAGGCGCACGCGGACCCGTCGACTGAAGCGAGTGACCGAGAGGCTCGCGTCAATGTGCGTCGACAGCGCATTGAAGCACGCAATGCGTCCAAGGATGACGCCTCGCGCAAGAAGCAGCTGCAGGTGGGCGAGTCGCAGCGTATGAGGAGTCGCGGGCGGCAGCAAGTGGCGGACAGTCTCAACCAGCTCGACCGCCGCAAATTGGCTGGTATCCGCCATGTCACGAGCGTTCGAGTGGAAGCAGATGACGCCGAGAATCGACGTCGCGTCGAGGAAGAAGAGCGACGTCACAAGCGTGTGGAGAAATTACAGCAAGAAGCTATCGACAGCGGCGCTAAGAACGCTGCGGTTGAGATGAGATGGGCAGACCTGTTCGAGTTCAGTATGCCGCAGGAGCTGCATAACGAGCTGGAGCTGCAGAACCGCGCGTGTGCAGAGATCTTGGCATCGAAAGATGCCGTCATCCGCGAGTTCCAGAACCAGCTGAAGGCCAAGGACGAAGAGTACGTGACGGCGCTTAAGTTTCAAGCAGAAGAAGTCGAAAAGTTGGTCGACCGCATGAGTCAACAGTATCGAGAGATGCAGGACGAGTACGAGCTTGAGCTCGAGCAGATGGAAGATGCTTTTATGAAAGAGCGAGATGAACTCATCGCGAGCAACAAGCTCGAGATTGACTCGCTGTTCGAGCGTCGTCGAGAGATGGAGATGGTCTATATGGAGGCCAAACAAACGCGAGACGAGCAGTACTTACAGGAGATCGAATCTTTGCGAGTGCGTGACGCTGAGGACTACAACGAGCTCAAAATCAAGCTGGAGACCAACATCCAGACGCTCGAGCAGCAGCTTGAGGAGATGCGTGCCACATACCAGCTCAACACAGAGAAGCTGGAGTACAATTATCGAGTTCTCACCGAGCGCGACATGGAGAACTCTGCAACACTGAGCCAGCAGAAGCGCAAGTTGGCGCGTTTGAAAGACGCGTTGGCTACACTCATAGCCAAGTACAATCAGACGGATGCACGCGACCGCCATCAAAACGAGGAGCTCACAGAAGAATACCGACGTCTGACGAAGCAGTACCGCGATTTGCAGAGGAAATACGCTCATTTTGAGGCCAGCGATAGCAGCAAATTTGATGAAATCTGGCTGATGCATGAAGAGGAAGCGATACGTAAAATCGAGAAGCTGCTGGATGCCGACCGCATTATCCACGAGCAGCAGCTTGGGCTCACATGGCGACCGCCTGTGCAATCGATCCGAAACTGGAGCCATTCTTCCAAAGCAGGCGACGTAGCAGCACTTCAAAAGCTGCTCGAAAACGGAGACGAGTCGTCACCCGATGCCACTGAGAGTGGCAACAAGAGAGACGAGAACGGAGGAGGCAATGCAGAGCAAGACGACTATGATGACGAGTCCGTTGAGGCGTACACGCCTCCAGTTAAGAAAATATCCGGCGCCAAGTTGAAGTACATGCTGAAAATGCTCGCCTCTGAGGCCGGGTTCTTGGTTAACGGCAGTGTCCAGCAAGCTCTCGATAATCTTCCTGATGATGAGGCTGAGCTAGTGAAGGCGGACATGATCATGCGTGCGCTTGGAGTCGACAACGAAGAGGACATGGAGAAGTTGATGGGGTATTTCTTCGAGGATCCGCGGCAAGAAGTGTCAGTTGGCGGTGACAACAGTAAGGACAACAATTCGCCTAGCAAAGACGCTTCGTGGGGTCTCGTGGTCGGCCCAGAGGACGTCATCCGAGTCATCAAGCGCTTCGTTGAGGTTCGTGTCCAGCTTCTCTGTATTAATCCCTGTAGATGACTCTTAACCTTTGTGTCTTTTAATGTCTCAAACAGGAGATGAACGAGCAGAAGCGAGCTGCTCCAGTCGCTCGAATCCTCCACCGATCAGCGACCGGCGAGTCCGAAACGGGAAAGAAGAACAGCAAGAGAACCAGTTCAACATCACTAAAGGCCAAGGCGCGGAAGGCAGAGAAGGAATACTGGCAGAACATTGTCAAGGTGTTCCCGGCACAAAAGATTCGTACTATGGCTACACTTGAAATGGGTCTAACCCACTACAACACGGCGCTTCTGCGACGCAAAGAGCTCATCGACGACGTGACTGCCATGAAGACGCAGAACGCAGAGCTTAAGAACCTCCTCAAGCAGTACCTGGCTGCCCCTATCAACGAGGACCTCATCGTGCCGCCCACCCAGATGCAGCTCTACCAGTGATAATTGTACATGTAGTTGAAGTGGGAGAATCGTACCTAAACGAAATGGATACAATGGCACTAAGTATTCGACTTTTTCAGAACTCTTCGACTTGATGGCACGAATTGGCTACGTCGCGCTCTTCTTCGTGAGCGCTGCGAGTGCTGGTCTGCTGTGCACCTTTGGCCAGAGTAACGTCATCACTCTTTATTATCTTGTCGCTCTCCGTACGAGGCTGAAATTTCCACTTACCGATTGAAATCGTTGCGTGACTAGATGTTCTGTCGAGACTCGGCGTCTTTGACGAATGCGACGACTCGTTGTACCCGAGCAACTGCGTGGGCAACCAGCTCGTCTACCGCATCAGCTTCAGCCTGGGCTGCTTCTTCTCGCTCACGGCGCTGCTGAGTTGCGCGGTGGCTAAAGGCTGCGAGAACGTGTGCTGCATCCTACTGTTCCAGCTTCCCTTTTATCTGGGAATTCTCCTGGCGTCGCTCTTCATCCCCAACGGTGGGTAGTGGGCTCGAAACTGGCGGTGCAAGGGGGACTAATGGACAGCTGCATATTTGCAGATTTCTTCGATGGCTACGTGGACATTGCGCGCGTGTCGTCGGCGCTCTTCATCATCCTGCAGATCATCATCATCTTGGACTTGACTTGTAGGGCTTGACCTTGTGATAGTTGTCCACTAGGTGCTGATTGTTACCTGTCACTCGCTACATTGCAGACAGTCTTCGGGACTACATTCTGGACAAGATGGACGAGGCGGACCGCGACGACGATGCTCGGCATGCACTTCTGGGCAGCAGCTTTGACTCGACACAAGGAGACGGAAGGAAGACCATGTGGTGAGGCCACTTTATTCGACAAAGTTGTAATGAGTGGCAGCTATAATAACATTTGTTTTATTTTTCACCAGGGAAGGAGCGTATCTTGCGCTGGTTTTCATCTGCACGGCGTTGTCGATCGTAGGACTCGCCTTGATGTACATGCGCTACGCAGAGTGCGAACTGAACGTCATATTCATCTCGATCACGCTGTTATCGGTGGTCATTCTCACAGCACTGAGCGGTACGTACCTGACTATCTGAAGGGATGTCTTTGTTTTGTACTGGGTCTCTAACATTTTATGGCAGTCGTGGCATGGGTAAATGTGGGGCTCCTGCCATCGACTGCAGTCTCCCTTTACCTCGTGTTCTTGTGCTATCAGACAGTGCGAGCGAACCCAAGTGCGTCGTGTGCATCATTGCATGTATCAACCGAGAAGAAGATGCAAGAGCAATCAGGTGTGATCATGAACTCGTTCGTTGCGGCGTTCACGGTTACTTGGACGAGCTGGCGAACTTCGGCGACGAGCACAGTCTTCTTCAGCTCATCTTCTACCAAGAAGCAGTCTGAAGACGATGAAGAGCTAGCGAGTATCGGGCTCACATCAGCGCGTTTGGATAAGGAAGGCCAACGTGAAGTAGAAGTGGTACCTGAATACCAGTTCCACGTGCTGATGGTACTGGCTTCGCTCTACATGGCAATGGTTCTTACAAACTGGGGCAGCTTCGACGGGTAAGGTTCTGTTTGATCCATATTACGCATATTGTGAAGAGAGTTGACAGCTTTTTGCCTTTGTAGATCTTCATCGAATGATGACGAGATTGTGACTATGTGGGTCAAGGCGATCTCGCAATGGGTGGCGTCCGGACTATTTCTTTGGACGCTCGTGGCACCTGCGGTGTTTCCCAACCGCGATTTCTTGTAAGCGTGAGCTGGTGGCTATCAAACGCTGTGTCACCAAGGCTATCGATTGTCATGGGAATAATGGGTCTAGTTAATGAATCCACTTAATTCCGAAAAGGTACTTTAAAAATGGAGCCGAAGGTGTCGTGCGTGAACCATGCAGCGATCGTGGAAGGCTACTACATGGGGAAACTATCGCTGCGGGAGGGCTCGCTGCAGATTCCATTGACTGCATTCATCCGACTAGCCTGTGCGAATACCTCGGTGGAAAAGTCGACAGCTGCAGCGCGTCGACAGCGAAAGCGGGAGACAGCAGCTCGGAGGCGGGCCGAACGACTGGAGGAGCTCACGGCACAAGGCAAGTTTGTCCCATTAAGTGACCGAGTGCGAAACGCATTGCAACATGCATACGACCGCTTTGGTGGTGCTCGATTTGTGCTGCGAGACTTCCTACCAAGTTTTCAGGAGGGCACTGGCGCTCTTCCAGACGTGCTCAATTCGCTGCAGGAGATGCCAAGTACAGAAGTTCTCGACGACGGCAACGTCCATCACAACCGAACGGATTATCTGCAGGTTGCCACAGTGAGCGGCGCCCAGGTTGTGCTGCCAGCTGGATCGAGCTTCGCCCAGCGAGATGTGCGAACGCTCCATCAACTCGCGCTCGGAAGGCACAAGCTGATCCTGATGGATCCACCATGGCAGAACAAGAGCGTTTCTCGCGGAAAGCGCTACGATATGTTAGACCACTCAGAACTCCTGAAGATACATGTTCCACACATCGCAGACCCGGATGAGTGCATCCTAGCGGTGTGGGTGACGAACCGGCCGCGTTACATGGCGTATCTTCGTGAACAAGCGCTGCCTTCGTGGGGCTTCACATACCACACGTGTTGGTACTGGCTCAAGCTGAGCAAGAACGGCGAACTGGTTACTCCACTGGACTCGACACATCGCCTGCCTGTCGAAACATTGGCCGTTGCCTACCGCGCAAAGGACCAAGCGCACGAGCAGACACTGCGACAGCGACTTGGTGAGCAGATGCGAATTGTACTGAGCATTCCACTGCGCCATTCGTGGAAGCCGCCACTGGAGTGCTTCTTCGACAAGGACATCATGTCTACCACCCACAGAAAAGTGGAGCTATTCGCTCGCGAACTACGGCCTCACTGGACCAGCGTAGGAAACGAGGTAAGCTTATGACTGCTGTGCCGAGGAGATCCTATCGGTAGTCCTTTGATTTTCTAACTTTCTCTATTTCAAATAGGTGCTCAAGTTTCAGGCGACAGACTTATTCCAGTCAACACTGCCGTAAGTTAGAAGTAGTCACCACACGTAGTGAGGGCTTGCTTCGAAAATGGATGAACTACTACTATAGTACACGTGAATTAGTGATAGTTTTTATATGTTCACGCAGAGACAAGTGCCTGCTCAACAACATCTCTGCTGCTGCCTTCTTCCTGAAGAGAAGGATCCACACGCCCAAAGCGTCTCCGCGCAAGTTTGTGTCCCAAAGATTCGGCTTCTACTGCTCACGGGGTGAGAACGGCGAGAATTTGACACTTTGGTTGCTAACCACACAAACACGCATCACTGGATTTTGAAAGACTCAGGTAATGAGATTCCACTATAAATTATCTTCAGGCGGCAAGGACACTACATCCCCACCGCGTCTCAGATGTCCCTATAGCATTCGTCACTGCCTTTCATTGGTAGGTAGGTACGCCCACACGTTAAACTGGTCGAGGCCGTCTCAGTGATCTTGGTGATAAAATAAATGTCGTCACAATACCCGAAGGCATATCAAGAGTAGCAAATATTTTTGATACATCATCGACAGGCGCCCAAATTCACACACAAAAAATACAACTGGCCGGTTGGTCTCATCATACAAATGCCTCGAATATTCTTCACATTGGGAGTCTGAGACGTCTAGGAGCACGGCAGAACGCAATGCAATAAGACACTCGTCGTCCTCAGACTCGTCATCTGATTGTGTAATCACTTGAGAACCCCTGGTAGAATAGCCCACACCCATGTCTTCCTGTTCTTGATTGCTGTTGACCCTTGCAAGTTCCCGAATGCGGAATGTCACGGCAACTATCCGTCCGAGCTGCTCGCCAATCGGTTGGTCGCCGTCAATGTACTCGTAAAAAAGCGTAATTACGCTTTTGAAGTTTTGACGAATAAGACTATGAGTCCTCTTTGATTGGTAGAAAATGCTTCTTTGACTTCAAGACAGGCAGATGAGCAGGAATGCTCGAAGCTCACGACTGAAGCCCGACGTATCCACATCCCGCCTGGCGCGAGTTCAGGATGAGCAAGCGGGAGCAAGAGCTCGAAGCCGAATGCGAAGATCTCCGCAGGTGCATATTGCTTGGGATCAATAGGAGATAGTTGGGAACTTGAGCCTGGACCTGTTTTTGCTGCTGCTAGTGAGCTGCGGGTGATGGAGGAGCTGGTGCAGCGATACCAAGACGAGCTCACGGCTGTACGAAACGCAAGCTTTTTCCGCCACAACCCCAAGAACACTCCGGACTTGCATCGCGTCGAGGAGGAGCTATTCGAGAACCAGAACCTGGCGCCAAGGGGATCCGCCATGCGCGCCTCAAAGGCGGAGCTGCCGGTGCTGTGTCGCGCCAATGGCGAGGAAATGCGGTTTAGCGCGGTAATGCTTCTATGGAGTAGTACCGACTAGTAGATGGAAGAGACTGAGGTGGATTGTGTTGCTTGAGTGGGCAGGTAAAGCTGCCGTCGCAAAACTGGGAGTGGGTGTCTGACTGGCATTGTGATGTCCACGCTCAGACGGACGAGAGCGGGTGGATGTACGCGGAATCGTGGGAACAACTAGGAGATATCAATCAACTTCATTACAGGTAAAATGCGTCTGTCAATTGGAGTGGGAGTGTAATTGGTGGAATTGACGTTTCTGCAGTGAGCAGACCATGAGTGCACGAGTGCGGCAGCGCCGGTGGAAACGGGAGCGAATGCTGATTCGGTCGACAGGATTACCTGCGACGCTGAACCAGAGTCTGCTGACGAAAAGCAGACTAGCTGCTATGGTGCGTCGATTGAATCGACCTTGCCCGATGCTATTATCTGTGTTGATCGATGTGGAAACTTGCGTTTTTACTGAGTAGCGCTATGCCAACGAGAAGCTTACGCAACAGGTACAGCTAGTTTATGCGAGCTATTGCTATTGAACATTCTGACTTGAAAACTAACCAAGGCTTGTATCGCAGCTTCTCCGCGCAAACGGGCGCATTGAAGAGCTCGAGAAGCGAGACAAAATCTACGAAGCGCATATGCTTAAGCTTCAGCAAGTCGCGGAAGAGCTGTCGAACGACCTGTACGCCCGGTCCTTCGACCTGCACGATCCCGTAGCTGTACCATACACCGTTTCCAAGAGCACCGAAGTGTTAAAGCAGACCGAGGAGCTTCTGGGTGATATGCTGATGGAGCAGGGGCTTGCGCGTTTGGACACACTGGCTGTAACGAGCGAGGTGCAGCGCCGGAGATCTGAGATTTTGGCTGCGTGCGAGAACGAGCTCCAGAATACCATGGACGAGTTCAACGACCTCGTCCGCACGCTGGAGCGGACACAGTCACCGCCTCCTGAGCAGTAGTACTGGTAGTATTTATAAGCAAGTTGGTTGAAGTGGAATGTAGATATCCTAATTCAGTGCATTTATAAAAATAAATCGACCAATCAGAGTCGTTCGCGCTTTTTCACAACGTCATTGCGCGCGAGGATCAAACGAGCGACCATGACGGACGCGGATGTCTACGCGTTCGAGCAGGAGTTCGACGAGATGGACGAGTGGGAGGCCATGCACGCGCACGAGATGGAGGCCGCGGAGGAAGAGATGCGCGCCATGGGGGCCTTTGAGCAGCGGCAGGAAGCGGAGAGCCAACAGGAGCAGCCTAGTGACACAGTGCCAGCTCCGACCAGTGGCAACGCTGTAGATAATTCAGACGATGGCCTGGAGAAGGCACAGAGTCGCTTGGACCAAGTACTGGCTCGATGTGCGACGCTGTTGGGCGACGACGGAGACGACGACGTGGCCATGGAGAACGCCGCCCCCCAGCCGAGAATCGAGCACAGTGTGCGGAAGGAGAAGCAGACCGCAGCAGCAAAAGTAGACATGATGACAGCCGAGTATTTGTACAGTCGGCCACCAATTGATGTGGACTCGCTTCCCGTGGTGCTGGATGATGGCAAGCGGATGTTTCTACGCAAGAAGCGGCCCAGCTCCAAGCATATCACCTCCAGCACTGTTCGTAGTGCAGCGTCATCACTTGTCCCCATTAAAGAATTGATGGAGACAGTCGAGCGGGTAAGCTGGCTCAGACTGTAGTTGGAATTACGGGGGTATTGATCATATAACGATACCTGTTTTTTTGTGTTAATCAGATGGAGATCGAAGAAGCAGCTGCGAAGGAGGACGAGGCTTTGCTGCAGGAGCTTGGACCAGTCGATAAAGAAGCCCCCCGTGCGTCGAACGCAGTGCTGTGGTTGGACAAGTACAAACCACAGAGCTTCTTGGATCTATTGAGCGACGAGCGAACGAACCGTGAAGTGTTGTCTTGGATCAAATCGTGGGATCGATTCGTGTTTCCGAAAAAGAAGCGGCCTAACTTCGCACAGCCAGTATCTCCTGCCAAGACGAACGGTTTCGGCGCTGCTAGCAAGTCTCCGTGGAAGCAGGGGCCTTCAATGAATCATTCTAATGGCAATGCTGAGGTGGAGGACGACGATAAACGTCCGTTCAACAAGATCATCCTGATCTCTGGCCCACCCGGAGCGGGTAAAACGACGTTGGCCAACATTGTTGCGCGCCATGCTGGCTACAACCCCATCGAAGTAAACGCGAGCGATGACCGCACGGCATCCGTGCTGCGTAACAAGATCATCAGCGCTATGGAGATGCAGTCCATTTGGGGGGAACGCAAACCAAACTGCATCATTCTGGACGAAATTGATGGTGCAATGAATGGCAGTGATGGAAAATCTGCGATTGAAGTCATTCTAGAAATTGTCAATGCTCCACTGCAAAGGAAGAAAGCGGGGACAAAGACTGCGACTAAGAACCGCCACCCGTTGACTCGGCCACTGATCTGCATCTGCAATGACCTGTACGCTTCCGTGTTGCGCCCACTGCGTCAAACGGCCAAGATTTTCACGCTGGACGCACCACACTCTCAACGTCTCGTTACACGCCTGAAGTACATTTGCCGCCATGAAGGCATCAAGGCTTCCACCGGTACACTAGCAGCTCTGTGCTCAAGCGCTGACAACGATATCCGCTATTGCCTGAACACGCTACAGTTCCAGACTACCCAGTCACGTGGCAAATCGGCGGTGGTGAGCCTGAGTACTGGACTCGTTGCTCATAAGGACCATGTTCACGGCATGTTTGAGGCGCTGGATCTCGTGTTTTATGAGGGGCGTTCGAAATCGGCTAAGGGGGAACTCCCTGTCGCGGAGAAGATCGATGAAGCTGTTGCATCGCTAGGAAACTTCCCTCTATTGATCAACGGCTTGGACGAGAACGTGCCGAAGATGATCTTTAATGACCCCACCATGAACAAGATCTGCGACGTCTTCGAGTGGCTTGGACTTGCAGATGAGTACGAGCATCGCGCTCGCTCTGAGCAGCAGTTCGTTTTCCAGGCATACATTCCATTTGCTGCCGTTGCAACGCACGCATCGTGCTGCACAAGTTCCAGGCGTCGCGTGGAGTACCCTCGTGCCCACTTTGAAGCTCAAAAACGACGGGATCGCTCGGAGAATATACTCGTAGCACTGACAGAGGGAGCGCAATTGCAGCCAATATTACGCATGAGTACCAGCGTCCTCGTCGTGGATGTGGTCCCGTGGCTGGTTGCCAGCTTATCGCCCAACATTCGTCGTATCAACCCGTCGCTTCAAACTAAAGAAGAGAAGGTGATGATTCAGAGGCTTATCCAGTTGATGGCGTCGCTGGGACTGTCGTTCCGTCACAAATATCAGCCCGATGGCAGCGAAGACTACGCACTCGAGCCGTACGTACTCATCCTCTTTTCTAGAGATCTTGTTGGGGAGGGTTATACTTATTTGTCATTTCTTGTCGCGTTTTTTTTTCACTTATCTGTGCAGGGCGCTGAATGAACTAGTGGAGTTCCGAAGTAGTGAAGGCAGCGCAGCGTATCAATCCATGCTTCCGATGACAGTGCGCAAGATGATAGCTCGCGAGGTGGAGTTGGAGCAGATGCGTCGGAATGAAAAATCGTCCCCGTCGTTCAAGCAAAACAACAGCAAGGAACCGACCACGACAGTCGACAAACCCAGCGAAGCCACCATAGAAGAGAAGGCTGCAAAGGCCGCCTACGTTCTGCCAGAGCTCAGCGGTACGTTATTCGAGTCGATGGCGGTGTGGTATGTCTACAGCTTGCTCACTTTTATGGTTCTGTGAACTACAGAGGCGGAGCTGGCGATGAAGGAAGAGGCCCTACGCAAGCGGAACCCGTTCGCATTCGCTCACCGCGAGGCCAAGAGAAAGCGTGACGAGGAGCTGAACGCGAAGTTCAAGCAGCAGCGCACGAACGATGCGCACACGCACTCCATGGTGCGCTACAAGTTCAACGAAGGCTTCACGTGCGGCATCAAGACAGCCGTGTACGTCCGTGATTTATTATGAAACCACTGACCGACTGACTGTAATGCAAGCTCTCTTCTAGCCTTACTGAGTTCACTACGTCTCTACTTCTTCGTTTTCTTTTTCTTCTTGGATTTCTTCTTGTCCGTTTGGCTCGCAGAAGTGGGTGCGTCTGCGGGTTTCGAGGTGGGGGACAATGGTGTCGTCGACGGCGGCAGCGTCTTCATGGGCCCTAGTACCTCCTGCATTACGAAGCGCAGTAGCCTTGTCAGTCGGAACAGATTGGTCGTGTCCGTCGTGGTGTATTTGACCGCCTCATTGCGCCCGGCGGCGCTGCGAGGTGACGCAGGCGTGGGCTTGGTCGAGTGATGCGACACCCGCGCTACCACCTTCACACCCTTCTTGGCCGTCACGCGCGTCTTGAGGAAGAAGCGCGAGTTCAGGGGATCCCCCACGAACGCCAACTTGGTCTGCTCCTCGAAGCGCTCCCAGCTCACGTTGCCATTGCCCGCCATCTCGCTTCACCTTGGTATCTTCCGGAGCGCTTGATCGCAATTGGAATTGAACTGGATAGCCATGAAGACGTGTGATTGGCGGATATTTACGGCAACGGTTATTTTTAGCTGGTCGTAACTTCAGCTTCGACGCTCGCTATTCGCCGCTGACCGAAAGGCGATGGAGGCGCAGGGCACGGGTATGGTGGGGCTTGATAGGCAACGCATTCTCTGCATCCTGGATCATTGCAAGTGTACTGACGTGTCTGACTGGATATGGGCAGGAGCGTGCGACGAGGTGCTTGCGCTAAAGGAGTTCCTACAGGTCTGTTCTTGACAAATGATTAGCGGAAAGTTGGCACCTCTGTCATTTTTACCAATGCACGTGTTTCTACAGGGGATGCTGCTCAGCGATCAGGACGGAGATTATGAGCCTTCGTTGGGAAAGGGTGTGATCTGGAATGACAAATTGCTGGAGCTGATGGGGGTCTCGATGTCCGATGCGAGTTCCAGTGCTGGATGCTCGGCATACTCACTGGATGAAGAGCGACCTGCTGCAGTAGCGCCACTACAAACACTGTCACCGCAACAACATCAACAGCGAAACACTAGCCACCCTGAGCTCGAGCCGGAAAAAGTGAACTATGATCGTATTGATACGGAGGAATTGTTGGACGATGATAATAACGTTGTGAAAGATGATACACGTAGTCCCCCGCAGGAAGACCACTTCTCTCGTTCATACGTGAACAAAACGTCTACAAAGCTTCTGAGGAGAAGTGCTACCTTTGAGCCAGACTTTCAAACACGCATGAAACAGTTTTTGCTGAAAAACCAGCAGAAGAAAGAGAAAATACGCCAGTCGCTGGTGGTTGAAGATGGACTTGAGATCATTCCAATGCCACGCATTAATCGGGTAGGATTTTGGATCTTATTGGTGAAAGTCTAACCTGTGAAGTACTTACAATCTGCTTGTCTCTCTCTAACAGAGGTCGAAATGCATTCCGCGAAACGTATCGCACCTGATGGCATGGAACAACGAAAAGGAAAGCAAGCTTGCACGCATGCGAGACACTGAGACAGCCAAGCAAGAAGCAACTTGTGTCGGGAAGCCCTCTATCAGTAAGCACTCTGTCGCGATCTTCACGAAAAGACAAGATGACGTTGCGCTCTGCAAAGTGGAAGATCGACTGCATTTGCTGGGTCTTATCTATCAATATCAGCAAGAAGAGCGAAAGCGAGCTGAAGAGAGAGAAACAAGCTCGAGTGTGCAACCTAGGTTGGCACCCCATTCAGCAAATGCTCAGCGTAGGAGGCGCTTTTCCGTACACGAACGTCTCTACCAGTTGTCGAAAAGAAACTTGACCTCAACGAATAATAACGACAGCGAGCACTACCGAGACAAAAACATAGCTCGACGAAGGCGGGAGGGAAATATGAGCAGCAAGGCTATTGTAGACACGGTGCAACGACTACATGCTTTGGATAAGCAATATAAGCAGAAACAATTGCTTCTGCGTGAAGAGCGGAAGCAATATTTCGACGACTTACGGGTAAGGCAGCTAGAGATGAATTGTGGTTTCACTTTTGCTAACTGCTAATGAGGTGTGCGTCTTTGCTCTTTGATCCACTCCCAGACAGCACCAAAGATGAGCGCTCGAAGTCGCAAACTCGCTGCCAAGAAAAAGAAAAACCCTGCACCGAAAAGTCCCGTGCGGTGTGGCTGCTGCGGAGGAAAAGAAACTAAGGAGGGGAAATGTTGCTGCACCATCGAGCCGCGAGTTAACCAAAAGCATGCTGCTGACATTTACGAGCGGCAGCTCAAGTGGAAAACTGCCAATGAGGCCAGGCACTCCCAGCAAAAACAGCTACAGGAGACGCTGTCGATGGCGGAGTGTACATTCCGGAACCCGTTCTATCACAAGGCGTGGAATACGCTCGACGATCGAGTGAGAATATCAACCGAGAAAGAAACCACAGAGACCAGTGCTGCATTCTTCAAACGATGCATGAAGTGGGCCGAAAAGCGAGACCAGCAAGTGGCTCGAGAGAAGAAAGTAATCGACGAGAAGCAGCTGGAAGAGTGCACCTTCAGGCCGCGAGTCATTGCGCGAACACCAAAATACTTGACATTCAAGGACAGCCTGTCGAATCAGCAGGACGAAGCTGATCCGTCCTCTAGCCAATTGCCCAGCCCATCGCACTTCCTCAACTGCTCGACGACGTCATCGCCAGAGCGACGCGATCTTAGTACGGAAGAGCTCATGACTCAACTGTACAGTGCATTGGACCTTCAGGCGTTGGTGGGCGAGCTGTCCCCCCAGCACAATTCCATCGGCTCGGACGACGAGGGCACGCACGGCTTTCCAAAGTACACGTTCACAGACCTTGATGAGTTCGCTGGACGGTAGGCCGCTGCCATTGCGAATCGCTGCCTCCAGATCAAAATAGAAGACACGCCCATACCAAACGTACAACGTCTGGAGCGATCTGGTGGTCCGGATAAAGCTCCCATTTTATCCGGTATCATGATTTCACCCAATGGTTCGTCGCTTTCTTGGATCTTTTTCTCCAATAGCAGAACTTTATATTTCTACCAAGAAACTCCCCCCTCCCAGTCCTTTCACTTGCGAACTCTCCGCTTGGTGGTGAAAGCGCGGTCGAGCAAAGAGTGTTGGTCAGGGAAGCTTGGCCCGCATTTGAAGCCACAGCTCGCCTTCCCTTCAACTTCAGGCCCCTCTAGGCCCTAAGCAACAGAGAGAAGCGCGACAGCCAGGCAGCCATGGCGTCCACGCAGTTCTCGTACTCGAGCGCGCGTCTGCGCCGAGTCAAGTACCTGCAGTTTGGCGTGTTCAGCCCCGAGGAGATCCGCGCCATGTCTGTGACCAAGCAGACGAAGGTCAACGACCGCATCATCCCCGACGGCATCTCGCGCCCGGAAACGTACCTAAACGGACACCCCGTCATAGGCGGCATTGGAGACCCACGCATGGGCACGTGTGACTTCCGCGCGCGCTGCAAGACCTGTGATTGTACGTGACGGATAGATAGATAGAGTGGGGGAATCCTCCCTTTCTCATCTTCCTGGCCCCCTCCAAGGGGCGTACATTTCTTGAGCGTAGTTCTCATGATTGTTGTTGTGTACAGGCACATACAGCGGCAGCGGAGGCAAGGTGAACGACTGTCCCGGCCACTTTGGCCACATCGAGCTGGCCCGCCCCATGTATCACATGGGTTTCATCAAGGAGGTGCTCAAGATCCTGCGCTCTGTGTGCTTCCACTGCTCCAAGGTGCTGAGCGACGAGCGCGACCACCGCTTCCGGTCTGCCATGAAGATTAAGAATGGCAAGCGCCGACTGAAGGCTGTGTACGAGATCTGCAGCAACAAGAGTATGTGTGAGTACGGTGAGGAGGCGGACATGGAGAAGATGCGCGAGGATCTCAACATCGGTCTGCAGGGCGGACTGGACGACAAGTCCAAGCCCAAGGAGGGAGGCCACGGAGGTTGTGGTGGTCTCCAGCCCAAATATCGCAAACAGGGCATCAAACTGCTGGTAGAGTTTCCCGAGCAGATGGAAGACGTGCCCGGTTCGGGCGATCGCAAGCAGAATCTGCCGGCTGCGAAGGTGTTGTCAATCTTCAAGAACATCTCGGATGAGGATTGCTTTTCTCTCGGACTGGACCCGCGTTGGGCTCGTCCTGATTGGCTCATCATGACTCTCATGCCGGTGCCGCCTCCGCACGTCCGTCCTTCTGTGGCTATTGACGGTATGGCGCGTGGTGAAGATGATCTTACCCACAACTTGGCCTCTATCGTGAAGGCGAACTTGGCCCTGCTCAATTGTGTGCGCAAGGGTGAACCTTCGCATATTATCGAGCAGTTCGAGCAACTGTTGCAGTTCCATTTGGCGACGTTCCTCAACAACGAGCAGCCTGGTCTCCCACAAGCTCAGCAGCGTTCCGGAAAGCCGCTTAAGACACTGCGACAACGTCTACGTGGTAAGGAAGGTCGTATCCGTGGTAACTTGATGGGTAAGCGTGTGGATTTCTCGGCGCGTACGGTCATTACGGCCGACCCGAATCTCGCTATTGATCAAGTCGGTGTCCCTCGATCGATCGCGATGAATCTCACTGTACCGGAACGTGTGACCCCGTTCAACATGAACTACATGCATCAGCTGATTGCCAATGGCCCGCTGGAGCATCCAGGTGCCAAGTACATCATCCGTGAAGACGGCAACCGTATTGATTTGCGTTACATCAAGAACAAGTCGGACCTTGCGCTGAAGTGCGGATGGATCGTGGAGCGTCATCTTCGTGACGATGATTTAGTGCTGTTCAACCGTCAGCCTTCGTTGCACAAAATGTCCATTATGTCGCATCGCGTGAAGGTGTTTGACTGGTCGACATTCCGTCTAAACCTGTCCGTGACGTCTCCGTACAATGCCGATTTCGATGGTGATGAAATGAACTTGCACGTTCCGCAGTCCATGACTGCTCGTGCTGATGCACAGGAGCTGATGATGGTGCACAAGGTGGTTATCACCCCGCAGAGCAACCGTCCAGTCATGGGTATTGTGCAGGATTCTCTGCTGGGTGCGCAGAAGTTCACGAAGCGAGACATCTTCGTGCAAAAGGATTGGGTCATGAACCTGCTCATGTGGGTTTCCAACTGGGATGGCAAGGTACCGACACCTGCCATTTTGGTACCGAAGAAGGGAGAATTGGGCAAGTACACACCGATCTGGACAGGAAAGCAGCTTTTCTCCGCGATTATCCCGGCGATTAACTTCACTGGATTTTCTTCAACGCACAAGAGCAGTGAGAAGTTCTCAGATTTGTCTCCTATTGACTCTCGCGTGATCATTCAGCAGGGTGAGCTGTTGGCTGGTATTATTGACAAGAAGATCATTGGTTCATCTGCCGGTGGTTTGATTCACATCACGATGCTTGAAAAGGGTCCGGAGGAAACCAAGCGTCTCCTTGGTGCTGTTCAGCAGCTGGTGAACAACTGGTTGGTTGGCCGCAGTTTCACTGTCGGTGTGAGTGACACGATTGCCGATGTGTCTACGCTGAAGACTATTGTGGATATTATTACTCAAGCAAAGGTGCAAGTGCACGATTTGGTGGTGCGTGGACAGAAGGGAAAACTGGAAACCCAGCCTGGCCGAACGATGGTCGAGTCGTTCGAAGGTCTGGTCAATATTGTGCTGAACACTGCTCGTGATCAGGCTGGTCGCGAGGCTCAGGGCAGTCTGGATGAGACGAACAACATTAAGGCTACGGTGACGTCCGGTTCCAAGGGTTCGTTCATTAATATCTCCCAGATTATCGCTTGTGTGGGTCAACAGAACGTTGAAGGAAAGCGAATCCCGTACGGTTTCAACCACCGTACGCTACCGCACTACGGGAAGGATGACCTGGGCCCCGAGAGTCGTGGTTTTGTGGAAAACTCGTACCTGAAGGGTTTGACGCCGCAGGAGTTTTTCTTCCACGCTATGGGTGGTCGTGAAGGTCTAATTGATACAGCCGTGAAGACGGCCGAGACTGGTTACATCCAGCGTCGACTTGTCAAGGCAATGGAGTCGGTTATGACTCGCTACGATGGCACAGTCCGTAACGCTCAAGGCGAAATTATTCAGTTCTTGTACGGTGAGGACGGTATGGATGCCGTTTGGGTCGAGAAACAACGATTCGAGTCGCACAAGCTGAACAAGGTACAGTTTGAGAAGAAATACGTCTTCGACCCATCGGACGAAGAACTTGGCTGCGTGCCGAACTGCCCCGACCAGCTTTACCTCGAGCCCGATATCATCAAGGATATCCGGACGAACCAGCGGACACAGCAGCTTTTGCGAGAAGAGCTGACGCAGCTCCAGAAGGATCGCGTGAACCTGCGTGTCATTTTGGCAAGTCGTGGTCAGGGACAGGAGTCCGATAACGCTGCCCAGATTCCAGTGAACATTCGACGTCTGGTGGAGAATGCACAGCAGTTGTTCAGCATCGACATGCGGAAGCCGTCAAGCCTTCACCCGTCCCGTATTATCGAGGGGGTGAAGGAACTGTGCAAGAAGATTATTGTTGTGCAAGGTGATGACCGACTGAGTATTGAGGCTCAGGAAAATGCCACACTGTTCTTCCAGATTCTGTTGCGGTCAACACTTGCTTCCAAGTGCGTTACACTTGAGCACCGTTTGACGGAAACAGCATTCGAGTGGCTCATGGGTGAAATCGAGTCGAAATTTACGAGCGCGTTGGTGTCTGCTGGTGAGATGGCAGGTGTTGTGGGAGCGCAGTCGATTGGTGAGCCGGCGACACAGATGACGCTGAACACATTCCACTACGCCGGTGTGTCTGCTAAGAATGTGACACTTGGTGTGCCTCGCCTGAAAGAAATTATGAACATCGCGAAGGAAGTTCGGACCCCATCGCTGCGTATCTTCTTGACGCCTGATTGCGCTCACGATGCCGATAAGGCTAAGTTTATCCAGTCGCAACTAGAGTACACGACGCTGGCAGACGTGACGGCGAACACTTCGATCTACTATGATCCCGATCCGATGAACACAGTGGTCGAGGAGGATCAGGAGTTTGTGGCTTCGTACTACGAAATGCCTGATGAGGACACGCCGATCGCTCGTTCTCCGTGGCTTCTGCGTATTGAGCTGAACCCGAAGATGATGGCAGACAAGAAGCTAACGATGGGTGAAATCGCTGCGCAAGTGGAAGCTGAGTACGGACAGGACCTTTCGTGTATCTTTACGGATGATAACGCTGATCGCCTAGTGCTACGTATCCGTATTATGAGCGACGAAGAAGAGAAGCTGCAGCGCTCGGGCGAGACTGCAGTTGGACAGGAAGACGACACGTTCCTCAAGCGTGTCGAGCACAATATGCTCACGCAGATGAAGCTGCGCGGTATCGAAGGTGTGAAGAAGGTTTACATTCGTGAAGGACCGTCGACGCACTGGTTCGATGACGTTGGTTTCAAGATGATGAACGAGTGGATGCTGGACACGGATGGGACGAACCTTCTTGATGTAATGTGCTACCCCCAGGTCGACTCCACCCGGACGATCTCGAACGATATTGTTGAAATCATCCAGGTGCTGGGTATTGAGGCTGTTCGTCGCGCGTTGCTGAACGAAATCCGACAGGTCATTTCTTTCGATGGTGCGTATGTGAACTACCGGCATCTGGCTTGCTTGTGTGATGTGATGACTTTCCGTGGTCATCTCATGGCCATCACTCGTCACGGTATCAACCGGGATGACTCTGGTCCACTTGTCCGATGCTCATTTGAAGAAACAGTGGAGATTCTGATGGATGCGGCTATGTTCTCGGAGGGAGATCCGCTGACGGGTGTGTCGGAAAACGTCATGTTGGGTCAGTTGGCTCCTCTCGGTACGGGTATCATGGATCTGGTGCTTGACGCGAAGAAGCTCGCGAATGCAATTGAGTACGAAGCGTCGGAGATTCAGCAGGTGATGCAGGGTCTCGACAACGAATGGAGAAGTCCGGACCAGGGTCCAGGCACGCCGATGGCAACTCCTTTCGCCTCGACGCCCGGTTTCTCAGCGTCGTCGCCATTCAGCCCCGGTGGCGGTTCGTTCTCACCGGCAGCTGGTGCTTTCTCACCCATGGCGAGCCCGGCTTCTCCTGGTTTCATGGCAGCATCGCCTGCGCACAGCCCTGCGTCTCCGTTGAACCCCACGTCACCAGCATACAGTCCCATGTCGCCAGCGTACAGCCCGACGTCTCCGGCCTACTCGCCGACGTCTCCGGCCTACAGCCCTACATCTCCTGCGTACAGCCCGACTTCGCCTGCTTACTCACCGACGTCCCCGGCTTACAGCCCCACGTCTCCTGCATATTCGCCGACGTCTCCAGCTTACAGCCCGACTTCTCCAGCGTACTCTCCGACGTCGCCAGCCTACAGCCCAACTTCTCCGGCTTACAGTCCGACGTCGCCAGCGTACTCACCGACTTCACCAGCGTACAGCCCGACGTCCCCAGCGTATTCGCCGACGTCGCCAGCATACAGCCCAACGTCACCCGCCTACAGCCCGACTTCGCCTGCGTACTCGCCAACGTCCCCTGCCTACAGCCCGACATCCCCGGCGTACAGTCCGACCAGTCCGGCTTACAGCCCCACTTCTCCGGCCTACACGCCTGCGTATTCGCCTACATCTCCGGCGTACAGCCCGACATCACCGGCATATTCGCCTACGTCGCCTGCTTACTCGCCGACTTCACCAGCGTACAGTCCGACGTCGCCAGCGTACTCACCGACTTCACCAGCGTACAGTCCGACGTCCCCAGCTTACTCGCCGACTTCTCCAGCATACAGCCCGACGTCGCCCAGCTACAGTCCTGCCTCGCCCGAGTACAACCCGACGGAGGGCTACAATCCGACTGCGAGCGGCTACAGCCCAACGGATGCCGATGAGAAGAAGGAAGACGAGGATTCAAAGTAAGCGTGGGTGGGTTTCTTTCAGATATCTGGCGCTTGCTGCTTGAGGCGAAGGATGTGCAGTACGGAGAGTACCAAAGGGTGAACGGAGATAGTAGTGCTGGTGCCAGCGAGTGCCCTGCATATGTATACGTCGCCAATAACGATAAAAGAAAAACAAGCACAGCATTTGACACTTGTTGTTTTGGCTAAATCTCGGAGCAAGCTGCTTCTCTCTTGGGTCTATTCGCTCAGAGCAATGAGGGTCATGAGCCCAATGCCCGCACACATGGCGCCTGCCTCCTTGAGCGACTGAGCGAGGGAGCAGTCCTCCAGCAGCTCCGGCATGACGCTGGTACACGCAATGTAGATAAAACCACCTGCGGTGAACGGCGAGATCCACACGGAGCTCGAGTCTCCGGCACCTTCCATGAGCAGACCGATGACCGTGCCAATCATCGCTCCAATAGCAGTCAGCAGTTGCGTGAGCATAGCTTCGCGCCGCGTAAAACCTGACTGGATGAGGATGGCAAAGTCGCCGATCTCGTGCGGCAGTTCGTGCAGCAGCATCGCCACCGTTGTGGTCCAGCCCGTGCCACGCAGGAAAGTGGCGCCGATGGCTAGACCGTCCGTGAAGTTGTGCGAGAAATCCGCCGCCAAATTGAGGTAGCCTGCAGCTGCAATGGGCTTCTTACCCAGCTCCTTGGATACTATCGGTTCCTCCTCAGGCACATCCACATCGTCCTTTCCCTCCTTGAAGACGGCGCGCTTCCTCGCCGTAGTTGTCTTGCTGGACACAGGAGAAGCCCCGCCATCCTGCACCGACGTCGAAGAGTGAGTGTGTCCGTGAGAATGTCCATGGCCGCCTCCAGTCTGCGCCCGCACAAACTTCTCCAGCATGAAGAAGGTCAACATCCCGGCGAGGGTCCAGAGCCACACGTAGAGATCTGCCATAGAGTGGGTATGACCCTCATGATCGTGGTCGTGGCCTTCATGATCATGGGCGTGGCCCGCACCCTCAGGAAGCGAGTGTGGCAGTAGATGCAGCAGCGCGTCGCCCAGTAGTCCGCCGGCAGCAAAGCTCAGGAAGACGCGCAGCAGCGGCTGCTGCTTCTCCTGGTTGCCGACGCCCAGCGGCACCACTAGCAGCACCAGCACAGGCGCGGCGCCTACCAGGGCAGTAGCGAACAGCGCTTGTCCCCATACAATGGGTGAGAATCTCCCTGCCTTGGGTTTGGTGATGACCTTCTCGTGGGCGTGATCATGGTCGTGGTCGTGATCATGGTCGTGGTCGTGGTGCTCATGATGGTCGTGCTCATGCTCGTGGTCGTCATGGTCGTGATCATGACCGCCGTGCTGGGCGTTGACGTCGACAGGCGCTCTCTCGTGACGCTCTTGGCCCCGAACGGCGGGCGTCACAGGAATCGCGACATCTTCGGCGGTCGAGAGGAGCGCGACGCTCAGCAGGGCCACGGCCAGCAGCACCGGACGGAGGCGCGCTTGACCCCCCATCGAGTCAGAAGATGAAGTGCTGAGAAGGAGATACAGCCGCAGGATTGGATGAAATGGGACGATGTTTTGAGCCAATGGGAAGATAAGATATGATGTAGCCATATCTTTGAAGAGATGGCTACAGTGATCAATGAGTATGCAAGGCAACAATTTGGTTAGATCCGGACGACTCGTCCTCACCGACATCCAACAGCGAGAGCTTGCTTTAGCGTTTCGGTAGTTGCGAGGCGTTGAGTGTTCACGCGTCACGGTGATAGCGGTCGTGTACATGTAGTAGCAAGCAACGTAAGCATGAGGATTACATGGATGCCGGTGGGGATGCGTGCAGGAGGAATGCAAGTTGCATTATGCAATAACCATAATGCAGACAGTAATGCAGGGCGCCGCGAAATATTGTACTTGTAGTTGTTGCTGAGACCGTCGAGATTGCTAGTATCGCCGGTATTATAGTGCCTCACACTCTGATCTTGACGTGATCAATCCAGGATACAATAACTATTGGACTGCGTCGAGCTCCACCGCCGCGAATTTCCATTGTTCTAGTGGTGGGATGACGGCTTTGCTTGGGGATATACACGTACAGTACTGTGCAATACTGCGGACGAAGGGCGGATGGCACTCAGCGACGTGCAGCACATCCGAAAACAAGACGTGCGCTGGCATGTGACCAGGCTGCTGGAGTTGAGGTGGAGATCCAACGCTGCTGCTGGCACCGTACTGTACATGTACATTTCGCACAGCTTGCCAAGACGAGCAGGGTCTCCACAAGCAGCAGTAGGACCCCGCCGATAATCGGCGAGCGCTGCATCGCCCTTCTGCCGTTCCGACCCCAACCAAGTTGCCGAGCGTAGACTTCAATCCCGAGAGCAATGCAGCGAAGGGGCAGTGCACATGATGTGGAGCGCGTCACGGCTGTTTGCCATTGACAGGACCGTGTCACGTTTGCCGAGGGCGCCACCAGCGATACACGTCGCCGCCTGTACACTGCGCCACGCACGACTAGTGTTTTGCGCAATCGGGTCACACGAACGTCTTGCAGGAGGCTGCAGCCTGCAATGAGGAAGTGCTGAAGGCGGAGGTGGCCAATGGCTCCTGCAGAGGCGCTGGCAGCGGCAGCTCCGCGACGACAGTTCCAGGGCGACTTGGCTGCGTTGACGCAACCGAGCTGATGGCTCTGGGAGCTCCATGCACGGGGATAACCCTGAGTAATCTGCCGAGTTGCAGCTCCAGCGTTGGGGACACTCTGCGGGACACTCGCGATGATGATGACTCCGGCTGGTGGACTGAACCTGCGGTCGAGAATCGCACCGCAAAATTATTGGCGTGGTTTAACGCCGCACGCCCAGTCTCACCACACCGGCGCCGCGCGGGCAAGTAAACTGAGATTGCAGTTGGAGTGCAAGCGAATCCGGGTCACCTCGCCCTGACACCGCTCCATTCCAGTGTACATGTGCTGCTGCTCGCAGTCTGTCGGCGCGAGCAGCACCAATGCTGCAGAGTGGTTCCGCTCGGATTTGGCCTCAGGGACACGGACTCCAGGCCGGAGATGCGCCTCCCACGGTCTCTCTCCGCAATAGACGGTTCCGAGTCGGAGTCCGACCGACGCCTTGGGGATTCGCGCGGATCTATGGATCGAACGTTTCACCAAGCTCCATGCAATACATTGGCGGTGTTGGCGCCGCGCAGCGACCATTATCTTGTCTTCCGCGGGACTGCAGCGGCAACGGCGGCCAGAAGGCACCAGCGCCAACGTGCAAAGCGGCCAGCTCCATCATCAGATTAAAGTATTTCGCAACGCCGGCCAAGTCACAGACATCCGGTTCTTGGCGGCGTGGCCGGGCCAGCATCGGAGACGACGAATTGGTCCCCAGTGGGGATACGTGACGTACCCATCCGAACAAAAAGTTGGACGCCGCTCGCTTGCCGCCAGCTGTCTGCCACTGCCACTCACTCGCCCACATCAGACCAAGCTGCTCAGATCGGATCATCATTTCTCGTTTGACCTCGTCGCGCCCGGGTCGACCAGCGTGAGTCAACAGTTCAACACCGCCGCCACCACCATGATGTCGCTGCTCGCCCAGCCATTCTCGCCTCGCACCGGCAGCGCGCTGGTCTTCAGCTCCTACGAAGGTGTCGCCGCCATGGCGCCGCCGGCCCCAACGCAGACATCCTCGCCCACCGCCAAGGACCGGCCGTTCGTGTGCGAGGAGCCCGGCTGCGGTCGCCGCTTCAACCGCAAGTTCACGCTCAGTGAGCATAAGAAGACGCATACAGGCGAGAAGCCGTACGTGTGCCCACTCGTTGAGTGCAGCCGGCGCTTCAGCACGTCCGGCAACCTAGCGCGCCACAAGCGCCTGCACGCGTCGCTCAAGCCCTTCGAGTGCGACATCAACGGCTGCAAGCGCTCGTTCCCCAGTCAGGAGAAGCTCGACCACCATATTAAGATCCACACCGGCCGGAGGACCCACATGTGCCGCGTGCCCGGCTGTACCAAGACTTTCAGTACGGCCGGCAACCTCACGCGCCACACCAAGAACCGCCACCCGGAGCTTATCCAGAGCACCTTTCCGGCGTATCCGTACGCCCGAGGGAGCCCCGTGCACCGACCAGTGCCGTCGCCACACTTTATGCCAGCCAATCACATCGCCCTGGCCCCGTCACCTCACATGATCCCGACTGCCGAGCCGTTAATCAAACTGGAATCGGTGCCGCCGCCGGTGTACTCGCCCGACTCAGTGGAGTTGTCGTCATTTCAGGACGAGCTGTCAGCTTTCCACATGGCCTGCGAGCCCCCCATGCAGCCCTTCATCGCAAGGCCTCCGCGGGATATGGCTGCTGCTACGATGGTGGAGTCTTCCGTGAGCGACATCGCCCGCTGCAGTATGAGCGTGCTAGACGAGGTGATCGAGTTCGAGCTGACCAAGAACGTCTGAGTTGTGTAGGCTATTGAGTATTTCCAGTATATTGATATAGTACATGTAGACTTTGATCCTCAGCAGCTCCACCACCACTATTCATGTTCTACTCCATGTAGAGAGATAGAGAAGGTAGTCTATACCAGGCAGCTAATAACTAACCCAGTTAAATAATCTCATACGTTTTGTTCTACTCTATGTATGCCCATGTTTGCTAGCGATCAGTGCCCTGTATTCGTGACGAGGCTGAGATTTCGGGTCGACGATCAATCGAGCTACCAACAGATGAACCGGTAGGCCGACACGTCAATCCCTGTTTCGCGTGCATCCACTTCAACCACGACGCAGCGCGAGGCCCACACTATGGCACATTTAGCGGACACCGCCGGCATCGCATGGGCTGTACTGCAACGAACCTGCGCTTGAAGTGCAAGGGCGTGGGAACGATCAAATCGAAGCAAGCTCTTTCTGCGCAGGTGGTGTCCTGCTCTTTTCCTCGACTTCAAGTTGCCCCTCAAGCTCAGGAGTATTGGAGGTGCCCCACCAAACTCTTGCACCAGAATCCAGACACGTAATACGGGCAAGTGGTTGTTGCAGCTGTTGACGCCGGGACACACGCGTCGGCGTGAGCTACGTAAGCCTCGTCTCTTTAAGATCGATCGGACTCCGATCCGATTCGGAGACAAGCTCTAGGCTCTGGCGCAAAGGCGTCAAGGTCGTTTGGTTTGCCTGCAAGCTGACGTATATGTTGGACAGGCAGGACAGGTGCGTCGAGGGCGGAGACAAGTTCAACTTCATGGTGTCGTGCGCCGCTACTGCTGGGATCTCGCTTCGAGCCAAGGCTCCTGCGGCCCGAATCATGTTAAACGAACGCACGTGGAGAACAGGTGCAGGGGTACACATAGTGTACGTGAACATGTAGAGGGCTGATTTTGCGGCTTCCGGTGCGAAGTTGAAGGGCAAATCCTGCTCGCCCGAACTTCAACAGAAGTATTACGGCAAGCCCAACATCCGATACAGTAGAGTACATGTAGTCACGCTGGCAGCGTGATAGCGCGGCCGTGTATCTCAGGACAGGCTGGTTTCGAGTTGGATGCGGAGCTCGCTCCTGCTGAATCAATGCACTGGTGTTGTTAGTGTACCGAGTCTCTTCACCTCCGGTTCATGCTGCTCTACAGTACACGTGTTTACCCCACGGCGCGATACCCGATGCGCTATCCAATTTGGGTTCTAAGCTGGTACTAGTAAAAGAGCTACGAGCGTCGCCGCATTGCACGCGTCGGCCATCACGCGAATAGTCTCCCTTAAGAGGCGATCCAAGTTTCAAGAGTTATCCTGTCAAGTTGCAGTACGCCTGGTCTCATGAGAGACAAGCCGAATGAGCGCATCGCGTCCTGGATGTGCTGCGCTGTAATGGTGCCAAGCAGACTTGCCTGGACCTCTAACAAAGCCGCCTTGCAAAAAAATTCAATCGACTTCTGGCTGTTCAGTCGGATTTTGGTTGAGAACAAGCACGGCAAACAACTCCAACCTGCATTTGCCAGGCCCAACTAGCTCCAAGCGATATGCCGCCTCTCAAGCAGATGCGATGGTACAGTAGCGCAGACATGAGTGTGTGATATTGTTGTGCAGCAAATTAGTCCGACGTAGCGGCGCTGTTAAGGAAGGATGCGATGCGATGCACATGTACCGCGCGCCGACCTTCAGAAGTCACCACTAAGCGACTACCAAGTCGCTTGATCGTCGCGATTTGTGTATGTGCATATGGGGATGGATGCCCATCGCTACGTTAAAATGGGCCACGTTATCCTAAAATGACGGCGGCAGTGGGGGCGGTCAAGATGGCGTCGAAGCTGTAGAGGTGCCGACCAGGCACCGTGTTGCGAGTTGTGTATGAGGGTTAAGTGGGAACCTACTGTGGTGTTCACGGTGTGAACATCGTTCGGGCCATGTTGAGTGACCGGGCTAGTCGAGTGGTGGGAGAACTGAAACAGTCGAGGTGCTTGATGAGCTTTAACTGAAGACAAATAGCCGGCGTGGCTTACTTGCTTCAACGGGGGTCATCTATGGAGGTCGATGAGCACCCCAGCGCCGCGAGAATCTTGCGTTTACGCTGTGGGCGCTGGTGATAAGAATTTCACTGGGGAGTGCCGTAGGTGTAAGGTCGCTCGTGATCGCTGACTTCCTCGAGGAGTCCTGTGACCTCTGCCACTTGCCAAATTGAGGCAACCAACTTTTTTGCACTGTACGCGGTGGTCGAGTGGCCTTCTTTTAAATTTTATGTTGTTTTCCTAAAGAAGCCTGTGAATATATAAGACGCGACTTGATGTCCTTCGTTTGTCGTGTTCCATGTAAGCTTGGTAGGCCCTGCAGCTGAAAGCGAGCCAGGTAGATCTGGAGGGGAGTGCTAGGAATTTTTCCGGACTGTTGATCAAACGTTTTTCGTCGAGGTCACGACGGATTTCATGCTAAACTTATTGGTTGTCTTTCATCTCTCTGATCTGGTGGTCCACCTTCTGCATTGTTTTGTCCAAGCTATCCACTCGTGCATAATAACATCAATGAAGCTTCAGCACCACCCCTATGGAACATGTGCACCACGGAGAGAAGGATACAATATGAAATGGCGTGACGGCAGCAAGTGTAGAGTTTTGAAACGCTTAGATCAAGGCAAGCAAACGCAGCCAGCATTCTAGAACAAGGCTCTACTGAACTAGGCCCGGCCAAAATTATACGAACACCCCCAACTTGGGGCCCCAATAGGCGCCGTAGCTCCGCCAATAGCCACTAACGAGAGGATACATGATGGATATTTGACTTGAGTTTGTGAACAGTCAATCATCCGAACCAAGAGTGTATCACTATTTGGGATATCACGGCCGAGAGGATTGTCTGTATCGTCGGGCTTGCACGCGCTCGCAGAGCCTAGAGCTTGTCTCCGAATCGGATCGGAGTCCGATCGATCTTAAAGAGACGAGGCTTACGTAGCTCACGCCGACGCGTGTGTCCCGGCGTCAACAGCTGCAACAACCACTTGCCCGTATTACGTGTCTGGATTCTGGTGCAAGAGTTTGGTGGGGCACCTCCAATACTCCTGAGCTTGAGGGGCAACTTGAAGTCGAGGAAAAGAGCAGGACACCACCTGCGCAGAAAGAGCTTGCTTCGATTTGATCGTTCCCACGCCCTTGCACTTCAAGCGCAGGTTCGTTGCAGTACAGCCCATGCGATGCCGGCGGTGTCCGCTAAATGTGCCATAGTGTGGGCCTCGCGCTGCGTCGTGGTTGAAGTGGATGCACGCGAAACAGGGATTGACGTGTCGGCCTACCGGTTCATCTGTTGGTAGCTCGATTGATCGTCGACCCGAAATCTCAGCCTCGTCACGAATACAGGGCACTGATCGCTAGCAAACATGGGCATACATAGAGTAGAACAAAACGTATGAGATTATTTAACTGGGTTAGTTATTAGCTGCCTGGTATAGACTACCTTCTCTATCTCTCTACATGGAGTAGAACATGAATAGTGGTGGTGGAGCTGCTGAGGATCAAAGTCTACATGTACTATATCAATATACTGGAAATACTCAATAGCCTACACAACTCAGACGTTCTTGGTCAGCTCGAACTCGATCACCTCGTCTAGCACGCTCATACTGCAGCGGGCGATGTCGCTCACGGAAGACTCCACCATCGTAGCAGCAGCCATATCCCGCGGAGGCCTTGCGATGAAGGGCTGCATGGGGGGCTCGCAGGCCATGTGAGTACAGTGCGCGTCGAAATTATAGCCGCACTCGAAATTCGATTTTCTTGGGCTCTGTGTTGCTTTTCTTTGAGCAAACCGGCACTTCAAATACGTCTAAAGCTACTAGAAAACGAATGCCACAAGCAGAACTGAAAAAACAAACTTCGTTTTTTCACAAGAGGCAAAAACGTCACTTTGGGTCGGGTCAAAATTATAGCCGCATGTTGTAAATTATCGGTCAGATATGTAATAAACAAAAGATATGCTGAATAAGTGGTAATAAATGGCGCAGTCGAAAAGCGCGCTAAAAATAGCCTCAGATCACATCGTTGGTTGTTATCAGGAAGCTCTCAAGATGCCACGCGGAAAGCAGTTAAGTGTGGAGGAGTGCCGCAAGATTGATATGCACGTGCGCGAACGCAGGAGCAACCGAGCCATCGCTAAGCTACTTGGACGTGACGAGAAGGCTATTCGCAACTATCTACGGCGTGGGAAGGCATCCTCAGCGACCAAGAGGACTGGCAGAAAGCCCAAATTAACAGAGCGGGAGGTCAGGAGGGTCTTTCGGCTGGCTATTGCGAACGGGTTATCGGCTAACCAGATACGAAACAAGTTGCCATCTCTACCTAGCACGTCCACCGTCCTTCGTACGCTGCGTAGCCGCAGCTACATGAGGTACGCGAAGCGCAAACCTACCCCGGCTCTGAAGCCTCACCACAAGATGAAGAGGGTAGCCTTTGCGGAGAAATATGCAAGCACAAGGAAGTTTTGGCGGGCTGTAGTGTTTACAGACGAAAAGAAGTTCAATTTGGACGGGCCTGACGGCTTTAGATTCTATTGGCATGACATGCGAGCGGAGCCCAAGTTCATGTCGAAGCGGGTGAATGGTGGAGGAAGCGTGATGATATGGGCAGGGATCAGTTGGTACGGGAAAACTGAGCTGATCTTCTTAAACGGGAAGCAGAATGCTGTCAAGTACACTGAGACGCTAAGCAAGGGTCTGCTTCCTTACCTTGGAGAACTTCGCCTGAAAATAGGCAATTTGAGGCCCATTTTTCAGCAAGATAATGCCTCTATACACTCCGCAAGTTTTACTAAGACCTTTCTCGAGATTAACGTCGAGACGTTGCCCTGGCCTGCTAAAAGCCCCGATCTCAACATCATTGAGAACGTATGGGGTGTCCTAGCATGCCGGGTGTACGCAAATGGACGACAATTTGACACCAAGACCGATTTGATGAGGCAAATTAAAGCTGAGTGGGAGAAAATCAATCTAGAATACCTTCACAAGCTAGTACGAAGCATCCCAAAGCGTTTAGAGGCGGCTGAAAGGATCGAAAACAGGATACTAGAGTTGCGAAGTTGAAGTGCAGCTATAATTTTGACCCGACCCAAAGTGACGTTTTTGCCTCTTGTGAAAAAACGAAGTTTGTTTTTTCAGTTCTGCTTGTGGTATTCGTTTTCTAGTAGCTTTAAACATATTTGAAGGGCCGGTTTGCTCAAAGAAAAGCAACACAGAGCCCAAGAAAATCAAATTTCGAGTGCGGCTATAGTTTCGACGCGCACTGTAGTAGTATTTAGAACATTACGCCGGCAGTTTTTTTACTTTCCGTAATTTACCAGCGAGAACAATCCTGGAACTTTCTTTCGGACCAGCTGCTATTTCGACGACGCAACCTCTCGACCACCTGAGAGCGAAAGACACATCCTTTGAATCTTGAGGTAGTTTTAGAACCGCTCGCACGACAACATTCAAACTATACGTTGGTAAATGCAATAGAACATTACGTCGGCAGTTTTTTACCGCAAGGAATAGTGCGACGCTTGGCGTCTCATCATTGGTTGGAAGTCTTATGTGACACGCCTGCATTTCCGCTTAAATACGCTCAGAAATTCTCTCCCTCCTTCATTCCAGAATTCACCGCCTCGAGGAAAGATGGTCAAGCTCTTCTGCGCGATCGTTGGTGATGCGGGAAGCGCGTTTCCTGTGGACATCGACGCGGGTCAGTCAGTGGGCGACTTAAAGGACGCGATCAAGGCGAAGAAGCCGAACAAGATCACGTGCGATGCGGACGAGCTGCAGCTCTTCCTGGCGAAGAAGGCGGACGGCGCGTGGCTGCAAGATGACGACCCTGGTGTGCTCGAGTTGGACGAAGGGAGGATCCATCGCGACTTGCAGACGCTGATTGACGGAGACAAGATGAAGGCGACGTGGACAATTAAGGACGTGCTGGACGCAAACCACCTGCCCACCCCACAGTCGAGACAAGTTCACGTGCTGGTGGTGGTTCCGGAGGGTGCTTCGGCATCTAAGAATACAAGGAAGAGGAAAAGAATGGAAGATGAAGACGCTCCAGACGCCTGGATAAAAGCTATCAAGGATGAGCAGGTTACAGCGCTACCGTTGACTTGTGAAGATTTGAAAGAGCACCTGGAACGCGCGCTTCACGTCAAGGTCCCCGTCAATGACAGATTATTCCAGATTATGTCGACAAAAAACTCAACAGGAGAGTTATCCAGCATTTTGGACAAACTGTTTGAGCCCGAACCGCGTGAAACACTCTCAGATATTACTGCGGGCATCTTGGGGGGTGTAATCGATCCCCTCGGGTCTGGCTCCGAATTCGCTACTGAAGACACGTATCATCACTTGTGGGATTCCCTCATTGCGATACTGCTGAGGCGTGTGTCAAACGGGAACTTTCGTCGCAACACGAATGTGTCTACATCTACTGGCCTCTATCGACCAGATTTGTGCTTCTACTACAAGAATAGCAATGTGTGCGTGTTTCGCGGGGAAGAAAAAGCAAATGGAGACTTGCAAGTGCCGGTTAGAGAATTGCATGAGAAACTAACCTGGAGATATGACGCTGCGCCATACGTTTTTGGCTACGCTGCTGTGGGACTGCAGGTGTGCTTGGTAGCTATTCGGAAAAACGAGATGACAGAACGTGGTGCAAAAGTGGAAATCATCGATATGTACGATTTGGGTGATCTCAATGGTCGACTTTCGTTTCTTCTCGCCGTGCTGAACCTTTCGACTCTGTTCCGACCAGTTGTGGATCTTATCCAGCCGCTGGATATACCCGAGTACGGCACTATCGAAAGAGTCAATGGTGTGCAGATTGCGTTCGCAGAAGATTGTGTGGTGAAGACGTATCCCCAGAGCATGCCAAGTGACAACATAATCCGCAATCTGCGGGATTTGCATCGTCGAATGCAGAGGCATTCTGTCCCGAACGTTGTGGTGCTAAAGAACACGAACATGAAAAAGAAACACGTGAAGCTGGCACCCGTTGGTCTACTTTCCCCGCCTGAAAACGCCCAGCAGCTCCTGATGGCCTTGCGCGATATACTCAAGGCGCTAGTGGCACTGCATGCAATCAATCTGATGCATCGAGACTTGAGATGGGAAAATGTGCTGAAGTACCCAGAAGAAGGCGACAAGTGGTTTCTTATTGACTTTGACGAGGGAACATCATCGCCGGCTGCGAAAGTAACTCATTTGAAGGCGGAATCGCATGCTCCCGAGATACTATCATCTTCGTCCCACACGGTCAAGGTTGACATTTGGAGCGTGGGCTACCTTTTGAAGACATCTCCTTTTCAAGATCTTCCGCCTGAACTGGAAAGTATAAAAGCACAGTGTTTGCAGAAAAATCCGTCAAGCAGACCCACGGCTAAATCACTCCTCACAGCCATCGAATCGCTAATAGAAAGTTGATATGGTTTTTAAACCTGTACTGTTTAATTTAAAAACTTACACAGTACACATGTAGCTTGCCACGTTAAGAGTGAAGTCGTACGGGTGTGTGTACTGTACAGGATTTTACGTTTTCTTTTTACAATTTTTCATCCTGATAATTATAAAGTTAGTAATATACAAAGATGGCGTACTCACCCGAGCAATATCTCGCTAACAAAGAGCGCATTAAGGCGGCGCAGAAGCGCTACTATCAGCGCACACGCGAAGCTCGCCTAACTTATCAAAAGAGCTACGACGACAAGAATAGAGACCAGATTCGAGCTCGCAAGCGTAAGCCTAAAACCGAACTTAGTGAAGGCAAAGTCGAACCTAACAACGAAATCGAACTTAATTAAAAAAAAATCTCAGATAAAAAGTCAAGCCCAATATAGCCAATGACAACACCACGCTGGCTTAAAACCTCCAACAAGGCATAAGCCAAATATTTGAATTAATTAATTTCAGAATATTTTGTAGATGACTAAGATATAAAGTCGATCCTGATAAAAGGTCCAATAATTATAAAGTCATATCTACGGAGAATAATATAGCCAAGCATATATAGGCAACATGTTTGCATACGAGCTCGAAGGTCTAAAGAGATTGAATATTCAGTCTATCAAATGGGGTAGTAGCTACCGTGTTAAGGTACGTGGTAGAACCGGCAAGATGGTTTATGTTAGCAACCTTTCACGGCCAATCAACCAGAGGTTGGTGGCTAAGCAGTACAATGTTTCAATTGAAACCCTTGAGAAGCACTTGTCGCCTGACTACAAGGCTGATCCTAAGTACCGTTTTTACAATGGTACTCACATGGAATCACACCTATACGAGGGGGTTCAGCCTACTGAATTCTATGACAAGCTCGAGAACGTTCTTTCGACTCAGACGAGTGCGTTCAAAGTAAATGTTGCTCTTGGGTACGAACTTGTGAGCAAGACCGTTTCTGATGACACACGATACTTCTATCCGAATCTTGCGAATACTTACGTATTCAATAAGCCTGTCGCGATCAATAGCAAGGCTGATATTCGAAAGAAGGTGATTTCGGAAATCCGTTCTATGGAGTTGGCTGACAAACTGAATTACCCCAGCTCCGGGTATAAGCTCAAGGCGATCACTGCATTCAAGATTTTCATCTACCATCGCGACCATGCTCTTGGAGATAGCGAAGCTGTTATCCCTAAGATTATTCGCGAAAACAAGCATGTAATTAACTGTCCTAAGACCAACAACAAGTGCGTTTTCCACTGCATTGCCTGGCATACATTCCAGAGCCCTAAGAAGGATCCTCGCAGAATTCAGGCTCAGGTAAAGGAGGCATTCAAGCGCTACTGCTCTTTCAAGGGGATTAAGTATACGTTGAGTCTGTTTAGAAGCTTCAAGCCTATTGACCTACTTCAGCTCGATCAGGTTGAGGACTGCTTCCAACTGGGTATTAACGTATATAAGATGGATGTAGCTTCTGGAAATGTAGAATGCATTCGTAGATCGCACAAGGGGTATGAAGCTATTGATATTCTATCGCATGAGAATCACGCTCTTTACATCAAGAACATTGATATGCTTCAGTCTAAGTATCAATGTCCTAAGTGTGAAATGGTTTTTCGTCAGCGCTGAAAAGCTTAAAAACCACAAGAAGAATCAGTGCGAGCTTGTGAATATTGAGAGCTTCCCCGCTGAGCCAACTATATATAAACCTGCTCAGAACACGATACGATCACTGCTTACGAAGTATTCCAACAGGGATGCTGACCAGTACATCGACCACTTCATCGTTTATGACTTTGAGGCCATCCTTAAGCCTACCGCGACTCAACACGGGGAGAATACTATCTTCACGAACGAACACATTCCAGTGTCTGTATCAGTAGCTGATAGCTTAACCGAGGATGTGCGTTGCTTTGTAAATGATGATCCGAAGATGCTTCTTACGGATATGTTCAAATACATTGGTGATGTGTCGGTGAAGATCCAGCAGTACAATGTCAATAAGTACAAATCGCTTCTACAGAAAATCATCAATGCTCACGGTCTGACAGGTATGGAAATTCCAGGAGTCAATCTTGGCAAGACCTACAAGATGTCTGGTGTGGAGAATTGGATTGAAGAAGGAAACTATGATAGCTTCTTTGACTTTCACAGCAGCCTTGGCTTTGGTAAGCAAAGGTCCGATTACAGAAAACTTAAACAGCAGCTTGATCAGGTACCAGTATTCGGCTTCAATTCTGGTCGATACGATATCAACTTGATTAAGAGCGACTTGTTTGCCGTCATCGGTACCGACAACATCAAATCTGTCATCAAGAATCCCAGCTACATGTGCATTGCTACATCGGACATGAAAATGCTCGACATTAGCAACTATGTACCAGCTGGTACCAGCTATGATAAGTATCTTACGACATATCTCGGTGGATGTAAATGTGATGACAAAATTAGATGTGTCTGTGGTCTTGGCAAGGGTCTTTTCCCGTACGAGTACATCACCGCGTTCAATGTACTAAACCAGACTACTATCCCGCCTAAGTCTGCTTTTGACAGCAAGCTCCGTGGAACAAGCATCACCGGTGATGACTACGAACGAGTTAAATTCGTGTGGGGGTACTACGATATGAAATCAATCAAGGACCTACTGATCTGGTACAACAATCTCGATGTAGTTCCATTTATTAAGGCTATCAAGGCTCAGCGAGAACTCTTCAAGCGTTTCGATCTGGATATGTTCACGGATGGAGTGTCGCTACCTGGACTTTCGGAGAAGATTATGTATCAGACCTGCTTCAACAATCTCCAATATCCGGATAAGAAACCTGCTAACGCATTCCAATTCCCAGCTAAGCGCATGGGAGGGTACAAGATTCAGGATGCTAAGGCAAAGCGAAAATTTGGTATGACACTCGAGCACTTGAATACATTGCTGCAAAAGCAAAAGTATCTGTGTGGTCTATGCTACTGCCAGCTGACCGCTGACACCGCTTCAGCGGATCGTATCAACAATAATCTTGGCCACATCGACGGCAACATCTTGATCAGCTGTGTGAAGTGCAACACCGCTCGTAAGGACATGTCGCTCGGGGGATTTCGGTATAAGAAGTTGCTTGAGTTCAACTCCGACAGACTGGTATATTCTATTGATCGGGAGGAAAAGGATATCTACGCTAAGATGAAGGCCAACATCGCTGGAGGTCCATCTATTATCTTCAATCGCTACGCTAAGCGTAATGAAACGAAGATTCGCGGTGGTAAGGTCTGTAAGAAAATTATCGAATACGACGCTAACGCTCTATACCTATGGGCTCTTGGCAATGAGATGCCATGCGGTCGATTGACTACAGTTGAGGCGTATGATGGTATCATCGATGACATCAAGGCAGACAAGGTATTCGGTTTTCTCGAGTGTGATATTCACACTCCAGAGCACTTGAAAGGATATTTCAGTGAGATGTCTCCCATTTTCAAGAATGTGCTAATCGATTGTACGAATGAGAGTGTCATTGGTAAGCACATGTTCGATTACAACCAGTCCCGCACATCAAATCGTTCTAAGCCTGCTCGCAAGTTGATTGGTAGCTACTTTGATGAAAAGATTCTCATCTACACCCCTTTGCTCAAGTGGTACCTTTCTCACGGTATGGAGATCACCAAGACTTACTGTTTTATCAAGGCCAGCTCTCACAAGTCTTTTGCTCTTTTTATGGAGGCTGTATCAAATGCTCGACGAGAAGGTGATGTTGATAAGTCGAAGGCGATGATTGCTGAAATGATGAAATTGGTAGGCAACAGTACTTTCGGTCGATCTGGAATGGACATGAGCAAGCACAAAGAGGTCAAGTATGAGTCGAACGAAAAGCTATTAAGAGCAAGATCGAACACTTTACGTTCCACGGGTTGGAGGAGCTTAATGATTCCTGTGAGATTACGATGAAAAATCGTCGTCTCAATAACAAGAACCCGATCCATTTGTCGATCGCTATCTATCAGCTCGCTAAGCTACGCATGCTTCAGTTCTACTATGATTGCATCGATTTCTACTTTGACCGCTCTGACTTCCAGTATCAGGATATGGACTCTGATTCGGCGTATATCGCTTTTAGCTGTGAGAAACCGTTCCAAGACTGTATCAAGCCTGAGCTACGTGAGCACTTCCAGGAGCACAAGTACGACTGGTTCCCACGCGACTACAACACTGATGCAGCTAAGTTTGATCGTCGTACCCCCGGTCTATTCAAGGATGAATGGTCAGGTGATGCTATGGTCTCACTATCGAGTAAGAACTATATTTGCTATCTACCCGACGAATCTTACAAGGTCAAAGTTTCAGCAAAGGGTGTGCAGCAGGGTCGTGGTCGGAATGAACATGTCCTTAACCCCGATGGATTTGAGACTGTTGTACGGGACCGCATCACGCTACGAGGTACAAACAAGGGTTTCAGATTATCGAAAGAAACCAAATCTATCATCACCTATACTCAAACGAAGAGTGCCCTTTCATATTTCTACGATAAGCGACAGGTACTCTCGGATGGTATTTCCACCATCCCGCTTAATATCTAAGGGGAATATATTGAGCCAATGCTCAGACTTCTAAGTCTGCCCAATTGTTTTTGCTGTAAAATATAGGATCATGTCTTTTCAAAATCTACTATCAAAACTCTACTATGAGCCAAAACCCGGTTTTATCGGGGCTCAAGCTCTGTATCAGAAGGCAAAGGAGTTATATCCTAAGATAACTCTCAAAATCGTAAAGGATTGGTATGCGAGTCAGATCGATATTCAAAGATTTCAGGAGCAGTAAAAGCGATTCGACGGGTTCAAAATTGCTTCACATAATCCCAATTCCTGGCAAATGGATCTTGCGTTTTGGGAGAAACGACCACTTTTGACTACTATCAACATCAATTCAAGGTTGGGTTACGCAAAGCTCTTGTCAAACAAGACTGTACCAACTGTTTTAGCAGCGCTTAAAGCGTTTGTTCGCCTCCATAAGGTGGATATCCTGACAATTAATAATGGTAGCGAGTTCATGAACTCACAGGCTCAAGGATTCTTCAAATCCAAGAAAATTGAGCACTACAACAACGAGCCCGGTGATCACGGTACTATGGGAAAAATCGAGCGATTAAACAGAACGTTAAAGCAGAGACTAACTAAAATGTCTCCCAAGAGGATTGCGCAAAAGCTTATTGCCGATGTTATCGAAAACTACAATAGCACGTTTCATCGCTCAATTGGTATGACCCCGAATGAGGCAAAAGGCAAAGTAATGGATGCGGATCTGAGTCATAATAAGGTGGAAGCCGATAGAATTGAAAAGGAGTTCGAGGTCGGATCAAGCGTAGTATACCGTCTCAAGAAGCAGGCATTTGATAAATAAGCTGCTCGATGGAGCAAAGCAGTCTATACAATCGTTGGAATTGATGGTTACCGAGTCCAAATCCGTTCAAAATATGGTCATACCCTGTACAAGGCACCAAACGATCTTAAAATTGTTAAAACAGAGATTACAGATGCTACTATTAATCGAGGCGATATTCTTGAGGCGGAGAAGATCTTGGATCACAAGAAGATACGCTCTGGGAAGTACAAATATCTGATAAGATGGCTTGGTAATGAGCCTGACTCCTGGGAACCACAAGATAATCTGCGGTTAATTAACAAGAACAGGAGATCAACTCTTGAGAAAGAGTACTGGAAGGCAAAAAAAATGAGCCATGATTAGCTTTAAAATTTAATTGATAGAGACATCCTCTGTAAGCTTTGACCCATATATTATTTTCAATATTTTTAATGAGATTATGAATTATCTGACTTGATATATAGACACTTATCTTGTAATAATGTGCCCAAGTTGTATAGAGACGGAACGTGAGCTTGCAAAGCTTCGACGCAAACTGTGGATCATCCAAGAAGTAAGACGAATCAAAAATGAATGAATGAATCTTGATGCAACTGCGAATTTCCGTAAAACTGTAGCCAATCGAAAGTATATGCATGAATTGGAAGCAATATTTGGCGCTCCGTTCCATTGTATCAAAGACCGATATCTAAATCTCCTCAACGAGCGAAACCGTATCTGTCATTCGTATCTACCTTTCGTCATGACTCAGTTATGCCGAGCTACTGGTAGAAACCTGATTACGCCACTCATTTTTTTATGACTCACAACATATAGGATCAATATGTTTCCAAATTTCACATCGCTCGCTCAGAGAGAACAAAAACGACAGGAGCTTCTTGAAAGAGCTCAGCGTCGCGTTCGTCAAGCTAAAGCGAAGCGTGAGATGTATGAAGGTGCTTCGTGAGCTACTGACATTTCCAATGGGATCGCTACAGTCCCTAAGAAAACAACTTCCACAACTCAGACAGACTCATCCGAGTCTGCTGAGTCCTTATAAAACACTGATTGATGAATACTCCCAGACAAACCCTGAGGTATCAACACCTAATTTTCTACCTGTGATGATCGATGCTGAAGTTGATGCTCATCCTCAAGTATCTGATTTTGGAGTGAATATATCACCTCAAACGATCGATATTGGAACTGATGCCACTCCACAAACAGTGGATGCTGAAAAAAAAGACAAAAAATAGACGTCCGGCAGCCGAACACACGCTTGTGCTTCACACTCGGCTTGGACTTGTACACGATCTCGAACGGAGTCTTGTGCTCGATCTTGGGTGACGGCAGGCGGTTCTTCACGTAGATGGCCGTCATCGCCGCCTCAGCCCAGAAACACTTGTCCAGCTTGGCGTGATGCAGCATGCTGCAGCCGATCGTGACGATAGTTCGGATGGCTCGCTCTGCCGTGCCGTTGGTCTGGTGCGCGTACGGAACCGTGGTTTGCTGCTCGATGCCTTCGTCTTCGTAGAAATCCTTGAGCGAGTTAGTTGCAAACTCACGAGCTCCGTCGTGTCGCACAAACTTGACCTTCTTGTCGAGCTGCTTCTGCACCTTCATGATGTACGTTTTGATGCAGTCTTCGCTTTCCGACTTGGCACGCAGACAGAAACCCTTCATACATCCGCTGGCTTTGTCCACGATCAGTAGCAGATACTTGCTGCCACCACATTCTGACTCCGAAGGAGAAGCGGCTCAAGTGGGATCCCAAGGCTCGCACCGGATTGTTCCTGGGTTACGAAGAAGTGTCCAAGGCATATCCACTTTATGACATCGAGGCGGGGCAGGTGGGTATCAGTCGTGATGTCAACTTCGATGAATCGACCTTTGGACTTTCACCGCTGATTTCCGATGAAGATGTCGACGACCTGGACTTCGACTCGCTCGACATCGACAATGACGGTTCGCGCCAGACGGAGTACAAGCAGGCAGGGCAGCGCAAGAGCCGTCTGACTGACGAAGATAAAGCTGCCAGAAGACCCCGAGCTGTGCGTCACCGACCTGGACTGGAAGAAGCAAGTGCGCCAAACGACTACTCTCCTCAACAAGCAGACGCAGACGAAGAAGAAAAGTCTGGAGATCAAGATGAAGAATCGACTCCCCCTGTGTTTTGGCGTGCAAGTGCCAACGCAGTCGAAGCAGCTGTGGATTTATCGGAGCCGTCGACATTCCAAGAAGCGGTGAACGGCCCGGACCAAGTGCACTGGCGCAAGGCAATTCGTGCTGAGCTCAAGTCGCACCGACTTCGTGGTGTGTTTCGTGCTGCCAAGTTGCCCAACGGACGAGGTGATGCAGAAATCGGTAAATAAATTTCCTACAAACCCAGCCAGTATGCTTGGATGAATTGCCACAATGGCGCTCGCTCAACGATTACAGTCAGTATCTTCAACCAGAATGACAAAAAGGTAATCTTCCGTGATACATCAGTATCGATCATGCTCCTACTGAGACCAAAAAAAAAGCTAATAGTTTATGTTATTTTTTTCTTACAATCTGAAACTTCCACCGCTCTTACCCTTCTTTCTCATAGCACGGAGCTTAGCCATATGATCCTTTGCTTCTTGTGAGCCCTTCGCGAACTTTCTCCCTTTCTTAGCTACACCTACTCCATAGCGACGACGGACTTCACCTCGAATTGACTTGATTAGATGTTCATGTTCGGGTTTGGTAGCTTTGGAGAGAAGATATCGTTCTCCAGTATCGACTGCATCAGTAAGAATACCCTTGCGCTTTGTATATGCAAGAGCTGATTTAGCTGCCTTCTTAACGTTAGCTACTGAGACACGACCTCCTTCCTTATCCACATCACTATCACTGTCGTAAACACCGATACCTGTCATAGAACGAATAGCAGCTCTCGCTGGGATGGCAGCTTGAGGAGCACCTAACGCGGTTGCGAGGGCTGGTACAGCTGCATCCGCTGCTTTGGATAGCAATCCAGAGTCCTTAGCAAATTTAAATCCTTTTTTGATTCCACCCCATATCTTACTCCAAATGCTGCCTCCTTGGGCCTTCTTATATTCTTTCTTGACCTCGTGCCGTGTGATGTCAAGCCGAACTCCGCGTCCAGCCTTGCGAGCCTTGAGTGCCTTCTCATACGAAGCAGGGTGGAGACGGATAACGGAGCCGCTACCCTTGAGTTCGCTGGAGGTTAGACTGAGCTTACCAGTCTTGAAAGCTTTGGTCAGCTTTGGAGCTGGTACGTCGCTTGAAAAAGTTAGTTCGCGATACATTATTGCTATATAGCTTGAAACATATTTATCCAAGAATAGTCAAATTCAGATCTTTGAATCTATTGAATAGATTCATCTTATTGTTTTGTTTGCAATATAACCAAAGCAAACACCATATTCCACAGTAATCACCATACGATCCTTGAAATTGCTTGGGATTGTATTTTCCGATCCCGTACTTTGTTGGGGCTGCCTCACCCATTGAATCAAAGAATTCACCATCATGAACAGCCTGCCAGTGTCCTACATCAAGATTAGGTGGTCTAAGTAGAATCAGATATGTACCTTTCTTCGAGAGTGGCTTTGTTATCTCGCTGGACTCAAATATATCATCCAGATGCACATTCAATCGCTCTGCGAGTTCAATGAGATCATGGTCGCTGGTGATGGCCTTGATGAGGTGAGACATAATAATTGATTTACGCAAAGTATGTTATGATCCATATAGAATCAACGATGAGTGAAACTCAACTATCCGACCAGTATTTGTACCAGAGCTCACTAAAGAGCGATCCGGAGATTAAGGTATCATCCAGCAAGCGTACGCCTTTCGTTATTGACCTGAATTAGGGCTCGTATCAAAATGGTGTTATCACTATTGATGCTACGGCTCAGCTTAACGGTTCTGAGGGTTTTTCTTCGCTCCGTGATGCTTACATCATGCTCCCATATAAGGTCTCGATGAAGAATGGTGGTACGGCTCAAACACTACCCGCAAATCGCCTCTGTACTACCTTAAAGTGTGACAACTGGAATGTTATTGACTCGATGTCGCTTGAACTCAATGGCAAGACCATTGTCTCTATGGCTAACTACAAGCTGTTCTGGAACAATGTTCGTGCTCAGACTGGATACAGTCCTCAGTATGTTGAAAAGCATGGAGCTGAGTCTTTCCTATTCCCTGATGCTGGTCAATCAGTACTTTACAACGCTGCGGCTGCTACAGTTGGTGATGCATACTCTAACAACACTGCATTCACGAGCTCGCTCGGAGTGCAGGCTCAAGGTGGAGCGACTATCCCTAACGATGGATTCGTTAAGCGTCTCCTATCGATTCCTCCTACCTCAGGTATTGATTTCTCTGCCAGTTGGCCTTCGGTTGGTGGTGCTTCTGCTTCTACTACCATTCTCAATCAAATCGCACGTGGTGCCTTCGTTTCCGGTGTAGTTTCTGCTAATGGAATTATGGGTACTTGGAACTACTTACTCAACGTGAAGCTGACTGATCTCCACCCGATCTTTCGCGATCTAATGGCTAATGCTCAGATCCGACTCCGTTTCCGTGTGAATCAGGGTACTTCAGTTGTTGCCGTTGATGTTTCTAAGAATATGTCGCTAACTTCTACTACCCTTGCGAGTGGTAATACTTGTCTGATCAAGATCGCAAATGCTGCGTCTGGTAATCCTATGGCGGGTGTTCTTGCTGCTTCTGCTGGTTTCAGTGTTTCGTGGGGTGCGGTAGTTAATGCCCTTGAGCCTAACATTGATGGTACCTACATGCCTTTCACGACTGCTCGACTCTATGTACCTTTCGTACATCTCGAGAACCCACAGGCTATCATTTCCAAGCCTGTCAAGAAGGTTCACTACAATGATTGTTATGCTCAGTGGTTCTACCAGCGAGCCGGTATCGGTAAGCAATCGACTCAGTTCAATGCTTCTTTCGATCTACAACTGTCAGCGAGTGTTAAGAACGCTAAGTATGTAGTAGTACTTCCTTTCGCAGAGCAGACAAGCAGCTTCGCAACCGCAGCGGTACAGGAGTTCCAAAGCCCCTTCGATTAGGCTCCTTGGACACTTCAGCCTGGTTCGTCGATTCGCAACTTCAATGTCCGCATCGGTTCGTCGCAGGTATTTGATATTAGTCATGACTATGACTTCCACCACTTCACTAACGAGATTGCTAAGATTGGAGCCATTAACGGTGATCTGACTCCTGAACTCGTTAATGGACTCCTTGATTACCAGACGTGGTCGCTATCTAACCGCATGCTTATCGCTGATGTTAGTCGTTTGACTGAGAAGGATATTCCATAGTCGATTCAGATCCAGGGTACCAACGCGGGCTGTCAAGGTGTGAATCTATTGGTCCTCGTAATTAGCGAACAAGAACTGACATTGGATCGCTTGACTGGGGAAGTTCTAGAGTTCTCTACCGCTTAAATAATTAAAATAAAACATATTGTATTCACTATCTATATAGATACCATGTCCGCAACCCTTTCATTCGGCAAGTACAAAAACTTCACTATTCATGAGGTATATGATAAGGACCCAAGCTATTGTCGCTGGCTTCGTAATCAAAAGATGCTAATTGAAGATACTGATTCTGATATCTCTAAATTTCTTGCGAGCAAATTCGCAAATGGGTCCGATGACGGATCGTACCTACTAAATTTCGGTAAGTACAAGGGGAAGTCAGTCAAGCAAGTATTTGCTATTGATAAACAATATTTACAGTGGCTACGCTCTTCTAAGTTTGCTACCGAAATGACACCGAAGCTATGTGCTGCTATTGATGAGTTGATAAATAAACTAATTGACATTTGTTTTGATAAAAAAAATGGATACAGTGCTTACCATTTACTGTAGTCTGGACCCCACCATCCAAGATCTTGCGGATATGGCATCGTCTTTATCCATTTCGAATGCTATTCTTTATTACAGTGCTTTGAAAAGTTCCATCTCACCATCGATGATCCGCACAAGCAAGTGATTCTTTCATTCATCGGAGCTGAAATTATTTTTTTCATCATATCTTCACTAACTTCTGGTGAGAAAATTCCAATGGGCAGAAACTTCGAAAATGGATGCATACCACAACGCTCTTGCGATGGCTTTGCCTCACACTTTAATCCACTGACCAAAATGTAATTGCACATTTCTATTACTAGTAGTAATTATTGTATACCTAGTATCTTTTATTTATCAGGATCAAATCGTTTTACCCTTCGGTCCCAAAACTACCCTAAGATCCAAAAGATGCGTCCTCTCGCTCTCAGCTGTCGCGTCGAAGAAAACAACATCTGTGCGGTCGAGCGGTTCTGAAACTAGCATAAGATTCGGAGTATGTGCCCTTTCGCTCTCAGGTGGTCGAGTGGTTGCGTCATCGAAATAACAGCTGGCTCAAAAGAACGTTCCAGGATTGTTGTCATCGGTAAATTACGGTAAGTAAAAAAAAACTGCCGGCGTAATGTTCCATGACCCACTACTGTGGTGTACGCCCGCAGTTAGTGTACAAAGGCAAATGCTGACAGATACTTCTTATTGTCATGGGCTTACTGTCGGAGTCTAGAGGCTGGGCGTGCAAAAGGGGCCTGCTGGCTAGTCGAGGCAATCGTTGTCAGACTCGGTTGTCGTGCAGGGATACTATGTAGTAGACTACTCCACTAGACAACTACTGCCAGCAGTAGTATCTATCTTGTGAAGCTAAAATATTATCTCGAGAAGTCATTCCTTGCAATCTGTCACTTGAAGCAGCGATCAGCAGTGATGTTTCTGTTCTACTACAGTCAACTTTGAGCATGAGCTGATTAAATAGAAATGCGTTGTAAAGTTTACTGACCTCTGCATCACTATTGCAAGTGCTCAGAGCGAATATGATGCTCAAAACAGCGAACCATTAGCGGTTTCTGCCAGAAAATCTGCCCCAGAGGCGTTCAGTACAAGTACGCGTTGCATGATCATTATTATTTTTAAATAATTATTTTAAAAGGCATTTAATTTCAAGAAAGGAACGTAAATTTATAAAATACTTCGAAGTATTCCCTTATCTGTATAATTCGCAGGACTATTAGCGGTGTTTTGATTGGTTAATTTTTTCTCTGTTGCTTTGTGTGCTCTCTGACAAGACGAAGTACAGTGGTTACTGAAAGTTCCTCTAACCGCCGCTTCCTACTTGAAGCAGCCATGGCTAGGTTGCTCATACCGACACTGACAAGGTCAGAGGCTTGGCGCTCGGCCATATCATCGGGGATTGCTTTTCGATCAGTTGGAATGGCCGTGCAGATATGGCTGATTAACCTTGCCTAATCTGAGTAGCATTTGCCCAAATTGCTTTTTGGTAGGTTGTGCGGTCGGATTTTTCGGAGGGGTGGATAATTCCGCGCTTTATCTCCAAACCACCAGAGCATCCAGGCGACAAAGGTCCTGCGTATGGAAATTCAAACGTCTCTGGTAGTAGATGGAATTTTCCGTTGTAGTAGTACGCTGTATCGCCGTCACCAGTCTCCGTGGTTTGTGGCAACGTTGCACTGCTAGGTTTCGATAGACCTACGCGCTTAAGTAATATCTCGATGGTGCTCTCAAGCATATCCTTGGTTATATTGCCAGCGGCAACTCCCTTTCCCACGATGAGATTTGACATTCCTTCTAGAAGAACAGGCGGCAAATTGTCGATTGAGGACTGCATGCACTTCAATGGTTTGTAGAGCTCCACATGCGGTGGAATTCCCGTTGGCTTCATCCATGAAGCTGCCTCACCAACTAACTGCGATCAAAGTTGAGTCATAACTTCCGGGTGTCGAAATAGATACGATGATAGCAATGGGTGCGACGTCGGTAAAATCTCCTTCAAATGGTCATGATGGTGAACAAGCGAGGCAATGCAGAGCTTCAGAATATCTTGTAGTGTACTGGTGTCTTTTAGGCCTGGAAACATTTCCGTGACAGACGAGTCCACACACTGCGCATTGTTATCACCAAAATGAGGGGGTAGGGCGGCGAATTCAGCTTGATTTAAAGGCAATCCTGCCACCACTCGGCCTAGATACTGATATCCGGCTGATTCGTAGCGGATATATCCATCGTGAACACCACCAAACGACCATCCAACTCGCAAACAAGCACTCACAATTGATGGCCCTCCCGTAGTTACACTGCATGAAAATGTTGCTACGCCCTTCCTTATTGAGTGAGCTCCATAATGATTGAGCCGAGTTATCTGTGTTATCATTTGACGCAGTGTATTTCCAAACCGAATTGTTTTGACGAGAGCCTGGGAACAGGGGTCCTGGCTGTTGTGCAGGTCGACATGCTAAGTAGATAGCAAATGCGGTGACTCAACAAGTTGACGGACTACGGGAATTCGTGTACACATGTCGCGGGTCCTTAGGTCCGGTGCCTTCCTGATTCGTCTTCGATTTATGCATCGTGCAGCCGACGCTGTTGTCATGAGCACTCAAATGCTGTGTGCAAAGTGTTTGCACCGATTCCGAACGACACATTAAGTTGCACTGCGTCGTTAAGAAAAAATGTGCAAACCCTGCATCTTGCCTTTCCAGTGTCACCCTGCAAAGCGGCTGATAGAGAGAGTACGGCAGTGGATCCTTCCCCGATTCTTTGGGCGCTCCTGACTGAAACTTGGCCGCTTGCAAACGCTTCAGGCCAGAGAAAAATGTAGCCATTTGTTTTTCGTATGCATCAGGCAGTGGTACTTCTTTTCGGCGATAAAGGTCCTTCACTACACTCGGATAGCTGTTAAGAGTACTAATTGTCACCGTTTTTCTTTTTTCCAGTAGAAAAGCCTCGAAGTCTACAGGTGTAAATCGTGTCAACTCAATTTGTTTATATTAAAGTAAATGAAAACTTATTAGACCCTTTATTCCTCAACGTATTGCTATTCTACGGACGTGCTCAGACCGAGGCAAAAGAGGAAGTGAGGTGCAAGTCCTCTCTTCCTACCCACCATGTTTTCTCTCCTCATCGCATTTAATGTGTGCCTCGGTCATAGAGGGCTCTACCAATCACCGGTATTAGTACCGTAGACTACATAGACACTTCAATAGGCATAATAAATCCATAAACTTTTTATTATTATGTCTCACCCGGTACTATCCAGCCCATCCGGGGATCCTCTGTCGCATCCCCCTGGTGCTGCTCTAGTACCGGGCTCAATTGTCCAGTCGCGCCCAAGTATCGTGGTATTTCATTCTTTTTTGTCTCAACTTTGGCTATCGCCCTGAGGCTGCCGCGGTAAGCTTGCTGAGTTCTACTTGAGATACAGGCCTCTCTGACATCTTCCGCAGTCACATCATCGTCATTCTCAGCGACACCATCTAAAGATGCTCCACGGAGTGCATCCGACTCATCTACTCCATTTACCATCATACCACCACAGTTCGACACATCACTGCACAAAATTCCCCCATTAGAACCCGTCTCAGGCACCAAAACGGCGAGTTCTGGCGCAGCTTCGCTGCTAAACAAACCCACATCGCATTAGAATGACATCAACGCACACAATAGCAGTACTCATCACCACACACCTTGTTCGGACTGCCCCCAGGTACTGTGGCTCCGTCTTGCACGTATACTGAGCGCTGCCGGTCGACGTTGTCGTGGTTGCGTTTGCCTTGTTGGTCTTGGAGAGGCGCTTGGCAGTGGACATGTTGCTGGAGGAAGGAAGGAAGGACGAGCTTGGTCGCTGGCTTGATTTGTTTTGACGAATCACACGCCACTGTACATCTGTAGGAAATATTGCCTACGAAAGCGCTACTAATGTCTGGAATGTCGGGCGCATACAAATGTTAAGATGTTTCAGTGTGCAAATATCTGTATTGTGGATAAAATAGAGGCAATATTTCCTACGAATGGCAAGATCTGTCCTACGAAACAGCGACAATCAACATGTTTAAATGCAGCTTAATATTTAAAAATAAGTTATTTAATTGTTCAAACTAAGGCAAATGATCAATTTAGTAGCCTTTGCCAGTTTGGCAGCCTCTCTATTTTAACCAGTACCGACAATGTATCAATCCAATTCCAGATTTGATTTGACAAAAACTAAAACAGCCGTTTTTGCGTGAAAACCTGAGGCGCTTAATATCCGGACTACCGGCCCGTTTCCCGCCAATTTCAGGCCACCAATCTGTGTTTTCCGGCCGACCACCTCAAACAGTAGCGCCTCCCTTGCACGTCGCCCTAGCACCTTTCGCGATAAATTCAACTTGAACCGCAGTAGATGAAGCACGCACGTAGCTGACCGCCCTCGCCGCTGCTCAGGAAACCGCCTCTTGACCTCGGCAAGCAGGTCTTCCTCGTAGAAGCAGGGGTGGTCTTCCGCTTACGAAGCAACATCGCCACGACGACAACTGGGTACACAGGGCGACCATCTCTCTTTTTGGCCAACACGTACCCGGTCTCCTCAAACTGTGCATACCCCTGCGAACTGCGCGACCCGGCACTCCTAGGACGCGCCCTACCACCTCACAGGGCGCAGCATACGCATAGTGCAGCGTCACCGCGCGCCACTTGAAGTCAGCTGAGTACATGGTCTTCTTGGAGCTGGGCTTGAGGGGGAGGATTTCTGAATGACAGCGATTCATTTTAGGAGCTGAACTCAAAGTACGAAATATGCTAAGTACGATATAAACTTTGTCTTCACTGACTTTGAACCCATATTTATGAGGCCTTTTCTGGCACAATTGCGATTACCCCAGATGGGCATTTCGACCGGTTCTGACAATATTTTAAAGCCATTAATTTCAAGAAAGGAACGTAAATTTATAAAATACTTCGAAGTATTCAACATTTTAAATGCAGCTTAATATTGATTGTGAAATGCGGCTAGAATGTCCACTTCTATTACCTTAGCGAGTTTTCTTAATCGGATGTGCATATCCGCAAAACAGGGCATAGAACCGACTATGGCGCAATTTCTGTTCCTTAGTGGGAGTGGCCGATCTCGCTAGAATAAGCCACCTCGTCTAAATTAGACACACAGCCCAAAGGATCCACATGTGTCTACCGAGTGAAATACCGTATTTGAGATCTCATACTTCATACCCCATATTCTTGAAGTGGTAGTGTTGTAAATCGAACACGAGATGTACATGTACCGACGACTCTATGTACACTCCAAATGTATTTCAAAGTACGAAAAATGGTGGAAAACATTTTATTAGCGCCATCTTACTACCTACCTCTCACTCTTCAACAGCTAACGTGTCAATGTCTCGGCTCAAATCCACTACATGACAATGTGACCCACAGCCAGTTTCGCACTTGTCGATAATAAGAGCACGCTAGTTTAACCAGTTGTATACTTGCCTCTTCTTCACTTTAACACTGTCTGCCGCGAGAGAAGGATAGAAGTAGCTGATAGTGGTGTGCATTTTCTCCCTTGAGATAACGGCATCGTACAACTCGATCACGTCGAGCTTGTGGCGATACGAAACATCCACCCTTTTAAACTGCTTAGGTAGCTTTCCGGTTCCAGTCGTTCACGTCCTCCCTTGATGCTGACCTGGCGTCCGCGCCATAACTTTTTTTGGGCTTGGAGTGCGCGCCATGGCAATTTTCTTGCAATGAATGGCTCCCCGCTGATGCACTCGCCGTATTTATACGCTACGTCATATGAGATCTCAACTGATGAGCTGTAAGATTATCGAATTGTGATTGGTCAAAGCAAGGTATGTAGTAAGAGATCTCTCTGTAGTACGAGATCTCAAATACGGTAGGCACTATTTGCAGACTTGTGTGCTATCTAAACCTTCTATCGAGCTTCTTATAACTACCAGATTGTACCCGGTGACGTCTCGCTCAGTGAGACGCTCAGCCCCAGGGGGGCAGTGCGAACACGCAGTTCCAAAGGGAACTGCGCACGTAATACCCGCCTCCATAGCTTCATTATGGAGGCGATCGATCATATGACGCCTCGAGAAAGTCTCGAAGCGACGTTGCGCCGCAGTGATGCGGGTGCGGTACGCTTTCGCGTCTTTGTTGAAGTTCTCAACAAAGGCGTTCCAAGATTGACAAAGTGCCACCCATTCGGGCACTTTGCTCTTGCGCGAATTTCTCTTCGACGCATGCCATCGGAGCTCATGGAAGAATCCGATAAAATAGCCATGCCTTTGATTCGTCATCGGATCAAAGTGCTGAGCTGCAGCCTCAGCGTCATCAATGATGGCGCTGCACACGTATAGCGGGATCGGGTTCGGTGGCGAAGTCGCACCGAACCTGGAAGCAATCTTGGATGCGCTTGGCATCCACGGAGCGCGTACTCTAGCAACAGGACGCGGGTAATAAGGCGTCGCCGGTGTTGGTGCCTTCTCTTCTTCTTCGCTACGAGAGTGCTTAGAACTTGAAGCGCTCGGATCATCTTCACGGGGTCGACGCGACCCTGTGACCGGCTCATGCGCGACTGCGGCCGACTCGGAGTCGGCTGCTGAGAACGAACTTCCCCGTCCTCCATGGGGACATCACTGATGTCCGACCCATAGTCGGTAGACATGCTACCGTCGGTATTCCACACCGACGAACCCTCGAGGATCGCCTCGGGGGCAGCAGCCTTATCCTCCACGCGCTTCTTGCACTGTAGCGCGTGGTATTCGCCGACAGAGAGAGTAAACTCTCTCGTGGAGATGCTTGCTTGCGCAGGCACCGAGGTAGTGGTGCCTGCTGATACAGGCACGGGCGTAGCAGAGTCTGCAGAGGCAGACTCTTGCGCTGGCGTCTTCGTTAGCGAGCTCATTGCGGAATGAGCTCGAATTTCCCGGAGAGTTGACGGTCTCGTCAATTCTTTGATTGACGTGTTAAGACTTGCACGTCTTATCTTAAGGGGGGAGGGAGGGGGGGGGGGGTAACGGGGTTACACGCAAGTGGCTACACGTAGCCACTTGGTTACATGGAGGGTTCTCGAACGTTGGTGTAAGACACACCAATGGTTACACTTTGCAGACCGCTGGTCTGTATGCATTTAGGCTTCCTATTGGTAGATAAGCATTTCTTTCTACCAATTAGATTAGCGGGGTTCTGACAGCCATCGGATGGCAGAATACCTTTCATATAGAATATCAGTTTTAGGAGGAAACCCAGTCCAGACATAAATCATAAATAACAGTTCTCATTTTAACCCAAAACGGCTTTTAGCTTTTCTTATTTTAGTAAATCTATACTTTCGGACGAAAGTATAGTTAACCTACGTTTAAGCAAACTACGCTTCCTCGTACACGTGCGCTAACGTGTAAGCCGAAGTAGTGGGCACAGAGTTGGCCCATTACAATTGCCACTGAGGTTGGTGGGATGCTAAACAATCGACAATCCGATATCATGCCAGGGCCTCATAACACGATAACAGGCGCAGTCGAAGCAGCATTAGCATCAGCCGGAATTACGCAATTGATGCAGTCTATCCAAACAATTCATAATGAATCTCGCTTGATCGCACAAGCACTGGAAATTAACGGGACACGAACACTCACTGAGATGCAGACGAATGCTGAAACATTCCAGCAGATTTCCAGTGCTGTTCCAAATGTTTCTAACAGGAATGCTGTGCACGAAGTTAAATCAGCCAACACTGTGGAGGAATTACGCCCAGAATCACCCAGACGACAGCTTGAATTTCCAAAGGTTCCGTTAACAATTGCATGGGAGTTATGGTGGTTTGGTTCGCCGAGTACCAATGCACCACCTTACCGATCACTGGTACCCATCGATCTACCGACTATCAGAGCACGGACAAGACTGTCAGATTTCCGCTATGTTACGATAAAAATTGAAAATATCGCTCGCAAGCAACAAACTTACGTCGATAATCCATCGCTTTTGCAAGCGTGACAAATGCTGAGCGCAGCCATGAGCGAGTTGCCAATGCACGACCAGACGCAGCGTAACTACACCAGACGTAGCGAGCATCTACAGTGGTCAACCATCGTTAACATCCTACGAAAACAAAGTAGATTACAGAGGATAAGCAACCAGGAATAAAGATTCCATAGCTAATTGCACACGTACGTGATGCTGCTCGACACCACCGCCGTTGTCATTGTCGCCGGCATTGCCGTCGGCAACTACGACAAAGGCTATGAGCGCGGTGGCTGTTGAAGAGGAGATAGGTTGCTTGCACACCTGTAACGTGGCAACCTTTAGTCAACAGAGGGAATATGTTTGGCGTGGCTGCGGACTCTGCATCCGTTCGTTTGTCGCCGCGATTTGAACGTGTGCACAATATTGTGTACACGCTGTCCAACTTTTTCGTCAGCATTCAGAAAGCCAATAGGGCGAGGCTCGGGAATAGTTGACGGGATATTCGAAAAAGTTGGACACTTTATCCAACAACCGTCCGACACTTATCCGTTGCTCGTCCAACAAATTCATGAGAATCCGAGATAGCAGTAAAGCTGCCAGCGCAGATGATATTTGAAGCCGAGTCAGGTGAAGCCTCTCGCTTAAGTACACCCTTCAGTCGTGTTTCGAAATTAGTCAGTCACAAATCTGGGATCTTTTACTAATCTCATTAATTCTAATCAAAAGACCGGTTTTGGACAGATCTCAACAATACCTTTATTCTAGTATCCTCGATTTGAAATATGGACCGGTAGACGGGCAACTGAAACCCTAAAATTCTGTGCTCCAACCAAAAAACCATAATTAGTCATGGCACGACTAATTAGAGTGAATGGTGTACATATACGAGCTGTTTAAAATTATGACAGAGGTGAAAAGACAGCAAATTGGCTATTAATAGTAACTTTTCAAGAAAGTTGGAGACACTTTTGGCAGCTTTTTATTACCGATCAAAGCAAGTTAACATTCATACACAGTAGATGCTGCGGCTGCGAAGCAGGCGCAGGAGATGCGTTGACGCAGGAGCAAGAAGTAAAACCTCAAAAGAAATGGTGCATAAAGTTTTCGAAATTGATTTCAGAGCTTCGTGAATCACGACGTCTGTATTCTATCCAGACTTTTGCGCTGAAAGTACAACCAATTCGTGTTATATTTAATACTTGACCTATTCTACATCAACTACATACACAAATTCCAATTCGATTTTCATGATTATGTGTAGAACTGCACGTCGCGCAGTTTTTTCCCGTGTGGATGCGTTTGCCTTTTATTTCGAAGAAAACCCGACCAACTGACCAGTATAACCGGGCTCCTGCTCGTTTCATAATAACACTCTATATCCCGCTATTCGTGCTGGTACTGGTAAGAGTGGGCGTACGCGCAATGTCAGAAGTAGCTGTGAGCACTCTGTAGCAAAATTATATTGAGAATTCTGAAAATGACATTGAAAATTGCAGTAAGATGAATGCCGGCTCTTTTGAGAATTCACATGTCAACTTACAGTTGAACAGGTCCAAACAGATCTGGTATTCGGCTACCCCAGCCTACGCACAGCCCCAGTTATCTCATCGCTAATTTTGTGGGGAAAAATCGTGTGAGGTGAGTGGTCGAAGACCCCACAAATTTTTTCTGTTGCGGCCAGGAATAAAAAAAACGAAGAAAAGAGAAACTATCTCAGCCTACGCGAAGCCCTAGTATGTTGCCTTTTCAGGAGTGATGGTCACAATGCAACCGCCATTTTTTCTGTCACTTACGAGTACAGTATGCGGCGTTCACGTGCTGCTGGGCAAGTCCCTGTGGTACCCTTGCCCACATATTCGGCTCATTTGAGGCAGACACAGTCTCGAGCTGCTGCGTTGACCAAAGGCACCAGAGAGTTTCGTAAGATCTACGATGATTCAGCTGACCCTGTTGAAGATAACAACGTCCATGCGCAAGACAAGGCAACATTTTACAGCGAAGAGCTGCTGAATGCCTTCAAGCGCAAGACGCATGAGTTGTGCGACGAAACACGTGAGCAGTATGAGCACAAGCTTGAGCGCCAAGAGGCTCAGCACGAGCGGCAGGTGCACGCACTGCAGCGCCAACTTCGAGAAGTGGTCGGCTCGAGCGTCTCGCTCGCGGAGCACGAGCAGCTTCTTGCAACGACAACGAAGGAGCAGCAGCGTCAACTCGAGGAGGTTCGTAGACGCCATCAATCCGAGATGCGCGAACTCGAACAGAAGTGGCAGGCGAAATTGACAGCAACAAGGAAGCAGGGCGAGCAAGAGAAAGCGGATCTAATGCAACGAATCGAGCAGCTCGAACTACTGAAGAGCGAGGCTGCAGTTGAAGTGAAGGAGCGTGAGCTGTCGGAGCTGCGGTGGAGCGAAAAGCTCGAGGCTGCTGGCCGAGTGAAAGAATCGGTGGAGCAACGCTTGGATGATGCGACGAAGCGGCTTGAAGATGCTTGTCGGATTATCGTCATGCTAAAGACCCGCCTGCGCCACCACACGCGCCTGGCACGCGACTTGAAATCTCGGCGAGACAAAACAGTTCAGGAGGTGATGAAATGCAAGGTGGCACACGCTGAGTTCAAGGGCGACATGAACACTCGAGTTGCCAGTTTGGAGAGGGAGCTAGACCACGCGAGGCGGGCGGTGGCCAACGAAAAGTCCAACACACGCGCACTGCAGGTAAGCTCTACCTATCGTACCGTGTTGCAAGGCATGTAAACGATTGACTTGAGTGTCTATTCTACATGTTCCAGAGAGAAGTTGCGGGGCTCGGCGACCAAGTGCAGCGTCAGCAGTGCTCTGTGGCGGCCAAGGGAGCCGAGCACAAGCAGCTTCAGACGGAGGTCGAAGCACTGCGCAACGCTCTGCAGACGGAGAAGCAGGCGGTCAAAGACGCCACTGAGCGACTAGACAAAATGCAGCAGCGTGCCGCCGAGGCGGAGCTTCAACATCAGGTACGTGGCAATGAGAACTTGACCAGTGGTAATGGTGAGCTAAATGTAAGTTTTGCTGCTTTGGATATGTGCTGCGGTTGACACTGGTCCAGGACCTGCGCACGCGTTTGGACCTGCAGCAGGCGACAGAGGCGTCATTGAAGCAGAAGGTGCATCGCCTGAAGCAGCGCGTAGGGCAGTTCAAGGCAGTCGTGGAGAAGTTGTACGCCGAGAACAAGCAGCTCGGCGAGGAGGCGAGCAACCGCGACGCGTCCACCGAGGCCTGGGCCAAGAAGCTCTTTGGGCGACAGTAGCAGCATTCGAGCCCTGTCTTGTGTGCAGCGACGTCATCGAAAATTAAAAGTGAGATTGGGGGCACCGACGTCGTCGGCGACGAGGGTAACGCCAGCCAGCAACTTGCATTCGAGAACCTTCTTGACACGTGTAGCCCCGCCACCCAAACTCAGGCAATGGCGGCGGCGACCTCCTCTCCCCTGTCAATGGCCCCGCCCACACACACTATAGGTGATGCGAGCTGCGTGCTCTTGCCTAGGAAAACGATAAATTGCGTTCAACTTTGCGCGTCACCGCCGAGATTGAGTGGCGGCGAGTCCCCTTTGGTCTGATATTTATTTCTTACAGCTAAATTTAGTATAGGAGGGCTATTATTATCAGATGGAGAGACATGTCAATGCATTGTACCAGGGTATGTAGTGATGAAGGGTTTTAGACTAGGTACGTTCTGGAATCGCCTGGTCGTTGTATGGTTCCCCTTTGTCCCCCCCAGCCAAACGCGAGCCACTTTCGTTTCGGCAACTCCGCGGCAGAAGCACTCGTCTCTCTTGATTTCTTACTCTCTGCTCCGTGAATAACCATGTCGGTAATTGGTGTGGATTTTGGCAACGTGGACTGCGTGATCGGCCAGGCCAAGCGCGGTGGCATCGACATCATCCTGAATGAAAACTCGAACAGAAAGAACCCCAACATGGTCTGTGTGCAGGGCAAGCAGCGCTTCATCGGCGAGGCTGCCATCAGCATGGCTCGCATGCACTACAAGAACACGGCCACGGACATCAAGCGTCTCATCGGCCGCAAGTTCAAGCACCCGGAGGTGCAGCAGGAGATCGCGCAGCTCGCCTACAAGTGCGTGGAGCTCGCCAGCGGCGACGTGGGTATCGTTCTCAACTACAACGACGAGCCCGTCACCTTCTCGTGTGAACAGGTCGTGGCTATGATCCTCAACAAGATGCAGAACATCGCGGCCGCTGCCAATGAGGGCGTCAACCCTGCGTACTGCGTGCTCTCGTGCCCCGGCTTCTACACGGACGTGCAGCGTCGTGCCCTGCTGAACGCCACCAAGATCGCCGGCCTCAACTGCCTGCGCCTCATCAACGAGCACACGGCCATCGCCCTCGCCTACGGCATCTACAAGTCGGCCCGCAACCTCTTCCACGAGTCGGAGCCCCAGCATGTCATGTTCATTGACCTGGGCCACGCCAGCTACACGGTGTCCATCGTGGCCTTCGTGCAGGGCCGCCTCACGGTCAAGTCGGCCGCCTTCGACCGCTTCCTGGGCGGTCGCGACTTCGACATGGCCATCGCCAAGGACGTGGCCGCCAAGTTCGCCGAGAAGTACAAGACCAACCCGCTGGAGAACCCCAAGTCCCGTATTAAGCTGCTCTCGGCTTGTGAGAAGTCCAAGAAGAACCTCAGTCCCTACGGCGTCACGGCCACGCACCTCAACATTGAGTGCCTGGCTGACGACCGTGACTACAACTCGCAGGTGACGCTCGAGGAGTTCGAGACTCTCATCGAGCCGCTTCTGAAGCGTCTGGACGCCCCCATTGAGCGCGCTCTGGCCGACGCCGGCATCGACAAGGCGCAGCTCGTCAACGTCGAGATCGTGGGCGGCGGCACTCGTGTGTCCAGCGTGAAGCGCCACCTGGCCGACGTGTTGGGCCTGGACAAGGAGCAGCAGAACTACGGGCTGAGCACGACTCTGAACGCCGACGAGTCGGTGGCCCGTGGTTGCGCCCTGAACTGCGCCATCCTGTCGCCCATGTTCAAGGTCAAGGAGTTCAGCGTCACGGACCGCGTGCACCTGCCTGTGCGTGTGTCGTGGGACGGCAGCGCTTCGACGGCTACGGACGCCGCTGCTGATGACGACGAGGACGTCAACATGGAGGCTCCCGCCTCGGAGGACAGCTCGCTTGTGATCTTCAACCGTAAGGACGAGTACCCCAAGACTAAGCGCGTCACCTTCCGTCGTGACAAGCCCTTCTCTATTGACGCTGTGTACGACGAGTCGGCCAAGACGTACCTGCCGCCGGACTACGTGATGGACATTGGCAAGTTCACGATCTCGGGGATGCCTGCCCAGGAGGCCGGCGCGGAGATCCCCAAGATCCGCGTGAACGTGCAGCAGGACATGAACGGTCTGTTCTCCGTGTCGTCGTCGCAGTTGATGCAGGAGATTAAGGAGGAGGAGAAGGCTGCTGAGGCCGAGGGCGAGGACAAGAAGGAAGGTGAGGACAAGAAGGAGGACAAGTCTGCTGAGCCCAAGAAGAAGCGCTTCCGTAAGATTGAGCTGACGGTGCAGGCGCAGGTTGGCGGTCTGTCGACTGCTGACGTGTCCACGGCCACGGAGCAGGAGCTCAAGATGGCGCAGCAGGACCGTGTGATCGAGGAGACGTTCAACAAGCGTAACGAGCTGGAGAGTTTCGTGTACGAGATGCGGAACCAGATCACGGACAAGCTGGCTGGCTTCATCACTAGCGAGGAGAAGAGCACTCTCGAGTCGAAGCTGATGGAGACGGAGGACTGGCTGTACACGGACGAGGGCTTCGACAGCACCAAGTCGGTGTACCAGCAGAAGCTGGATGACATGCGTAAGTTGTCTTCTCCCGTGGAGTTCCGTCTGGCGGAGAGCACGGAGCGTGGCGTGGCTCAGGCTGAGCTGACGGCTGTGCTGGAAGAGTACAAGCGCATGGTGAACTCGGGCGACGAGGCGTACTCGCACTGGACGGAGGAGGAGAAGACCAAGCTGCGTCAGACGTGCGTGGACGCCGAGACGTGGCTCTTCGATGGTCTGACCAAGCAAGCGGATTTGAACCCGACGGACGCCCCCGTGGTCACGTCGGCTGCCATCCGCAGCAAGATCGTGGCCGTGCGTGCTGTGGCTCTCCCGATCACGACCAAGCCCAAGCCTCTCCCGAAGGTGGAGACGCCTGCTGCCCCCGAGCCGACTGAGGCTGAGGCTGCCCCCGCTGACGGGAAGGACGAGGCCGAGAAGATGGACCTGGACTAAGTTTTCCCAGCGACGGAGAGAGCAGAGATTCAGGCTTTTTGCATATGACGCGTGCTGCTCGCGGTCTATGCGCTCGAAGTAGACGCGTATTCAGGGCCAGCAAGGTAGGCAGGCAGCACACGTGCTTTCGTAGTCATCCCGGTAGAACCATCCATACAAAAATCAATCTTTTTCGCTGAACCCATGTCGCTATAGGCCAGGTTGCATACTCAGTAGACAATGAATGGCGTTATTGACGAGGTTTATAAATCGAGGCAGCAGAAAATATCTCCGATAAGTACGAATTGAAAGCTCCATTCATCTTGCAAAGCGGCAGGGAGCTCGATTCAATTATGGCTAGGTACGTCGCCTTCAACGCTGTCTGTTGGCTGTGTAGAGCATCGTGACAAGGCGGCCATTATGCTGGCCGTCTAGCCAAGTGACTGACACTTGCAACCGTGTTTGTTTCTCGTCCATGTGCCGCCTGTAGCACTGGAGAGAGCGAGTTCAAACGCGTGCAGGAGGACGAGGAAGAGTTCCAGAAGGGCCCGCTCTCGGTGCTTATGCACAGCGTTAAGAACAACTCCCAGGTGCTTATCAACGTGCGTAACAACCACAAGCTACTGGCGCGCGTCAAGGCCTTCGACCGCCACTGCAACATGGTGCTGGAGAACGTCAAGGAGATGTGGACCGAGGTGCCCAAGGCGGGCAAGGGCAAGAAGGCGGCCAAGCCCGTCAACAAGGACCGCTTTGTGAGCAAGATGTTCCTGCGCGGAGACTCGGTCATTATCGTGCTACGAAACCCGCACGCCTAGAGCCTTTTATTGCAGCTGGGAGCTGGTCGGAATAGACGTTGGGTACTCAACCACCCTCTCTCTCTCGTTGGTGTGCTTATCCACAGCAGGTGGTGGAGACTGCGTTCTCTGCCAATGCTGGCTCCTCTCTGGTGAACCTTTTTCATTTTGTCACAGCTCAACTCGCTCGACCATGGCGCCATTGCTGGAGCTGTCATCGGAGCTGCTGGAGCTTAACGTGTGTCAGTATCTGGACGTGGTTAGTGTCTCGCAGCTCGGCCTCGTGAACCGCAGCTTACAGCAGGATATCACGCACTGCTCCAAGCTCTGGGAGACTCTGGTGGCCCGACACTTTGGCTACATGAACAAACCGCCGCTGGCCCGATGTGCTACAAGCAACAGTGACAACAGACACGAGGCCGGGATCAGTTGGAGAGCGGTGTTTGTTGCGGCTTGGCCAGACTTTGGGATGCTTGCTCCAGCTACACTACAAGAAAGCGACGTTCTGAACGTGTACCACCAGAAGTTACGGCTTCAACCTCGAGAGGCTCAGATCAGACAGGAGATTGTGCTGATGCTGGGACTACGGCGAATTCCAGCCAGTGTGAAGCTGATCCAGCTGTATGCCGACGTGATTCGACAGGCTCATCTCGTTCCTCGCCTAGGTGCTGCCAGTACAGCAAAGGCTTTGCGCAGATTGGCGTTGTAGTGACTACAAAAGATATTGAGTGGAAATCTATTCGCTCCTTGGCCTCATATTGTCGTGCCTTGTTTGAGTTTATCTAGAGCCAAGAATCACCCTTCAATAGCGTCAGCAGTCACTAGAATCAAATCAGAAGTGTTTCAGGATACGCATGTCGTCAATAAAATGGTTGCGACGAATATCTGGCGATGTGCATTTGGCCATTGCCGCAACCGAAATCATGGAACGTGAAGTGCATGCAGCACGCTATTATAGTTATCGTGTTGTCCCCAGGAAAAAAAAAATCGGCTTGTCAACTTATGATCTTTAGCTTTTCGAAGAATGCTGGAAGCTACATGTACTGCGTATCTACAAAACACGAGCTCAAATATACGTACAGAACTATATAGTGCGCACGAGATATATTATACTTCGAAGTAACACGCTACAAAGGGAATCTCATTAAAAAAAAAATCTGCCTGACACATACCATGGTATCTTCCGGTAGCCCATAGTGGGTATCCTGCTTCCCACTTGCCACTGTATGGTCAAGTCTTTTGCTCTACATAAGCTTTTGTTCCTTACTACTCGGAGGCACACTTTCCTCCTCCAATGCCCGTTTCCGAGTCGAAACACTTCTGCTTCAGTTCTTTCAGCTGCAGAAGAGCACCCAGCGCAGTCGGCCGTTGAGACGGATCCGCTTCCTTTAGCGGAACGCAGTCTTCTCTCCGTCGCCGTCCCATAGATATCTCATCCCTTGAAGCGAATAGCCGACAGACCAGATATCCTGTGCCATGAGTTCGTATCGTATATCTCCGGCACCTGATTGTCACGGTTTAAGTGTTCCCCACTCGATGAATCAGCCAGACTTTGTGCTGCAGCCATAAATCGATGAGGAACCACGAGTTAGAACCATCACGACGCATCATGACATTTGCCCACCGAATCGCAACATGCAAATTCACTAGAGCCGACAAAACGTCACGAATAGCGCCGAATAGTTCGTAAAGATTTACGGGCTTCGTATCGATCCCTCGTAGTCTGCAAGCGATCCGAGTTTGACACATTCTTGGCTTCCAACACCTTGTAGACCTCCACTTGGGAATTTGCTTTAAAAAACTGGTGAGGGAGAAACATCTTCGTCACGCGAGTAGGTTCCGAGCAGGATATCGACCCCGCGGGACTGGCGTAACAGCTTGTACTCGTCAAATCCAGTCTCGGGGCATAAGCTAGCTAGACTTGGTAGCAGACGACTTATATTCAGCACCGTGAGCAGAAGATCAAAGCGTGACACCTCCAACTCAATGTTATACAAGCCAATGCGTACTCGTCGATATCACTCAAATCGGGTGACGCACGCGTGAGTGCGTACAACGAGATGACCGAGGCATCAGTTGCGTACCCGAACAAGTACGTCAAGTCTCCGTGGTTTCATTGAACCTGGTCAAACTTTGTATAACGAGGGTTGTCAATGAGAAGAGGCTGTCGACCCTTCTCCTCTCCACGAACGACGCAACAGAATCCAGATTAGAGACGTAGTCCGGGGTGGCGAGTCCATCTGGTGGTGCTTCAATTGAAAATCGATTGCTGCATCTGCGATCCAGTACAAATTCGAGAACGTGACGGATGCAGGCGTCCCAGTACGAAATATACGACGTATTTGTGTCTCCCCTAGGTGTCGGAGGAAGTGCATGGTACCCGGCTTGGTTGAGGAACTCCACGCGAGGCCTCGAGTCTGCTGGTCTGAAAATCGGTGCTGCTAAAGAACACCGACCACCCCAATTCTCGAAGCGTTTCTCAGGAATGTCAATCTTGAAGAAAGTTTTTCCAAATGTTAGACCTTTGCCAAAGATTGCCATCATCTTCTTCTGTGTAGGTTGATGGTTCACACGACGCACAAGTCAAATGTGAAGGCCCTTCGACTTGATAGAACCCTCAGTATCTTTACCCGGTAGTCTACATGTAGTTGAAGGCCACTCACAATACAGTCGCACAAGCATTCAGTTCAATTTATTCAGTCAGTTCTGTCGCGTTACTCTCCGACTTCCACGCAGGCTTCTTATCGCCATCGTCGAGCGAGCGCTCACTCTGTTTTCTTCCGCACATTCGTGTGCCCGAGAACCGGGCACCCACTCGTGCGCATACGGAGGCGCGCGTGGTGAAACGACCTGCAGTTTGCGCGTTTCCGTGTTCTTGTTGATGCTCTAGTGATCGAACCGCATCCTGGATGTGTAAAAAAGGATGCTCTTGCTTCGATCATGGCGGAGGTTTCACCGTCTGGACTTGGCCTCTCACACCACCGAGGACGGTGTGAGGAGAGACTTGGGCTGCTGCAGCACTTGCTTCTTCGGAGAGTTCGACAGATCGATCTCTCGCTCCGACTCACGTGCATCTGCGAGCTCATTCTCCCCCTCGCCATCGCTGCCACTGCTACTGGTGCTTGTGCTGTTGGGCGCATCTCGGTCGGTGGCACCGCTCTCGTTGACCGCGGCTTCTGTTACTGATACATTGTGAATGGGGGTGCTTCCGATGTCGTCGAGAGATGCCTCGACTGCCGCTTCTTCCGCCGCTACCTTGGCGGTGTGTGCAGGCGTCTGCATGATCTCGATGGCAACTTCTGCTTGAGCACTTCGTTCGTGCTCGGACACCGATGCTGCTGGCGCTTGTTCAACAGATACCGTTGGCATCGGCGGGAAGGAAGTAGACAACGAGGCTGACGCAGTCGTTGGGGATCCCACTGCATCCAGAGGTGTTTCTGAAGCCCTGGATTCGTGTGCTGTAGTCGCATTCGGAGGCAGTAATACAACTGGAGACGGTCGGGGTTGCTCAGCGCTATCAATCGAGGCCTGTTGTACCGAAGCCGACAGACTTGCTGGAGCAACAAGAGAAACTGGGGCAGGCGGCACGGCCACTGAAGCCGGCACAGCAGCTGGTGCAGAGACCGGGGCTGGTTCTGGAATGCTAGCTCTTCCAGAAGACGAAGCTGAAGTCGAATCAGTTCTAGAGATGCCATGGGCTCGGCTCGGAGCACTGTTTACAGCAGCAGAGGCCGGCACAACCGGGTCGGGGATACGAGCATCCGGGTGGAATGCGCATACGTCCTCAAAGATCAATTCCTGCAGCTTCTGCTTCGTCAGATCGGTATTTTCAAAGGCGAAGTCGAACGGCGTCGGACATGTCTTCTCTACAGTTCGATCACGCACCAGACTCAAGTACGGGTGTGCGAGAGCCTCCTGGATCGTGATACGCTTACGCGGATCGAACACAAGCATCTTCTCAAGCAAATCGAGGCACTGTGGGGTAGCACGCGGATACACCGAAGAGAGCGGTACCTTCGGCTTCTTGGGCTGTCGCAAGATGAACCGCTTTGCCTTTGGGTTGGTAATGAAGTCCAGCGAGTCCTCCGACGGAGAGCCCACCACGTCCATAATAATCTTTAGCTGATGCAGATAGTCGTGGCCAGGGAAGAGAGGCCGCCGTCCCAGCATCTCTGCCAAAATGCATCCAATAGCCCACACGTCCATCTGCTTATCGTATTTGGACGAAAGCAGCAACTCCGGAGCGCGGTACCACCGCGTAACAACGTACTCTGTCAGACCCGAGTCCATTCCCTGGATCCCTCGAGCGAGACCGAAATCGCACAACTTCAAATCGCAATCCGAATTGACCAGAATGTTGGACGGCTTCAAGTCTCGGTGCAGAACCTCAGCGGAGTGGACGTAGTTGATAGCCACCAGCATCTGATACAAAAAGTACTGCACGTGGTCATCACTGATCGACTGGTTCGAGTGAATGACACGGTGCAGGTCCGTCTCCATGAGATCTGTTACAATGTACACGTCGTTGAATTCTTGCAGAGTCGGAGGACGCAGCAGATCAAGCAGATTCACCAGGTTCGGGTGGTTCAAGTGGCGCATGAGACGGATTTCACGAAGAATCCGCTTGGCATCGATGAGATCGTTGAACGCGTTCGGGATGTTCTTGATGGCGAGTGCTTGGCCTGTCTCCGTGTCACTAGCAGCAATCACACAGCCATACGCGCCTTGACCCACAGCCTTGATCATCTGATAGCGCTTCGGGACGTCAAAGTTGGTGTTGCCCACTCGGAATTGGTGGTTATCACGCTTCGTATCGCGGAACGAGCAGCCACGAGCCAGCGCAACACGGTGACTCATCGACTGCACCACTGCCCCTGACGGACGAACCTGCGGCGTTGGGGCATTCAGGTCTACGCTGGGGGAGTTTTCATCAATACCAGTACGAGACGCAGTCGCACGAGACATCGCAGCGAACGAGGCCATGGAGGCTTCGAAGCTGATGCTGAGCTGTACTCTTCCACACGTAAACTTCGTCTCGTTCGCAGACAGTAAAGTGTACCACTGCGGCACGGCGCCACGGGCGATATCCGAGTGAATGACGCTCTCCCGAACTGTTCGCGACGTACTGGCCAGCGCCAGGAAGGGCGCAAGATTGACCTTGGCGACACCAACCACACGCTCCGAGGCCTTGCCTGAGCCATCGCTGTCCACCACTTCCCACGCTTCAATCAGGATAAAGCACGGCTTGCCTCGCGAGGATCCTGCGAACGGGATCTCGTGCTTGGAGTTCCACTTGGGGTTCCGTGCTTCATCTGGGTCACAAGTGCGTGTTCGAGCCACGCAGTTGGCGGACGAGGTTGGAGCATACACGTTAGTCTTGCCATCAGTCACCAAGCGCAGTCCCAGGAATACACGACGGTTTGACGACCGCTTCTCATCGTCGGCTTCCGATCCGTCAGTTTGCTCTTCGTCGTCAATGAAACCCTGGTCTGAAATCTGCTCCCCACGGAACACGACGACGTGGAGCTTTCCTGCTGGGTTGTCGTGGACTGCGTTGCCCACAACTGCCGCCATGGGCAGCGACAGACTCGACGTTGCGCTGCAGCCGAACACTGCAGAGGCAGCGATGGGGTCTGCTGAGATGGTGAGACTCTTGACGCGTCCGTCCGGCGCGAACTCGATCGTATGCTGCCATTGCTGCGTGAACTTGCGTCCGTTGTCTCTGTTCTTCATGGTCTCTCGTCCAGCCACCACAGCGGTGCATCCTTCCTTGGCCTGGGCGATATCTGTCACGAAGAAGGCGGTGATCTCCACAGTCTCGTACAGGATGGAGAAGAAGTGCAATACACCGTCAAGGCCGTGGTACTCGCCCCAGAAAGGCACAGTGGGCGCGTAGTTGGATGTGAGCACGACGTCGCGTGAGAGTTTGGGAAAAAACTGCGGCGACGACGAGTGTGAGATGAGCAGCTGACGGAAGGCGAAGTAGAAGCCGCGTAGATCCACCTGTGTGGGGGACGCCTGCAGCTGTAGCGCCTCCATTCCCTCTATGGACAGTCTACTGTGTGCATGTCGAACGCCTTCCTCAATGGCTGCCTGCATCATCTCGACCCACATGTCTTTCTCCAACTCGGTGGCGCAGCACAGGTGGAAATGTTTGTGGCCCTGTGTCTCAAGGAGGAAGCCATGTGCCTTACCGTAGTTCTCGGGTCGCACTTTACTGATGATCATGCGGCCGCGCAGGTTGCGCGCACTGCGGGCCTCCTCCTTGGAATTGTAGTATGTGAGGGTGGCCCCGTCCAGGATGAGATAGCGCTCTTCCCAGCGCGGCAGCCAGTCCCCTTTCTTACGAACGTATCCCTCCCAGTGAACCTCGTGTGTCATGGCGGCGGGCGTCGAGGCTGTGGACGAGTCCATGAGCAGATCGTCCATGTTATTGTTGCTTGTGGTGTGGCCGTTGCTGCTGCTGGGCGGCGCGCTGGCGCCCTCACTGCCGTTCGTGAGCGCTCCGAGCAGCAGGTCGCGCCCCTGCGCCGGAAGTTCCGCCGCGGATGCGGGCGCGGGTGCGGACGGCTCCATTGCGCGAGAGTGATTGTCGTCCAGCTTGCTCACTTCCTGCTGCTGTCTTGCGCTTCCGTGACGGACTGAATCGAAGGTGCCCACTCCCCGTTTCTTCCCTGCTGTAAATAGATCACGACGGCACAATCCCAAAATGAGCTATCTTTAAAGTACGTTTATCTTGGGTTTAAAAAAGATAAAAAAAATGCCCCATATTAGATCCTGGAAAAACGGAAACGACCGATTTTGTCAGAAAATTATTTGTGGATCTACGTCAAGCATACAAGAAAGCCTTCACACATGCTGGCAGCGTTTTTCAACCTTTTCATGTGTACCGGTATGACTATGCAAAACGCCAGGTTGAGGAAGCAAGCTCAAACAATTTGAATCTTAGCCAGGCTTTTTGAACACTTTAGCCTGAGCTGATAAAGCGACTAGAGTCATTTTGTCATTTTTAAAGCTTTTCAAGAAAAGTTTTATTTCCTCAATGTAGCGAAGTCAGCGTCACGAATTCGGGCGACGTGAGTGTATCACACAGTCTCAACACAGATCTTCGAGGGTGGCAAATAGTGCATTCATCAGGGGGTTTCAAAGCAGCAAATTATTTGCTGTGCGTCACTTCGTAGCTTTATCTTTTCAATTTCATTTTGTGGCTGAACTAAGCCACATCTTGGTACTGTATCAATATTAATAGAATGAGTCCTACCCCTCAAAATATTTTTAGCTCACCTCCGCCTGTTGTCAAGTTGAAGTGAGCTAAAGTAAACACAAAAGCTGCTGTTGGCAATGGATGCGCTGCTGGAACTGGAGCTGCCCGACGCGGAGATCGAGGAAGAAGGCGCCTTCGAGGCGCTGGTGGCTGTGAACCACCGCTGGTTGGGCCGCTACGCTCGACTGCACCCGAGTTTCAGCGTGGAGCCGGCGCTACTGGAGCGCAATAGTCTTTGGATGAACGCCTACTTCCAGAAAATCCGTATGACCACATCGGCCGCGTCTCCTCAGGCCAAGAGCCTCATCAAGAAGCACCGAGAGACGGTCATGGAGCGGCTGCGCTCGGCCCCATTGCCGCACTCGGAGTCTCCTTTTTCCACGTGCGTTGTAGACCCTATGGCCGCCCTCATGTTTGCCTCCTCCATTGACCGATGTCCACACGACAACCTGGTATACCATCAGCAGTTTATAATAGGAATCTACTAGTGAAACTCAAGCAATCTGCTGTGCTTAGGAGAATCTACTGGCAGAGGCCTGGGAGCTGCTGCAGTGTGCGTCGATTCGAGTACACGCCCTTCAGTCAGGTACGTGTGCTCGATCTCGTTTTGGTCGAAGTGGCTGATGAACCTTGGGACAGGCTTTGCAGGCTGCATCTTCCGATTCCTGACGCTCTTTACGGAGACCCAGAAGCGAGTAAGACCTGCAATCTTTCTGTGTGTGCCAATGTTGACGACTCGAATGTGACAAGGCTTATTGCTGTTATGATGTTGTCGTCCATGTTGTAGATCCCGTGCTTACACCTACTTGTGCTGCTCGCTGAAGAAGACAACTCTGCTGTTGTGAAAGCGTGCAAAATTGCATCCCAGGGACAGTTTTGGCAGCCCAATATGTTTGTTTTCTCACTGCAGAAGCGGCACCAAGACAACTCGACGCTGTGTGAACTGGCCGCGAGATTACTGGCGTGTTTTTCGGACGAAATGCCAATTCCACCTTCGGTTGTTTTGAACCAGTCGTATGATGCAGTGGAGACCAACACGTGTAGAGTTCCCACGACGTATTTGTCTCCGTTGCGCGCACCAGATAATGGAACCGCACTTCCCCTATTGGCAAATGGCCACAGAAGCCAGAGTCCTTATCGACCGCACTTTTTACCGACCACAATGTCCAAGGTATACCAGGAAACACCGTCCCCGTATAGCCCCAACATGAAGCTACCCTTGACGCGACCACTAACTTCACCGGTCGAACAAACCAGACGTGCACAGATTTTCAGTATGCCTAAACTTGCAGCCGTTGAAGGCCAGCGACAATACCGCTGCAACACTCCGAACGCCCCGCCATCTCGAGTTGAGCGGAGTATCGACATGGATCCCAGTCGGACACTTGACCCAGTGTTTGCTTCATCCCCACAAAGCCCCAGTGGTACATGTAGTAGTCCAAACAAGCCTCGAGTTGTCGTCTCTGAGAAATACTCGTGGAATCCTGAGTGTATTAATTCAGTCAGTGGTTTCGAGTGGTGGTGGCGATCATTACCACAGAATCACGCGAGCCTCGAGCCCACTCAAAAGCTGAAAATGGTCACGAAGGCTGCCGTGCGCTTACATTCAAAAGGAGATCTACAGCGCGCTATCGAGCTGTATCTGCTGGCATTATCATCAGAGACTAACGACCAAGTGAAGTTCAGGCTGCGAATCAACCTGGCTTGTGCCTACGAAGCAGCTGAAAACCTGTCGGCGAGTATAGAGGAATTCCGTCTTGCTCTGGAGCTGAACCCCAATGATCCTTACGCGATTTATAAGCTTGGAAGTGTCTTGACCTCAGTGGGAGAATTTGAAGAAGCTCGAATGCGGTTCGAGTCGATTCTTGACGAGTATTCTCAAGCTGCAGATGGCTTACAAACTCTTGATAACGCAGTCGAAACTCACAGGCAAGAAGAAGAAGCCACAAGAGCTGCAATTGCAGCCGCAAAGACACGCCGCTCGCCGTCGAAGGTCTTATCTCCTAGAATTCACCTCACAACTCTCCGAGAGCCAATTGCTCCATTAACGCCAGTAGATCAATCTCCAACTCCTCGCAGGAAGATAAACGCCGCAGCAAAGCAAGAGTCCCCAGCCCTGCGTGCTAAAACAAGTGAAAAGAATGAGCCCACTGTCAGTCTCCAGTCTCCACCTAAGCCAGAGACAACCACAGTTGCTACGTTGACAGACACCCATTTGGCATCACCAAATCTACTGGGGCTACTGGTACGGCGCTGTCGAGAAGCGCGTATCAACATCCTGGAAGTACTACAACAGTTAGATCCTCAGCAGCGAGGTTTGATTCACAGAAAGAGTTTCATGAGCCTCATTCGGATTATCGCTGGTGTCGTCGATTTTAATAATGAGAGCCAAAAGGATCTAGGAATTTCTCCAGACGACTGGGTGACGCAGGAGAGCCAAGATTTCCTGCACTATGGGAGGTTCATAAATGCTTACACGGAGCAGCATCAAGTTGAAGCACAGCATCTCGTTTCAGGCGAAGTCGGACGAGTAAAACGCTCAATTGATGATCTCATTCGGAACGACTTGGCCAACATTTCAAGTCACAATGTTTCTGGATGGATGCGGTCTGGAAGCGAGCGAGCTGCTGTAGAAGTACACCGGAACTCTCCTTTGTCAGCCACGTTCGAACTGAATTCCTATGACGGCGAGGCTGCTGCGGGTGATACGACAGGGAAACAGTCTGGGTTAGGAAGTGGCACTGACGGTACCAGGAGCGCACCGGACTTGCATGCCAACGGAGAAGATCTGTTCACTCCACGTACACGCGCTAGGAAGGATCGAGCACGTGAGGAGTGGCTCTTGACAGCAGAAAAGGCTCGAGTCCTGGCCAGACGACAGCAGCGCTGTATGAAATCTCTGCGTGATATTGCTGCACGAGCAACGGCGCATATTATCTCGCGCCGGAATGCCGTGGCATTTCTGCTGGTAGTTGCTCAGAATGCGCAGGAAGAAGTGAAGACGCGAAAGTTACGATGTGTGCTGGCAAAACAAGAGGAGATTGAAGAAGCACACACGAACCATCACGATGAAGCTGCGCGATTGACAGAATCCACTGAACTTGTACCAGGATCTAATGACACACGTGATGGAATTCATCTGAATACCGTTAAAGGGCTATCAGAGGAAACCTTTCATGCCTATGTTCGATCTGCTTTGACTCGGGTGTGTCAGAATGCCGAGCTTGAAGATTTTAAGACCATAGCTTCTCGCTTTGCAGCCTTCTGTCAAGTACCCTCCTTCTTCTTGGAGGCCCAAGTACCAGTGCCGGATGAAAGCGGGCCGCCAGAACTGCAATGACGGAGGGATAAAACGCAAGGGTATATAAACTGGTAACACAGCACAACTATCATGATCACCAAGTCATAGTATGAAAGCATTCTTCAGATTACAATAATACTCGCTGCATTCCCAGCCCCAGCAACCACAATTGGCTTCACATGCAGGACTTCCTCTCCCTTCCGCAGATACTTAAGTACTAGCGCTCACGGACTGTACATGAAGTCACGCAGGTACTGGGTCATGTTCTCCGGCTTCGGGACGGTGGCAAACCCTTGTTCATACCCCTGCATACAACAAATTCATCACAATGTTAGCTCCTAATGAAATCGCAGTATCAACTGAAGTACCATCGAAAACAGACGTACGTATTCGGCGACAGCCTCAGCGATCTTGAGTGACACTTCCCGAATGCTGGACAGCGGCGGGTAGACGCAGCCAGTCTCCAGGTCTGCGGTGGTGGTCAATCCAGCCAGCGTCTTGGCCGCGATGATCATGATCTCGTCGTTCACGTGAGTCAATCCAGCAGCGACGACGCCCAGGCCAACGCCAGGGAAAATATACGAGTTGTTACCCTGGCCTGGCACACAGAGCTTGCCGTTGATTTCAACGGGGTCAAATGGACTGCCACTGGCGAAGATACAATTGCCGTTCGTGAACGTGTAGGCCTCCTCAGCCGTGCATTCGGCCTTGGAGGTGGGGTTGCTTAGAGCGAAGATGATGGGGTGTTCGTTCAACTCGCTCATTTTCTGGCAGACCTCCTCGTTGAAGGCCTTGGCAATGGTACACACACCGATGAGAGCAGTAGGTTTGATGCGGTCCAAAGTCTCGACAAGGTTTGAACATTCAGGGGCGTCATGTGCATACGGGAGCTTGTGGGGTTGCAGCGATTCCTTGCGAGATTCCACGACCAAACCGCGAGAGTCCACCAGCCAGATCTGCTTGCGAGATTCCTCCACGGACTTGCCGGTCTCACGGGAGATGGCCATAGCGATCAGGTCTGCAATGCCCGTACCAGCAGTGCCAGCGCCCAAGAAGACAAACTTCTGCTCCGAGATCGGCTTACCCGAGAGCGGAACGGCAGCCAACAGACCAGCAAGCACAACCGATGCCGTACCCTGGATGTCGTCGTTGAAAGTGCAGTGCGTGTTCTGGTACTTACGCAGCAACGGGAAAGCGGTGGAATTGCCAAAGTCTTCGAACTGGAGCAGAACGTTGTCGCCGTACTTGGTCTTAGCTGCATTCATGAACTCGTCCACGAGCTGCTCGAACTTCTCGCCACGTTCACGTTTCTGGCGCAAACCAATGTAGAATGGGTCGGCCAGGTACTCGTCGTTGTTGGTACCGCAGTCGAGCACGACGGGCAGGCACATGTGGGGTGGCACACCGGCGCAAGCTGTGTACAGAGACAACTTGCCGACAGGGATACCCATGCCGTTGGCGCCCTGGTCACCCAGCCCGAGGATGCGCTCGCCGTCGGTGAAGCAAATGGCACGAATGTCTTTTTCCGGCCAGTTGTCGAGGATCTCAGCGACGTGGCCGATGTCGTTGATGGAGATGTACAAGCCGCGCGGGGTTTGGCGGTAAATGTGGCTGAACTCCTGACAGGCTTGGCCGACCGTGGGCGTGTAAACGATCGGCAGCAGCTCGACTGTGTTCTCCATGAGCATACGGTAATACACGTCCTCGTTGGTGTCTTGCATATTTTGTAGGAAAATGTATTTCTCCAGAGGTGTGCTTTTACGCCGCAACTGCATCATGGCTCGCTCCGTCTCAAGCTCGATGGAGGTGACGGCCACAGGCAGAAGACCGCGGAGCTTGAACGCCGCTCGCTCCTCCTTGGTGAAAGCTTGGCCCTTATTGGCAACTGGTGTCCGCATGACTGCAAAGCCCGACTGCGCCTGCTTTCAGCAATAAAACACAGTTAATTAGTCATGATCCGGAATATCGGAGACCGTCACGGTAACGCACCGTGACACAGTCGTCGACGTCCTGGTGGTGCACCATGTCAGCCTCGGCGGCCGCGGAACTCGCTGGCCGCTTGTTTGCCAGCTTCTTGAGAGCCGTCGAGGGCCTTTCGGACGCGACGTACGAAATCGCGCGGGTAACGATCAGTTGATTCCGGCGGAGGAGGATGCTGCGGAGGGTGGAGATCATCGTGATTGGGACGAGGCCGATCGAAAAGTGAGCTGGCCAACGCTGTTGGTGTGCAACGTGGGAATCGCCGAGAAAAAACGCCGAGCGCTTCCCGTATGGATCCAGCTTCGACTTTGACGTGAGACAGACCCAGGTTACAGTAGGCTGCGGTAATGCACTTTCGATGGCCGCGTGCCTATCATCGAAAGTGCCGTCGTAGAAACAAGCAATTCTGCTTGGTAACGAGACCCCGTTTCTAGCAACGACGCTGTTTGCGCGTTCACACTCGGTGCCACGAGAAAAATCGCTTGGGGACAGATTGGGGGACAGAATGCCGCTGATAGCTCGTCATTCCCGCTGAGAGGCTGGTGACTCGACAACGTGGCAGTCAGCGATACCACAAACAAGAACAGCGATAGCCGCACAGCGACTGTTGGCGACTTCACGTCGCGAATTCAGGTCTTGAACTGCCGTGGACGTGTTGATGCAGCTGCATCATCTGGTTATCCATAGATATTGGTGGCGACTGCTTTGTCTCTATTTTTTAAAATACAGATGAACCCGATGAACCCTTCCGTAGTCATAGCGCTGGGAACCCAATTTTTATTCCTAGCTAAGGGTATTCTTGTCACGGGGTGGCACAACCAGCTGTACCATCAAAATGGTACACGTATGGGTGCCCGTGATCGATGCCCAACGATGAAGCCTTCTGGGATCGAAGTGGAAGGCAAGTGATAGCCCGACGGATGCGTTCGAGGAGACTGGGGCGAAGCAGAGGACGACGAGGTGGGACTTGAAACTAGAGAACTGAAGTTTCTGGAGTTGGAGTAAGGAATATATGAACAAAAATACGGATAAGCTAGATAGATTTCTTTGTGGATATTTTGGGATGCTCCAATACTTAACTCCAGTGGAGTTATCGGGGGGGGGGGGGGGGGGGGTAACTCAAAATAGACTCCTTGGAGTCTATTTTTGGAGCAACGCTTCGTAACCCTCGAATAGCTCCAGAAACTACAGCTCTACTGAAGATATGATGGTGATGAAGGTGGCCTTCTATTTTAGTTTTGTTCTCTACTGAAGATATTAAGGAGCATATCAATTGAATGCTTATTCGAGGAGATGGGCGTGGCAGATGGATATGTGCAGGGGCTTAGGACAATGAAAGGAGAGCTGCGAGAGAAATTACGCGGGATGGAATGGCTCAAGCAGCGAAGTCCTTGCTTGACTACTTCGGACGTGCTGCACAACAGTGACTTTCCCATAGTTAAGCTCCTCAGAATAGAATTTTTTAGGTGATTTTGTATTCTATATTACAAGTGAGGGGTGAGAGGGAATATTTACTTTGGCTTGTATACTGCTTGGCTTCGGGATCCACTTTCGTATTCCTGTCAGCGGGTATTCCAATGTAGGGATTACTACAGGGGGGTCATCTGTAACTTGTTATTTTAATAACTATTAATAAAATAATATTATAAGTATAAAACACTTTTTTTTTCCATTACATTCTGTTTGGCACGAAGAAATTCGGTGGCGTGGGTTAGTGGAGCAAGCTTCAGGCTCCTCAGTCTCTGAGTGAGGGTTCGAGACCGCCGAATGCGCGACTTTCTCATTGGCAAAATTTCAGTCCGATGAACCAATTGCCGGCCACAAATGGAATGTGGGTGGCGCCCTTCCAGCGCTTGTCGTGGTCTTGCCTATACATACCATCTGAGCCCTCTTCGGATGGTCCCGGCCTATGAAACCGGTCTGACATGGCCGGCCGCCCTTATGCACGGATGCGGAACCCAAGGCACGCAATCGACCGCCTCTAGTTTCGAGGCCAAGATCAAGTTTCATCTACAGGAGCCTCGGCGTCCAATAGATACGCACTTGGTCTAGGTTAGATTCGGAGTTGAAAGATGTGTAGATTTTATAACTCGGTATCGTGACCGTAATACAATACAAGAATAACGAAGAAATCCTATGCGAATTGGATACAGAGAGAAGGAAGGGTGTTTAATCTCAGTTCTTAGCTTCCTGATAGAATTTTAGTCGTTTCTGTGGTGAAGCACTTTCTGAGAAATGAGAGATGGGGTATGACGAAAGAACGCTACTTCGGATTAGTGACATCACGGCCCAGAGAGTGGATCCAGCTGGATATTCGACACCACGACTCCGGATCGACACGCCTAAGGTTTCTGGTGAATTACTTACAACATCGGAGGTACGCTCCAGACCCCGAGATCTAGAGGTGGATCTAGGATCTACGATCCACAGCCCATGATCTACGGTCTTCGATCTGTGATCCGCCATCTACGATCTTCGATTTGCGATCTTCGATCTGTGACTTACGATCTAGGATCTAGGATCTATGATCTATGGGTGGTCTACGATCTTCGATCTGTGACTTACGATCCATGATCTACGATCTGCGATCCAGGATTTACGATCTACGATGGGCGCCATGGTTTGGAGATGGGCTGGTGCGATCCGACATACGGCGATTACGCCACAGAGGTACAGACCGGATGGCAGCTGAGTGATGATGACAGGTGAGGTATAGTGTGCCGCCAGTATGGCTTAGCTGCCAGAGTTTAGGACATAGGGAGACTGATTTGTACAGGAACTTAATCATAAATCAGACCGTATTTTGCATTGGACAATACAAGTCCCTTCCTCCACCGAAGAAACCGGAACGCTAAGGCCGCACAAGGTGTCCGAAGGCTAAGTGGCATACAGCTAGTGTTGGTAGTGGTAACAGGCTAATATATTACCCTGTTCACACCACCTAGTGAGTTCCCTTACTCGTGCAACCCTGGATCAGCTGGATTTACTACTTGGCCAGAGGATCCTGTACGTCTCACAAACCCTCAAGATCCCGCTATAGGAAGCGGCAAGTACGACGCAAAGGAATCGAAGGAAAGGGTAACACACCCGTAAGGCTACCTCGAGGCCAGATCGCAGATCTCGGCCCCCAGATACCGCAAGCTCGAATTATCGCTTGCGATGTGGCATAACTATCGGACGCAGAGTGAAGATCTTCCACTATTGCTCCACCCCATCCCCGCGTCTCACCAAGACACCCGATCTTCGCCACAGAACTCTTCGGAGGTTATCGAGAGAGCAGATCCCGCCCTACAGACGGGTACACAAGGTGAGGAAAGTTCAGCAGATCACGGATCATCGGGGGACCCCCTCCGTTAGTCGGTGTCTGGGCACTGTTGGAAGTTGGATCATGCAATCTCGCAGATTTTGCTGACCCCGCTATACCACAATGGTGCGCGTGCCCGGATCTCTTGGTGACTCGGGATTTCACCGTGAGTCCCAAGAAGATGTTCAAGTGAAAATTGAGCCAGGCGAAGAAGCGTCATCGGAGGTCGGATCGACGACGACGCAGCTGAATGAAACAAGATCCGCGGATCGACGGAGTGCTGGGAGGAACTCAGGCGACGTAAGAAAGGCAGATCCAGATCCGGATCTGGAAGAAAAACCTCTCTATCCTCCCCAGGTCCCTCCAGGGACCCCTGCGGATCTCAACTTGTGTCGAGATCCGCTAACAAAATAAGGGAAAGCGAAGGCGAAACTGTATGCATTTGCAGATTCACCGATTAAGCCAACATCGTACCTAAAATCAACCCCGCTAGTCGCAAAGACCGATATGAAAAATGATACTACGAAGACTACGCGGAAGAAGATGAAGGCCCCAGGATCCGAAGAAGAGGACCACGCTAGATCCAGATCAAGCTGGTCCGACAAAGATATGGAATTCGTGTATCGTCATCAGGCGCTCCGCGATTTCCTATACCCAGATCCTGTCATGCAGATCCTCCAGCCAAAACAGATCGAAGACCCTCAGAGACCGGTGAGGCCACCAATACAGATATCAAACAAGCTGACTGCGGTGAAAGATCTGCTGCGCCTACTCACGGATACTGGTATTGTGGCTGGAGCATTCGACGCTGAAGATCTGTTCGAGCTGGATTTGGATCTGATACAGTCGACGACACGAGATCTGTTTAACAAGATCAAATTCATTGTCGGGAAGGCGTTACAGTTACCAGATCCAACATCATCGACTCGGATCAGCCAGCCCGCTTCCTCCAACTACGCTTCAGCAGCAGAAGAGGACTCGGATACGTCGTCGGAACCGAGACGTATGAGTCTAGTCCCTTCTGGCGCTTCGATGCTGGAGATACGAGCAACATCTCTGAGACAGGAGGCGCGTAAGCGAGTTCAGCAGCAAGATGTAATGGGCCAACTCTGTACCCACTACTTCGGCTTACACGTTAGCGCACGTGTACGAGGAAGCGTAGTTTGCTTAAACTTAGGTTAACTATACTTTCGTTCGAAAGTATAGATTTACTAAAATAAGAAAAGCTAAAAGCCGTTTTGGGTTAAAATGAGAACTGTTATTTATGATTGATGTCTGGACTGGGTTTCCTCCTAAAACGGATATCCTATATGAAAGGTATTCTGCCATCCGATGGCTGTCAGAACCCTGCTAATCTAATTGGTAGAAAGAAATGCTTATCTACCAATAGGAAGCCTAAATGCATACAGACCAGTGGTCTGCAAAGTGTAACCATTGGTGTGTCTTACACCAACGTTCGAGAACCCTCCATGTAACCAAGTGGCTATGTGTAGCCACTTGCGTGTAACCCCGTTACACAAGATCTAGCTCCGGAGAAACAAGATTCAACTCCGCTGAGTCGGAATCCAGCGAGATCAAACACAAGCAAAGCCAGATCAACGCCAGATCAGACACACCGGAACCTCGCTCAGACTCCTTCATCGACACCCGGACAGACCGCGACAGCGAGATCGTCGGACACCTCGTCTGGTTCTCTGCAGCGGTATTTCGAGGCGGCGATGAACCGTTTCTTAGCCGAACAAGGTATGGCCATGGCTAAACCGTCTACTCGGGAAGCAGGCCATCCTGGATCACAGGATGTTGAAATGGAGTCAGTGGGCGAAGTAGATCTGGCCGATCTGCACGAAGAGTGTGATCCTGACGATCTAGACTTCCCATCGCCATCCCCTGCGGCCGTGGTCGCTATGGTGGGTGGCGGTGGAGGTTCCTCCATGATACAACGTGTCAGAATCTTGGCGATCTCAAATCTCAAGGAGTTTACGGGCTAGGATCAAGATGAAGATCGCGCACGAGCTTGGATCGGCAAAGTCAAATCAGCCCTCATGCGAGATCAGGCGTCGGATCCAGAAAAGTGCCTGACTTTCGCGGATCTACTAGCCGGACCTGTGAGAAACAGGTACCGCCAACTCGCGAGATCTACGCGAAACAAATGGCCCGACTTGCTACGGAGTTTCCAGACACAGTACTGTGGGCTCGGTGTGTCGGCCGCTCGGCAATACTACCATGCCCGTCGACGATCGGACGAATCGCCTCTGGAATATCTGCACCGATTGAATGCGGCGGGGTTACGGGCTCATTGGAAGATCAAAGGTGGTGGATCCAAGGTCCTACGCGAACATGTGGATCACTTCATTGATACGCTAGGAGACCCAGATCTGGCTGATCGGCAGACGTTGTTGCGACTCCCGGACGCGGACGAGCTGAAAGAGGTGTTGCGAGCCCTGGATCGCCTCAAGCACCGTCACAAGAAGGTAGTCGCGGGATCGAATAAGTTCCGTCAGCGTGCCCCCGCGCCGATGGCCCGGCTAGACGCGCACGGAAGATCCAGGCGGCTGACTCAGGTACAGAGTCCGGATCGGACGGATCCGACTCTGATCCGGACGGCCATCCCCGGATCTGCCTGGCTACGGGAAAAGACCGTGCGTCGAAAGGTGTGAACGACCAAAAGCGGGCAGAGCCGTCGCAAAGGGATCCGCTCCTAGTTGATCCAGCCGTGGGAGACCGTGGGGCCTACAGATCTAGGGACCACCAAGACGCGGCCGATCCAGTCCGTTGCTCTCAGTGCGGATCACGAAAGCACACAGAGTCCGGATGTTGGAGGCACCTGATCTGCGATAAATGTGGCAAGAAAGGATATCCGGGAGATCACTGCTTCTACGTGTGCCGCGGTTGTGGTGAGCTCCATGAAGCTGGTAAGTGCCCGATGGAAGAATTCTACAACCAGATCCGCCGATGGTATGATCCGATCAAACATGGCGGTCTGTTGCCAGAAGTGGCCGAGATGATGTTAAACTAGGACGCTCGTCGGGTTGGAATCCGGTACGAGCCGAGCGTTCTAGGTACTGCATTTATGCATTTGTAAACAAGAAATTGATAGATCGAGGAAGCAAGCCGTCAGATCAAGCCGATAATACACGTGCTCTGCATGAGGAATCTGTCGTCAGGATATCAAGCCTACATCCGACAGATGAGTTTGCCAGATCCGATATCTCCACACCCTTGGACTTACGTCTAGGCGAAGCTCGGGGTTTTTGGAAACAGCGAGATGAAGATCGATGGTTTGAACTTGGTAAGGGTGAGATCACCTCCAAACCCCCTAAGATCCCCAAGATCGCAGCAGTCCGTCGATCTGGGGTGATGGGAGTTCCGGATCTACTACCAGGAGAGTCCCGAGGATACTGGAAGTATCACGCTCCGGGAAAGTGGTTTCAACAGGCCAAAGTGGGAGGCAAGATCAACAATGAGAAAGCGACTATGCTTCTGGATAGTGGCGCCGAGGTGTCCATATTGGACACCGCCTTTGCTCGTAAGGTAGGATGCCACATCAACAGAAATCAGATCCAAGATTGTGTTGGAATTGGCGAAAATGTATATACCACGAACGGAAGAGCACAGATCAAGATCACGCTGGCTGGTTGTCTGGTATATTGTTTCGATATATGGGTCGGAGATCTAGCTGACCAGGACGCCATCCTGGGAATGGATTTCATGGTGCCGGCTGGAGTGCGGTTAGATCTGGCTGACGGGACAATGTGCTTCCCCGATGAAATGCGGATCCAGGTCAGTGGACGTCACCCGTTGTACGGGGAGAAGATGAGAATCGTAAGGGCAGGGAAGACAAGATGGATCGAGCCAGGTGAAATCTGGGAATCGCCGGAGCGCCTAAAGCGGACCGATCGAGAGAAACTATGGGTCATCCGAGGTGAACGATGGGTACCCACCGTCGTGAGAGGCCCAGGCCGATCCCAGTATCTCCAGATCACCAACATTAGCGAGGAGAAGAAGTTGCTGCTGGACAGTTATGAAGAGATCGGCATGTGGCTGGCTTTGGACAGTGTACCAAGATCCCCTGGATATGTGTCAGTTGGATCTCGCCGGTACAGAGAATGGCAGAATCTGGCGTATGAGGCGACTACCGAATCCAGATCGGAGGACATGGATGAGCAGCCCGAGGAGCCGACCGGCCCTCTGGTAGAACGCCCTGTGTATCCGACGCCGCGTAAGATCCTGCAGAGAGGTCAATCTCCCCGAATGGAATCCGTGGTAGTCAGATCTCAAGCTCTCGCATGTGACCAAGAAGGCCCGCCGATGGATCCAGAATCTATGTCATCAGGAATCCCTCGGGTGATGCCAGTTCTAGCCAAGCGGGAGGCGGCGATCGAGGATCAAGGCCGTGGAGCGTTACTGCCTGTCTCCGAAGACGTGAATGGATCCAGGACGAGTCAGGAGTCCCATCCCAGTGTGAGCGAGTTGTCAACTTCAGAGATCTTGTCTCACCCAACCTCAACCTCGATCACGCGTGAAGAGAAGAAGGAGATCGAGGTAGCGAGATCTAAAGGTTTGGCGACTATACGACCGGATCCGCCATCGACGTGTAAGCTACCAGACCTAGACCCTACGCCGGATGAAGATCTGGGGCATACCGCCACAGATCACACCCACGCAGAGGGACTAGGGGCGACAGAAGATGAGCAGATCTGTTATCACGAAGGTGGTGATCTATATGCAGAGGACGTTGGTGAAGGTATGGCGGTGGTCCCAGACGTGCCGCTGACCACGGAAGAAGTGAAGATCGAGGATATCCAACTAGATCCGACGTCTAATACACCGGAGGAAGTAAATCGCCTACGGGATGGGATCTGGCGATTTAAGCACCTGCTTATCGGGAAGGGCAACGCATTACCACCGGGTGTGAGAGGAGTCGTGTGTGATATTGATGTGGGTGGAGCTAAGCCGATCGCGCAGAAGGTACGCAAGGTCGCCCCCCAATTTCGGGAGAAGTTGTTAGATCTGATCAAGGGATTGCTTAACGCCAAGATCATCAGATTCTCTACATCCCCGTGAGCCTCACCGATCGTGATCATTATCAAGAAGATCGGTGAAGATATCCGGTTGTGTATTGACTACAGGTTGGTCAACAGCCTCACTCGGTTAATGGTCTATCCTATGCCGTTGATCAACGAGTTATTGGAAGATCTGGACAAGATGTTGTGGTATTGCTCCTTGTATATGGCTAGCGGTTTCTGGGTGGCTCGCGCGATCTCGGCCTTCATCACGTCTTTCGGTCTGTTCGAGTGGAATCGGATGCCTTTCGGGCTCAAGAACGCCCCACAGATCTACCAACGACTGCTCGATAATGTGTTGTATAGTTTTACTCGGATACCTCGACGAGGAGAATATTCAGAGGTCGCAGACCAGTTTGAAGAAGGAGAACCAGGTGATCGGCGTAAAGCATCGGTGCTGGGCCGCAGATCATACATCGACGACATCTTGGTACCCGCCCGATCTTGGGATCAGTTATGTGACCGAGTGGATGCGTTGCTGAAAGTCTGTGATCGGTGGAACCGTTCGATCAGTGTGGCGAAGAGCTACTAAGGTAGACTATCTGGGCCACCGAGTATCAAAGGGGGTTTAGAAGCTAATCTCAAAGATCTATCGTTGTTGACGGATCTACCTTTCCTTGGATCGCTCAGAGCTAGGCTGTCGTTTCTGGGTAGCCTAAACTACTACAGTAGATTTATCGAAGACTAGCGATTTATGCGGCAGTCCTCTACGAACTACGAGAGATGGACTTCACTGCGATGGCAAAATCAGATTCTCAGATCAAGGTCGAACAGGCTAAGCAGGCTGAACCTCAAGGGAGACTAGGTGAACGTCGTGATCTGGAGTCCTCGAGATCCGGTCAAGCTGCAGACGTGTCCGACCGAGTGAAACTGGAGACGGATCGTGGTGCTCCAAGCAACGATCGATCCATATCGGATGAAGTCCAGGGGTTGAGTGGTGTAGAGCATCGTTGGATCCGAGCCCATCGTGCATTCGAGAGACTGAAAGGCAAGATCGCGACGACACCGACCCTGCGTCACTTCGATCCATATCGTCAGGCGACGGTGGTGGTATATGCTAGTGATTGGGCAGTCTCCGCTGCTCTGATGCAGGAGCACGTTCAGATCTACTATCCCATCAGTTTTATCAGTCGAATATTGAAGCCAAACGAGATCAACTACGGTGAGGAAGAGAAGAAGACCCTCGCATTATTGCGGATGCTAGATCTCAACTACAAACTGCTAGTGGGACGATCCATCCGGATATTGACTCGGTATTCCACGTTGGCGTGTTTTTTTAAGTCAGCAGGCCTACAGGGACGTTTGGGGCAAGTTTAACTATGCGATCTAGTGATGGTGGTTTCATTCGGGGATCTTCTTGTCGGCCGTCACGGCTGAGCCGGTGTGACCAGCTACGCAGTACTTAAGTAGCACGCCGACCATCCAGAATACCTTCTTGGTCTGCGCACTGTAGTAGCCAGGCATGTTCTTTGAGCGCAATATATTCACTGCCCAGTATAGGCTACCTCGAGAGTGTCAATTGTCGGTAGTGCTTTATTCTGTCGGCCTCAACTTGAAAATGCTCAATGGTTTAAAAACAAATAGTTCGATAAAAGACCGTTTTTTAAATATTTATTAACCGGTTATTAGTTGGATTAAAAAACTGACAGACTCTGGACTCCAGAGTCTTCGCCACTTGAAGCAAAGATATGAGGCCACTGGTTGGGCTGCTTGGGGTGCCAGAGGCATTCGTTGCACTGCTACGGATTCCGGGATCTGCTACCATTGGCTACATGGAAGTTAGTAGCCGCGGAGGTGACAGCACCAGCTTCGGCGTCGCTTGTATTTGCACCAATCCACATTTGCCCTTGACTCAAGGGCTTTACCTTAGGGCCAGGCCCGCTAAGGCGCTGAGGACCATCCCTTTCGAGGTCTGCTTGGGGTCCGAAGCGTCTCTTCAAAGATACCATTTGAGTTTGAACTTGCCGCCAACAACGTCAAATGTACTACTTCAGTGTATCGAGCTACAAGCCTCTGTTGCAGGCCATGCGGCCATGCCCTCCGCTGATCCCTGCCATCCAGCGTTCGCGGAATGCCAGGAGACGGCGGGCATGACGTCACCGGCGTGGCACTTGAAGCTGAGGCAGCATTGCGCAAATCACCGCACTAAGTGCGCCATTCGATTGGCGACAGCATTGCGTCGGCGAGCTTCGAGTCGAAGCAAAAGCTCTCCTCTTAGAATGCAGAAGGTCACTAAGTGTATTCGCTGCTCGGCGCCATGCTTTGCCATGAAAGGATCTGCCGCTCGCTGCCGATATTCTCAACATCTTCAGGCGATTGCTCACATTGCATCAGAGAAACACGTGGCCGTATTGGTGCAATCATTTCCGAAAAGTTAAATACAAATGCTAAGTATAGACGCTGTGCAGCCGATCTTTGAAAAGTGAATCTAAACGAAGCAGGGTGCTACGTACCCCCCGAGCAGTCCATTGTCCAACTTGCCGGAAGCCTCCGATGCTCTCTCTTTCGCTCTCCAGCGCCGTGTCCGGCTCCGCCGTGTGGCAGAAGAACCGCCCGGCCGCGGCCTTCCACCCTCTTGCGCTTAGCGCCTACCGCGGTCCGCGCGCATACAGGCCGCTGGCGCTCAGCACGAAGAAAGAGCAAAAGCCCGAAAGGGCGGGCGTGAAGCTGCTTGTGGGGGCCGGTGTGTGCCTAACGTACGAGTTCGCGCTGGGTCACTACCTCGAGTTCATCAAGATCATGAAACAGACCAGGCCACAGTTCTCGTACCTGCATCTGACCAAGGAGATCATGCACGCCAAAGGTGTCGTGGGTGTTTGGGACGGATTTTTCCCATGGGGCGCCATCCAGGGACTGGCCAAGGGCTCCGTCTTCGCCTGGGGTCACTCCGTCGCCCGCACGTCCCTCACTCCTATGGTTAATCAGGACAAGATCAGCAAAGGCACGGCCGAGGTCATTGCCGGTGGTATCGGTGGTGGCTTCCAGGGTTTCGTGCTCAGCCCAACGCTACTGCTCAAGACGCGTGTGATGACCGACCCCATCTTCCGTGAGCAGATGACGCCGCTCGAGACTATGTCGCGCTCCATGCGCATCGGTGTCAAGGTTATCCAGAAGGAGGGTGTGGCCGCGCTCATGAAGGGCTCGGGCATGTTCTCAGTCAAGCGTGTTGCCGACTGGTCCTCGCGCTTCTTCTTCTCCGTTCAGGCTGAAAACATCGTGTACAAGCGCAACAACCCGGACCGTGTGCTCACGACAAGCGAGCAGGTCATCTCGTCGCTGATTGGTGGTGTGTTCAGCGCGGCGCTGACGCTGCCGATGGATGTGCTTGTGGCACAGATCCAGCAAGCATCCAAGGCCGGCGTCAAGGTGCCGGTGGCGGAATTATTCCGACAGCAGTACCGTGCCGGTGGTCTGAACCAGGTGTTGTCGTTCGGCACCACGGGCTTCCTGGCACGTCTTTTGCACGCCAGTTTCACGACGATGATCATGAAGACGGCGACGAGCGTGGTGTATGACATGGTGGAGGGCCGGAATTAGAGCGTCACTTACTTATCCAATCCGTCGTTTTCATTGACGAGTGCCCGAGTTCCAGCCTGGCACAGGAGCTTGGCAAGTACGTGCTGAATAACCGAAAAATCTATTGCTAATGTTGAAGTTGCCACGATGCAGCGATCTCCGTGCATCCGATATCCTACGATCCATTTTCTGCATCGGTTGGGGTAAACGCAGGCGGCAGGAACTGCGGGTATCGGTCTAGGATGTAGTTCTCGGCTTTTTGCATGCGCTCGTAGTCGTAGTCCAGCTCGTGATCGTATCTGTCCCGCGTCACCATGATGCACCAAATTTTGTCAGTCGACTTTAGCAAAAAGAGTCTCGTTATTCGTGGCTGTTCTCACCCCATCAAGTGGCAGAGTCCGTGTGCCATCAGCACTGGTAGTCGCTCTTCCAGCGTTGTGATCTCTTCGAGCTGCGGGTCTTCGCACTGACGTCGCACGTATGCCGGGCTAACGTAGATGTCTCCTAGGTATCGCTCCTCTCTGGTCTTGACGCGAGGAAATCGCCCGGGCGCGCGCACCTGCAGTCATCGCATTGAACAGTCGAAGTGAGCCTTTGAATAGCCAAACGCAGCCTGAGTGTGTCCTTGTACTTTGTGGAAAGGGAAGGACAGGATGTCGGTGGGCTTGTCCTTCTTGCGAAATCTGCGGTTGAGCTTCTGCACGTGCTTGTCCGTCGTAAGCATCACACCCACGTCCCTATGTATTGTGAGCGGCACAGCTAGTCAATGGACGTCATAGACCGAGGAAACGCTTTTGGACACGGGCAATTATCGTCGGTTGCTACTCGTACCAAGGTCCTCCGGGGCAGTTGAGGCAGCGCACCATGGCCAGCACTTGCGCCTGCAGCTTGGCCAACGCTCGCGGTGACAGCGCCGCGCCAGTGTTGATGAGTGCCTTCGCCACCTGCACCATTGCGGGATTAAATGACAAAAAAAAACAATTTCGGGTTTGACTTGGTTAAATTAAGCACCCTTTTTGACGACCGATTAAGGGCGTGTTAATGCAGCAAAATTTGCCTATTATTAAAAAATGGAGAATTAGCGAGGAATCTCTACTTAAGTACGACACGAAGTTAATCGCAGAAGAAGTCTATGAAGCATGTAGGGATCTAGGTACAAGTGCTATAGCGGGTTACTATAGGTATCTGTCGTACTGCTATCGAACACGCCCAATTCAAATCCCGTACATGCACGGCCATTAATTAATACTACGCAGTAGCTGCTGGAGTTGACAGGCAACTCCAGCAGTACTTTATAGATGCATCCTATACGCACGAGTCCCTTGGCTTGCCTTGGTTTGCAGGTGATAAAACGACACGAGCTGTTGCAGCAGCGTCTTCCATCTCCGAAGCAGTCTCCTCTTACCTGCCTTGCTTGGTCACCTTTGCAAACGCAGTTCGGCTTCCGACGACGCCGTGCGTTCATGCGGTCAAACGCAGTTCAGCTTCCGACGCCTTGCGAACGACAATCCTAGTTTTTGGATGCCCTCGCAAGCGGACTCCAAGTGGGGGATCTCACGGTCAACCACCGGTCACCCACCGGTGGAGCCCGGTGCGAGATGTCCTGCAACAGGAACTTCTTCATCTTGCTCACCGAGCGACCAATGCTCACTCAACCTGCTGCTCGCAGCCCGCGGGATGTGGATCACGATTTGGCCGCCCGCTGCTGTCCACTTTGTCGGCTTTCTAATCCCCCAGCTGAATCGACAACGTCGACAACACCTCGTCAGCGCCAACATGGTGCAGTGCCGGCAGGTCTTGTCTCGTGAAGATTGAGGAGCTGGTCTCAGTTAGCGGTAGCGGTCAGCGAAAGACAATGGACTGCAAACCCTTCCTCTAGGGCCAGAAAAGTTGACGCAGCCCGGTACATGTATCCGTTAATGCAAGTGTTGATCGCATGATGCCATCAAGCATTGAGTTTTCGCTGCACTGAGTCAGCTCGCCAGTGGAACTCGAGGCTTGCAGATGTGGTGTCAACACTTGTGCTTTAAGCCACTGCCATACACCGTCTTGAGCTGTTGCAATCAGCTGACAAGTGCCTGCATTCTGAAACGCATTATTTAATTGCGCTGCCTGCAAGCGATGTTCTTCACAAAGAAGCATGTCAATTGGCAAGCTCGTTTCAGTACAGCACTGTAGCTCTGTAGCGACGTCAACCTCACACATTGGACGCTAGGAGAATCGCTTGCGTAGCCGCCGAAAACAGAGCCCTAGTACCTGCCTCGCAACCTAGCCGCCCGCCGTAGGAGTTTCCACGTGGTCAAGCTCGAGCTCTCGGCTGAATCTCGAACTCGTATGTCCTACAGTATTAACCTCGGAGCTCAGCAACTCCACAAGAATGAGAACGTGGCCGACAGCGCCGCTTGAAGTCGTCCTAGGATATTTCGGGTTCCGAAGCAGCGAGCTGCAGAATGGTCCCCAAAGCTCCGTAAACGATCTGGTCACGTCGATTACACAAAGCCAGGCTGCTGATGACGCGGCGATGTGGACTAAGCCGTTTCGCGAAGCACTCCGTGGGTTATTCATGAGATAGAACGGAAAACCCGCTTTTGTGGAGGTGGGTTAAAAATCGGTTGGACACTCTACACGCACATTGTTGAAGTCAAATGAGCCCAAGCAGCAAAGCAAAGTCCGGACAGCGCCAATCTCGACAGCCTCAGTCGCCTACCGATCCCCCTCTTCTGCCCTTCACCAGTCACTGCGCTCCACGTGTCGTCGAACAATGGCTGCCTCGACGTCACTCCACTGCAAGTTGGTCGCCACAACTGCGTAGAAAGAAGTGTCGCGATCGCGGGACGACTGCAATCCCGCCGGTGAGCTATACTTCAGTATGCGCCAATCATTCATCGTTGGAGCATAGAATTGTTGCGGATTGCCCAGCAATCCCGAAGCAAAGCTGGTGGCGCCCCGTCGATTGCAAAAGTGGAGACGGTTTCGCTGCCAGTTTGGTGCAGACGGCCGTATCGCGCCCATGAAGCGCGTCCGAAGAAGCGAAAAATGACCGCCAATGCGCCTGTGGAAACGCGCGCATTATCAGCATCGAGGCAATCCAAGCAGCATGTCCCAAAACCCATCCCCGGCTTTGTGCCATTTTGAAAAACCCGTGTCGAATTGAATGTGGGTTTAGGATCGTTTATGCTCCGTTTGTGAATTCATGTGACGGACTAAAACACTTGTAAATTGTACGGTGCTTACAGTTTCCAAGTTATTCTCGTCGCGCCCCTTCACACCAAAGAGCAGAAACGTGCGTGGTCTCCGTCCACCGAGCCAAAAACTGACGTGGCTTTAAGCTCATTTTGGTATTTGCCACCTCGTGCAGACTCCGACTTCTTCCTACCTTCTTTACTTCGATCGCATCCAAGATGGCCTCCACCGGATACACCACTATGCGCACGCCCATCACTAACAAGGGCCTGGCCTTCACGGAGGAGCAGCGCAAGCAACTGGGCCTGCGTGGCCTGTTGCCGGCCGCCGTGACCACGACTGAGTTCGAGACGGAGCGCGCCATGGCCGCCATCCGCCGCAAGACGTCGCCCATTGAAAAGTACATTTTCATGCAAAACATGCAGAACACCAACGAGGACGTGTACTACCGTATGCTCATTGAGCACACGCCCGAGCTCATGCCTGTGGTCTACACGCCCACGGTCGGCCAGGGTTGCCAGGAGTTCAGCCACATCTACACGCAGCAGCCGCGCGGCCTCTTCATCTCGGTGAACGACATCGGACACGTCGCCGAGATTCTTGACAACTGGCCGGAGAAGGATATCCGTGCCATTTGCTTCACGGACGGTGAGCGCATTCTTGGTCTGGGTGACCAGGGAGCCAACGGCATGGGTATCCCTGTTGGTAAGCTGGCACTGTACACGGCCTGTGCCGGTGTTCCACCTAAGATGTGCCTGCCCGTTGTGCTCGACTGCGGTACCAACAACGAGGAGTATCTGGCTGACCCGTTCTACATTGGTCTGCGTCAGAAGCGCGTGCGTGGCGAGAAGTTCGAGCAGCTCGTGGACGAGTTCATGAACGCTGCTAAGGCTAAGTACGGTGACAACGTTCTGCTGCAGTTTGAGGACTTTGGCAACTCCACCGCCTTCAACCTGCTGCGCAAGTACCAGAGCACGCACTGCACGTTCAACGACGACATCCAGGGCACGGCCTCCGTGGTCCTTGGTGGTCTGCTAGCTGCTGTGCCCCTGTCGGGCAAGACCATCTCGGAGCAGACTTTTCTGTTCCTCGGCGCTGGTGAGGCCGGTACCGGTATTGCTGAGCTCATTGCCCAGGCCATCGCCCAGGAGACTGGCAAGTCGGTGGAGGAGTCCCGCAAGCAGATCTGGCTCGTAGACTCTCGTGGTCTGATTGTCGAGTCTCGTAAGGAATCCCTGCAGCACCACAAGCTGCTGTTCGCTCACGACGCCCCCGCGTGCCCTGATCTCCTGTCGGCGATTGAGCAGATCAAGCCTACCGCTCTGATCGGTGTGTGCACCATTCCTAAGACCTTTACCAAGGAGGTGTGCCAGAAAATGAGTGAGCTGAACGAGCGTCCCATCATCTTCGCTCTGAGCAACCCCACCTCCAAGGCCGAGTGCACGGCTGAGGAGGCCTACACGTTCACGAACGGCAAGTGCATCTTCGCCAGTGGCAGTCCGTTCGACCCCGTTGTGTACAACGGCAAGCGTTACGTGCCTGGCCAGGGCAACAACTCGTACGTGTTCCCGGGCATTGGACTTGGTGTCGTCGCTGCTGGATTGACTCACGTGAACGACGAGATCATGATCATCGCCGCCAAGACGCTGGCTGGCCTGACCACCCCTGCCGACCTGGAGACTGGCTGCGTCTACCCGCCGCTATCCACTATCCGCAGTGTGTCGCTGAAGATCGCTGAGGCTGTGGCTGAGTACGGCTACGAGAAGGGATTCGCCACGGTCCCCAGGCCGGAGAACCTGACCCAGTTCCTGGCTGACTTCATGTACAACCCCTAAGCGCTCGGTGCTTGCGCTGCAGTAGATCGCAGTACAAGATCCGCTCGAAAGGACCGACCAGCACGTTCGTTTTTTTCGGTGGTAATTAGCGTCAGTGTTTTGAAAGTTGAATGCACTTATATTGAAGATCGCCTGCGTTTCCTGGGCTTGCGTAACTTCGGCTGGTTTGCTTTCCTTCGCGATATGCACATTTCACTCGTCGCGCTAACCTAGTGTATTCACTCACTGGTTGCTGCCATATTTTGCTCTTCAAACGTACAAACAACTTCAACATCAACATTACAAAAGTTTGCAAGAATTTATTTGCATTCCGAAGCTCAGCAGCCTTTACCACCCGCCACACCCATACACGACGTTGACTCGTACACCGAAAGCGTATGCACCACCACCACAAAAACCAGGCTCAGACCTAGTAAAGCTAGCAAGCCCACAGCACGAGCTGTTGACGTGCCACTACGAGATTTCATCGCACGTGACTCGCTCGCGCTCTTGGGCAGCGCCAGCAACCAGAGTAGCGATATCAGCTGCATCCCGTACGCGATGAAGAACGTCACCATGACTTCCTCCCGCACCTCGGTCGTGTCGGTCATAATGTCCTGGTTCGTCACGTCAAACTTCGCATCAATGTACTTGGTCACAGCGAGACCAAGCGGACCAGCCAGGAACGACACACTCGTCACCATCCCGCTCACGGTGGCGCGACTACTCGGATCCACTACTTCCGTCAGCACAAAGGTCGAAATGGTGTAGTCTAGCGCTGACGGGATCGCCTCCATCACTGGCAAACCGATCCAGAACCACTGACTGCGAACGATATCCCAAATCGTGAACATTGTAGCACCCAAATCCAGTGCAAGCGTCACCACAGTGCCCGCGACAATGACAACACGATAATCCACGTGCCAGTCCTTCTTGCCCACCCAGTTGAGAGCCCATAAAACAACAATAATGGCCACGAAGGACACGACAGTATCGTTCAGAGGCTGCACTCCTGCATAGTAGAACGCTATCGGATTCACTGCTGTAGCACTCACTCCGGCAAAAACGCCTCCAGCAAATCGACACAAGAGCACGTGGTTCAGTCCACAGTTTTGAACGAATGCCCAAATTTCGCTTAGAGACTGACGCAGCGATCGACGATCACGTGGCGACTCACTCAACGTAAAACTGAGCAAAAGCACAAGCAGTAGCGAGAGTAGCCCCATCAACAGCATTAGTTGCGTGTATTCCAGCGTGAAGTCGAAATCTCCGCCATAGTCCCATCCGCTCATGCCGAAGCCCATGAACAAGAAGCTTCCAAGCATGGCAATCACCCGGTACTTGGTCATCACAGCCTGGAACACATCGCCTTCATTGTGAGGAGACTGGGAGGAGCTAAAGTATCGAGTTGCTACGTCAAGGGACAGCTCGTCGGCTGCTACGTCTGCCAATACATAACCCCCAGAGGCCACCGACATGAGCATAACGTAAAAGGCGCCGTGTGAAGGAGCGTCGAGGTTGATGTTATTCATCTGCTGCGTTGACAAGTCGCTGAGTGGTATACCGACCATCTTGCGGTCTTGAAAATAAGGTGTTGGTTGGTCCTGGAAGAAAATGGCGATCAACGCAGCAGCCGTCACCATCCAGCCCAACATCATTGTAGCCCGGCGACGAAGGCCGCTTGGTAGCGGGAAACAGTGAGTAAACAACGTAAACAGTGGCTTGAGTGCCCACGGAAGACCCAGCAGTGTTCGCGCCGATAGTGTCTGAGTGCCTTCCATGTTGAGGTTGCACGTGAGGAACGGGTAGACGCAGAGCGGTAGGACGGTGCTGATGACGCCGACCACGATACTGTGGAGAACGAGTCCGCACCATCTCCGGTCCCAGATGTCCACGATCGGTTGTTCGCTTTGATCTTTGGCCTTTAAGAGCTGGCGTGGTGTACGCTGTTCTGAATGGGGTGGAGAGCCTAACACAGTGAACGCGCTTTCAGGCGTGATTTTGGTCTCTTCCGCGTGTTCCGGGTCGTGGTGGAATTCCACTGCGTGTTCGTGCTGCGAGAGGCTGCAGCGCGAGAGCCTCTCCATAAGGTCTTTCGCTGACGGGTCGACGAACGGGCCCATGGCTCGTACTCTCTAATGGAGAGCGGCGATGGCTGGCACCCGACTTCTCTTGCTGTCGATAAATTGTCGAGTGAGAAGGGGGTTGCTAACAGCGATTGTGGCGTGTTCAGTCCAGCTTAAATAAAAATTTGACGGCAGCCTCAGAAAATACCCAGATGGGAAACGCAGAATCTGCCGCCAGGCCCTGACACTTGGACCAAGTATTAATACGCGTGTACGTACAGCTCGCACAGATTACGGAGACGAAGCTTACGGGGTAATACATTACATTTTCGTAAAACAACGTGCATTTGTGGCCTTGGACAGGACCGAAGAAGAACACAAGAGAGATCTGCATTGGCCAAGTCTCCGCGGCACCTTTGTGTAGCCTTCACAGACCGCGCTCGCTAATAAACGATTCCTCCGTTGAGGCTTCCTAGGCTTCCTGCCCCATATTAGTCACGTCGAGAGCTAAAAACGTTGCCTGTACTGTCCGCGCTCACGTGGATTTGATTTTGATTATTCAGGCCAGTGTAATCATCGCCCGTCTCACCGATGGACAGTGGACACTCCCACTGTGGACCACTGGGAGTCCCAGTTGTCCACAACCTAGCACCCAGTTCCACCAGAAAAGCCCAGACACGCCGTTGGCTCATACACTGAGAGCACGTGCACCGCCACCACAAAGGGCAAACTCGCACCGAGCAGCATCAACAGACCCGCGCCATGGATCGTCGACGTGCCGCTACGCAGTTTCAGTTCTTGTGCTTCGCTCGCGTGCTTAGGCAAAGCGAACAGCCACAACAGCGACGCCAACTGCATAGCGTATGCAATAAAGAACGTCGCCATTATTTGGTCGCGGACATGCGTCGTGTCCGTCATGATGTCCTGGTTCGTGACATCGAACCACGCATCAATGTACTTGGACAACGCGAGACCAATCGGACCACCCAGGAACGACACACTCGTCACCAACCCGCTCATGGTCGAGCGAGCGCTCGGATCTGTCACCTCAGTCAACACGACCGTCGAGATCGTGTAGTCTAGCGCCGACGGGATCGCCTCCAGCACGGGTAAACCGATCCAGAACCACTGACTACGCACGAGGTCCCAGATCGTGAACATGGTCGTGCCCACATCCATGGCGAGTGTAGTGATTGTCGCGACGACGATTACGGTACGGTAGTTCACGTCCCAGCCCTTCTTGTCAACCCAATTCAAGGCCCATAACACCCCACCAAGGGCCACAAAAGACACTACGGTGTCGTTCAGAGGCTGCACGCCAGCGTAGTAGAAAGCGATCGGATTCACTGCACTGGCACTTACACCAGCGAACATACCGCCCACGAACCGGCATAGCAGTACGCGATTTAAGCCGTTGTTGGAAACCAGCAACCAAATTTCGCAGAGTCCCTCGCGAAACGAGCCCCGAGCTCGCGGAGTCTCACTCACCGTGAAACCTAGCAGCGCCACCGGAACCAACGATACTAGGCCTATGATCAGCATCACTTGCGTGTATTCCAGCGTGAAGTCAAACTCTCCGCCATATTCCCTTCCGCTCATGCCGAAGCCCATGAATAAGAAGCTTCCCAGCATGGCAATCACCCGGTATTTGGTCATTTTAGGCTGAAGCACCACGTCATCGTCGCGCTGAGCGCTGAACACGTCGAAGTGGTGCGTCGCGACGTCACGGATCAGTTCGTCAGCAGCCACGTCCGCCAGCGCGTACCCCACAGAAGCCACCGACATGAGCATAACGTAGAAGGTGCCATGTGACGGAGCGTCGAGGTTGATGGCATTCATCTGCTGCGTTGACAACTCCCTGAGTGGTGTACCGACCATCTCGCGGTCTTGGAAATAAGGCGTTGGCTGATCCTGGAAGAAGATGGCGATCAACGCAGCAGCCGTCACCATCCAGCCCAACATCATTGTAGCCCGGCGACGAAGGCCGCTTGGTAGCGGGAAACAGTGAGTAAACAACGTAAACAGTGGCTTGAGTGCCCACGGAAGTCCCAGCAGTGCGCGTGCCGACAGCGTCTGAGTGCCTTCCATGTTGAGATTGCAGGTGAGGAACGGGTAGACGCAGAGAGGTAGGACGGTGCTGACGATGCCAACAGCGATACTGTGAAGCACAAGGCCGCACCAACGTCGATCCCAAACGTTCACAATTGGCTGTTCAGACAGGTTGTCATTCCTCCCGATCTCCAGGTGGCCCAGTTGTGAAGGTTGCACAGATTCACGTGGAGGCGAACTTACCCAAAAGAAGGACCCTTCCGACGTTGCCTTGCTTGGAATTCGTTTGTGACGCTCACTGCCGCTCTCCACTTCGCGCTCATGCTGCGAGAAGCTCGACCGAGAGAGTCTCAACACGATGTCCTTCGTCGACGGATCGCCTAGTCGACTCATTCTCGTAAGTCAGCTTAATGAATGCACGGTCTCCTCAAGCGTAGATGTTCCGATGTACTTGTAGAACCAGCACAGCGCAACGCGATAAACAGCCTGAAAATCCACCCGATAGGACTTGGCTGCCAGATACGTCGTACCGTATTCAATCGAATCGTAATCGAGCTGAGGAATAAACTCTTGAGTTCGGCTGACGCTGGAAATACGCATCCTGAGATGGGGGGGCCCTGTTGGCACAAACGCTTGATGCAAAATTGGCATCAACAACTTCAGGCTCTTGGTCATTATTGTGCACACGATGTGAGTAAGCCTCAATGAATCTGGCCGAGCACGTTGTCCTAGAAGAGAGGTTGCAACCGCCTCGTACTTGCCGTTATTGTTGGCTGCGTCGTCTCTGCAGCGCGCTCTAGCTTGACATACTCCCCTATCAGAAACCGAGCGTTCTCCTGGGCTTCATCTAGCATGCCGGCGTCCATGAACTCAGTGTAGTGGTGCATGTGCGCCTTGCGGCTGTAGAGTTTGTGGAAACGAGTATTCAAACGCTCAAACGTTTCTCGGATGCAGCAGTTGTTCGACAGACACAACAGGGACGATTTTTGCCCCACAGGAGGCACCGAGCATACTCCCACCTTGAAGCCTTCCTGGTTCCAATGGATCATGCGCACCTCGGACTGCAAACGCTGGATGTTGCTGTTGATGTCCGATACTTCCACGTTTCCTCGCATCAACAGACCACACGCCAAGTACACGCTCGCTCGTGGGTTTGCTCTGATTAATTGGTGGTCCCTGTCGTAAACATAGAGCACCAGTGAGTCTCTCATTGGCATCGCCACAGTCGCGTCCGAACTTACTTTTGAAATGCCTCGGTGAACATTTGATTCAGTCGTCGAGGCTGCTGTCTGGGGTCAAAAGTGGCGAACACGGGGCTCATACTCGACAATAGGAAATGGAGCTTGGGGAACGGCACCAAGTTGGTCGTGATCTCGTTCAGATCCACGTTCAGCGAGCCTTTGAACCGCATCGAGCTCGTCAGATTGGTCAGCAAGCGCGCCACAATATTGTTCATTTCCCCAAACGCGCTCGTCTTCTTCTGCGTGCCAGGACGTGCAGCCACGCTCTTCTTCTTGGCCTGCTTTGTAGCCGTAGTCGGCGGTCCTTTGCCACTTTTGTAGAAATGCTCAAGTTCCCTCAAGTCCACACTATCGGTCAAACGCGAGCCATCCACCACGCGCGTGGATTGCTTTTCGTCCGCCGATATATTCCCAGCGGACGGCGTTCCTCGGTCGATTTTCGCGCACAGATCCATTAGCGCCTCGTTCTCAATAGGCAGCACACAATCTGCGTGTTCCGTTAGCTCTCTCAACGTGAGCATGCTGTTGTATGGGGACGTAACAACGTCGTCATCTTCGGACGGGAACACGACGGTCGCGAACCGGTAGACGTCTGGATATTGGTCCTCCAGCAGTCCCAAGATGTAGGAGCCAAGTCCGGAACCTGTGCCTCCACCCATAGAGTGCATGACGAAGAACGACTGGAGCGAGTCGCAGAGCTCTACGGCCCGATGCAGTTTGTCCTCCAGCTGTTCCCTATACTTGGGGCCATAGAGACAATGACCGTGCGCCCAATTGTTGCCCGAGCCAGACACGTCCGTGAGCAATTGCTGCTGGTCGAAGAGCTCACCCAGAGGCCCGGTCATGGTCTCAGCTACGGGGCCCTGCTCCATGTCCACGAGGATGGCACGGGCCTTGAGAGACTTGATGGGCGACTGGCCGTCGTTGAAAGGCAGATCCACGGGAGGCGAGAAGCGGCTGTCCACGTTACGGAAGAAGCTGCTCATACTCTCGTCAAACTCGGCCCTCTTGCAGTTCTGCGCGTGCTCCTCGAGGGCCAACTGCCAGAACTGCCGGCCGATCTGGTTGCCGCATTGGCCCACCTGCAGCGTAATGAGCTCGCGTGGCATCGGCTCCGATTCGGATTTAAATGGTTTTCGGGTACTATTGTTGGACAAAACCAGGTACCGAGATTTTTTGCTTTCGAAACTTGATTCTTGTTATACTAGTTGAATTCACACTGCTCTTCATTCTGAAACAGCACACAATTCTCTCTTGAAGAGGTCAGTTTGTCCAATGTCAATAGCGCAGTAAGCACTATATTCTTACGTGAGCGCACTCTTGATAGGGCTACGTAGGCAAATGCAGTATTTGGAATTGACATTGAGTGGAAAACAATTTTAGGACATGTTAGGCATTGCACTTTGTGCACGGTCATGGCATATGCTAAGCGAACAGGTACCCCTTCGCGAAAAACACTTAAGCCGCTTGATGTTTGACTCCAGCTCATTCTTCTAGGGACTATGGGAATGATGTTTAGAACATCCGCTAAAAATGATGGTCCGCCGTAAAGGTCTGTAATCTGAACTTGCACTATAGGTAAATCAGCACCCGAAAGAAAAATGAAGCCATAGATCACGCTGTTAGTTCCATTGCAAGGCCTGCTGGCTGCAAATATTAAAAGTCAAGGTTACTGGAGCCCCTACAGCCAGTTTAACACTAGTACCCACAACTCGATCCCTGCTTGGATTAGGAGTACCCGCTTCTTCCAGTAAAGCATCGATTGTTTTCTTTTCAACTTCTCGTTTCTTGGCTAGCCGTTTCAATTGTACGCTATGTTTTGAATCAATATGTTAAACGGAAAAAGCGCATGCTTCAAGGCTGCGAATATTGGCTGCATTTACGTTAACGTTCATGTAAGCAATATGTTTAGCTGATGCAGCCCATGTCGGCATATTGCTCTCACTACAATATCGACTGTTAAACAGTTCAATATCAACTTTTGTGGGGCATTTGCCTCGCAGTCGCCGCAATGCTTCAAACCATTCGGGGTCGTTTTTGTCTCTGTTCTGGCTCGTCAAGCTGCACACATTGTGAATGCCCTCCCATATCTCTCGTCCAAGCCGCTGGATTGGGTTTTGTATTCTCGATAGAGGTGTGGAAAGGGAATACGGGACAATGGGGTCTAGTTGTGCTACGTCACCTGTGACATATACATCTCGACCTCCAAATGGTAAAGCACTACATTTCGGCCAAATCTCCCTCATTCTCTGGTTGATCCAGTAAAGCATCCCACAAGAAATTACGCTAAATTCGTCGATCACGACCAAATGAACAGAAGCGAAATCGTCCTGCAGTCGTTTTAGTTTTGCGTGACCTCCTTTCACGGTAGCTAGAGGAACGTATTGAGCGGAAAAAGGCATTGCGTGAAAACGAAGATAGTTCTAGAGCAGAGCATATCGTTCGGCCTTTAATATTGAAGGCAGCAGTACCCTGATGTGACAGTAATAGGACGCGTTTTGATCTTGTTCTCGAAGTCGTATGCTCGCCAAACACATTGTGGACGTCTTTCACTATATGACGAATGAGCCAACTCTTGCCGGAACCCCCCTCGCCATGTATAATCATCTGCAGCGGCTCACAAAAGGGTCTTGCAACGACTGCATGATAGCGCTTCCGTGACTGGTTCATAGCCAATCCGAATGCGACCCACTGAGAATCATCCATTGTATCTCTAATACTATCGTCTTCTTCAGCCTCACAAATAGGGTAGCTGTAATGACTTCGAGGTGGACTGGACCTGGTCAACGCGCTCCGTGTACTGCTTGTCTCGCGCTGTAACTTTACCCACGGTTTAACATAGGTTTTGATACATTCTTGAGCCTTCTTAACGTAACTACGCTTTGAAACCCACTTCCTGACCGAGTGATCAGTATTGTTTCTAGTGTTCTCGAGCTCTTTAGCATCATTCGCAATATTTTCTACACAGCCAATGTTTTCTTCTATGAACACATACCCTGAAGACGGTAGGATAGTTATAGAGGACTGAGTTCTTGCCTTTTTCAATGCCGCAATGCTCTCCTTGCGCGAAATCAACGCATCTGACTCTTGCCTTATTTCTGTTAGTAAGTTCCTCTCCTGCTCGCGTGATAACGCGCTTAAACAATATTTGTCAGACTGGGGGAGCTCGTCAAGTGTTCGCCATGCTGTATGCAAGAAAACTTCGGCAAAGCAGAAATTAGGATTCGTTGCATCGGGTGAAAACCAAGGTGTTCCTCTCCCAACGCTAGCTTTTGTTCGTATCTTAATATAGCCGTTTGAATCAATCCTACTCCAAATGTTCGAGTTAGCCTGTAGAGACGACGACACCTCACGCACTAGTTCGTAGTTTTCGACAAATGAAGCAAATGACATGTCATTGAATGGCTCCTGATCAGGGCTTGCCATGTATGCAGACTCGACTGCTTCAATGCGGATGCTACTATCCTTAATACCACCTGTATTAAGTGATGCCAAGTCAGTAGGGTCGATTCGATAATATCTCTGCGTGTGCCGCATAACTTTCACGCGAGTGACCTGTCTAGACTTTCCGTATAAAGGTAATTCTCTCAGCAGTATGTAGTATGCTCCTTGGGCACTGACTCGCGAATTGATAAGGTAGCATTGGCAACACGCTTTAAAATAGCATACGTTGGCAAGTTCGCATCACTATTTTTTAAACCGCAGAGTATCGGGTTCTGCCTTGCTGACATAAGCAGCGGTATATTCTGCTGCACCAAAGGCATTGCCTACGCTCGCCACGCTGAAAGAAGGGCAGGTGAGTAGTTGTTAATTGTCGGAACTTCTCTTTTCAAGTGCAGTTGAACTGACGGTATTCCATCTATTACCGTGTAAGTTCTATCTCGGTTTGCTGTCTCAACTCATTAGGATATCCAAATCGGCAGATATTTGATTGTTTACGGCACGCTGAACCCGGAATGCATATGTGTTGTTGCACTCGCTGCACAACACGGGACAAATCGCACAGCCATTCTTCTGTGATGCACTTTGGTGGTCTTGCTGATAGGATATCTAGTTCCTGCATGTTTTCACGAGAACATGTTGTACATGTACATATTTCTAGTTCTTTTGGATCTTTTGAGAGGACACACATGACAGAATCGACGTATTTAGCTAGCGTCACGCAGCTACTTTCAGTTTTTGCGAGCAGCAAGACATCAGGAGAATCTTTTATCCAGAGCAATGCATGGATGTGCGGTGATCCACGTTGCTGGAATTCTACACGCCAGAAATAATCAGATATCTCCCCTAATGATTTCGATTTTGCCGCATAAAATATGTTCAAAAAAGGCATTGAATCTTCTGTTAAAGTGTCTAGCAGCTATATCTGGGCTTTCGATCTGATATCGTCTCCTTACCTGTGAATTTAGCTTTCGGGCTTCTTCCATCGTCAGAGCAGGATTACAAGCACGAAAAAAATCGGGCCAAACTGTATCAGCTGCACTAAGAGTCAAAAAGAAAGTAAGCCATCGTGATGGAAGTATTCTATTCCCTAACAAGCTCATAACATCATCCCGTACGTTCGCCCAGTAGAAACCAGTTCCTCTAACACTCCGAAAAAAATGGTTTTAGTGAATCTAACAGCTGTATGGCCGTTTTAATATCTCCGTTTAAACCTTCGGAACATCCATGCAAGTCTGTTTGCTCTGGTGTGCTAGTTGAAATTGAAATTCCAACTAGCGTCTGTCGGCGCTGAATGAGATTTAAACAAAAAAAAAACTTGAAATTCCTATGTATTGACATAGCGCCTATCATGCCACTTCATTAAGTGGGCACAGTAATCGGTCAGGGAGTACTCTAAATAGCGCTCTTAAACGCCAACTAACGGGTAATATTCGCCTTCGCCGTTAGGAAGTAGTGCTCGAAAACAGTTTTGCATTAACATACTGGTTGTATACTCGTTTATCAGACCGGTTCGGCACAACAATTCGCTGGTCCCTGCTGCAGCATTTACTGCATTCACGAATTTTTCTGCTTCGGCCGTCACTCGAAACAACTTGCAGCTCAAACGAATCCTCAACATCAATAACAGTATTTGTTTGAGCTGAATTAGAATCAGAAGTGGATAGCACATCTGCCGGTTGAAACCCATCCATACACGAGTCTTGCGCAGAGTCATAATCAGGGATGCCGAAAATTCAGTATGTATCGATTGCTCGGGGCGGCATCAAATAAATAACTATCGACGGCACGCTCTTCACCAACAATAAATAATTGAATATCGACAGCCAGACAAAAAAGTATTTGGAAAGCAAGCTTCATGTTTTGCAGGAGAATTAGACGCACGTATCAACCAACGCCACATCCCAATACTTTGCATTTAACTTGAGGAATAGCAACATCTCCAGCGTCATTGGCGTGAGGCGATGACGCTCATGTCGAAGTACTGAGCGTGCCGAGCTGAACAGCCTCTCCACCATGTTGGATATTGGCGGGATCACTGCCAGCAAGACGTACACTTGCTGCTCCTCGACTTTTCGCAGCTTGAGGATCCGGTCCGCGAGACCTTCCTTCTGCACACGCGCGGGTTGCGCAGCAGTAGCCTCTGTTGTGTTGGAAATCCCACGTGAACTCTAGCTACTAATGTAGTTAGGTAGTTCCCACAACAATACGTCAACCAGAACGGTAAACGATCGTTCGGGCGGACCTGAAGGCCCCAGTTCTGCCCTTGCACCGAGACAGACTGGACCTTGTAAATCGCTTATATAGGCCAACCAGTACAATACCAACACACTACTAGCACGAGCAAAGCTAGTAGGTGTTCTCACACACTTGAATCCTCGTGGTCCCAACAGCGGAAGGGGTACCAGGCACGGGTAAGCCTTTTACGAGGGCGCCGAGGGTTAACCTCGGCTGAAAGAATAGCTAGGAGGCAACACGCACTCCCCAATCGGGCAAATAGGCACAATAAAGCCGTCCCGTACACCCCCGATACTAATCGGCCACACACACACTTGGCCTTGCCAGATGAACCCTCGCTACGGAGCATCGAGTCCACCGACAGGCATAACACACTCAAACAAGCTTGACCAGACGCTTACCTTGAAGCCGGACGTCGCTCGTGTGCTTGAGTGGAAATTCTGTTCTGTATTTATGTTTGTCCCTTCGGGCCATGTCCTAATATGCAATCCTAATCAAGTATACAAATATCAAGTGAACTACGATCCTTTATGGACCACTTCGCATGCCAAGTGACTTCTCAGGGCTCAACAACTCTTCCTGAACCATCGCCGAGCGTTCAAACAGTCGTCGTGCCTTCCCAAACGTCGCTCCCAACGGCCACCGAGTCTTCGTATCGTGGCCGTCAGTTCTTGTCCGCTGAATGCGAATCCGGACAGTCCCATTATTAATAATAAGGACAGCATGCCTTGAACGACATCTTGGCCATAATGGAGCACCGACGAGTCTTTGGTAGTGACCGAGTCGAGTCTCTCGCACCTCGAGGTCACTTTCTGTCATATGACCGAGGTTTGTAGCTTGAACAACTTGAAGGTAGTCTTGTCCTTGCTCGCTGATGGTCTAAGTGATCTCCGAAAATCACTACATCACACCCGCCACTGACCGAAGCAAAATCTGCCAGAAATGTCGTCACGGCGATCAGCCTCAGCTTCTTCAAATGCATTAGTATCAGGCTCCAGCCAAAAGTTCCTTTAACCCGTGTACCTCATGCCAGCATTATCTAAAACACCGACCTGTCGGTGAGCAATATGGGAACACAGGCCTCACTCATACATTTACCTGGATCAAAGCGGCGTTCCAACGGAACGAACGCGCGTTACTCGAGTGCAACCCATCCCCATGCTGTCGTGCACATCACAGCGACCAATAGCCACATCCAGTGGAAGGTGCTCGCCAAGTCACCAGCCCCTGACCCCAGCAAAATATGCTAGCACCCTCACCGCGACGATTCGCACCAACTTCTTAAAATGCAATAGCGTCACGCCCACGCTCAAAATCGTTACAATATGTTCTCCCGCTTCTGATCCCCCCACATCTATCACCCCCATAAAGAAATAGATCTTTGCTCGTCTTTTTGTATGCCGGTTGTAGCAACTTGCTCAGCACGTATCCCTTTTGCCCCCCCCCCCCCCCCCCCTGAGTCACATCACGCCTCTTATTCGGCCGCCTGAATGCCGCGTCCGCACTGGCACTATGTGTACTATAGCGCGCTGTCGGCAGGCATGTCAGTAAACGCCGACAAGGCTGGGTGTAATTACTTTCGCCAACTTTTTACTAATTTCATAAATGATTGGAGGTTTAGCCAATAATTAAGACCCCAATAGCGGGTATAAGACCTACTGCTCGCGCTACAAGCCAGATATAAAGTTCCGTTTTATGCCTTTCCTGAGACGTCGGGTTTGAAAGGTCGTTTTGTGTTGAGCTAATTAAAGACCCAGACTTTAATGAATAGCAGAACGCATGCGCCTATTCGATGCATTCGAAAGTATCGGAGGGTTCAACGTCCTATTCTGTAATTGTTCGTAAACCCCGTTTTTGTTTTGTTTTTTTGGCCCCAGGACATGCGATCCTAAAACGTGAACCAAGACCATGCCCAGTACTAATGCTTACAGCACGTAAAAACTAAATGGGAGTGTAAATAGGTGTTTCACGGGGGGGGGCTTCGCCAATTATTGTGGCTTTCATCGATTTTGCTGCCCGATTTGTCATCTTATCTCGGAGGGCGATTTAAATAAAACTGGTACGATTTATCTATATCTGATCAGATTTAGGAACGTAAGGGTCAGAGGGACGTCATTCCGAGTTTACCACATCTTAGGACGAGTTATGCCTTGAAGCCGTTGGAACATCACTACTCACTACTACGTAGTACATATTTACATATAGATTTGCTATTACCAAATGAAATACTTGTATGATCACCTACGATCGCTAGGATTTTTCATTTGGAGACGCCCTCAGATATGTTTTTGGGTGGACACTTTTGCCAACGTAAAGCGGCAATTATGACCTGAGCCTCACAACTGTGAGCAACCAGCGTCACTGGCCAGAGATAGGTATCTTCCCTCAACCTTACTTCCTATATCGGAGGAGTTCAGCAAATCCGGTCCGATATATCGGATCACGGACCATCCGTTTTGCCAAAATGGATGAAAACCACAATAATATAGCTACGTGTGTTAAATACTATATGTAGATACTACACCTGATCACCTTGGCATTTCGTTTTGTATGGTGTCGACTGCGGAGCGTTCGGGTGGTCACGGAATGTGTTCGTCAGCTGAACTGAAGAACACAAGCTTACCAGTGCAGCACATCTGGGGCGCGAAGCTTCTCTGGTTGGCATCTCGGTGGAAAGCGTTCCATCCACTGCATGTACATGTATTATAATAATACTGTACATGTAAGTATGACTTTGTCGTGTTGACTTCTTTCCCCTCCTTAGCATCTGCCTGGTGAGCCACACCAGTGGTGGCAGGGGTACCAGTACGAATGCTCAAGAAACACAACCACTCGTATTAAATGCGGTGTGTCAGCACCGATATGTAAGTACATAATATGCATACAGTAATCTGCCTCAATAAAGACCACCTGACCCGTATACAATTTGCTAGGTAAATGCGACATTACAGGTAGCAATTTTATGTAACTAGCGATTGATCAAAAGTAGACCGCACAATATGTTGAAGGTTATAAATTTTGTCGTGTTCTTTATTGAGGCAGATTACTATATAATGGGTTTGGTTTCTTCTGACACAGAGATATAACCTTCCTAGAACTTCTAGGAAGGTGGGAGGCTAGAAGGTGATGGAACTTACATTACCGTACAGGTTCGATGACGATGAAGTTCAAGCTGGAGCAGGTGCTGCCGGTGTACTCGATGGAATTGTCGTCATTTCAGGACGAGCTGTCAGCTTTCCACATGAGTAGTAGTATTTAGAACATTACGCCGGCAGTTTTTTTACTTTCCGTAATTTACGAACGAGAACATCCCTGGAACGTTCTTTCGAGGCAGCTGCTATTTCGACGACGCAACCTCTCGACCACCTGAGAGCAAAAGAGACATCTTTTGAATCTTGACGTAGTTTTAGAACCGCTCGAACGACAGCATTCAAACTATACATTGATAAATTTAATAGAACATTACGCCGACAGTTTTTACATCCATTTTTTTTTAAAACAATAAAGAGGGTATGTATATAGATACACCCCAACTAATAACATGTCGTTCAAACTCACTTTTGGAAAATACAAGAACTAGCCCATTGAGGAGGTATATGCTTCTGACCCTGGGTATTGTCGATGGATGCACAACCAACCCAGCCTCAACATCAGTGATGATATTAAAACATTTCTACGTACGAAGTTTCTCAATAATGATAACTCTTACTTGATGAGCTGGGGTAAATACAAGGGTAAGACCCTCAAACAGATCAGCCGTATGGATCCAAATTACATCGACTGGCTTCGTAAGAGTGAATTCGTGATTGAGAAGTGTTCTAAGCTACTCAAGGAATTGAGCTAAGATAAAAAATATTTTTTTATCGATAAGACTGAATTACGATTGATCCTGATATATATATAAAGTCGAAAGGATACATATATAAGATCACCAACGCAGACGAATCGATTGTATATGTGGGTAGTACCACACAGTCGCTCAGTGCAAGATTGCAAAACCACAAGTACGGTTATCACCAACGGATTAAAGGGAAGAGTCAGGCATGCTCAATTTATCAGCACTTCCAAGAGCACGGTATGGATAACTTCACCATGAGTTTGGTGAGTCAGCATAATATTCTTGAGCGTAGACAGTTAAATGAATTTGAACAGCTTGTTATTGATTCGACCAACTGTGTTAATAAGAATAAAGCCATTTCGACCCAGGAATAGTAGGATGAGTACTATCGTCAATATCGCGAAAAAAATAAAGAAGAGATAGCTGAACAAAGACGACAATATCGCATCAATGCGAACAAACGTAAGAAACTTGATTGTGAATGTGGGATTTCTGTCTCGAATCGAAATATGGCTGCTCATCGACGATCATCGAGACACCAACAATATGTATCAACCCAAAACTAATTGGATACGTTTTTTTTCTTACGATGTGGTATAATCGATCACTTCGCCTGTAAGGGGGTCATAGCTTAGCTCCTGCACTGAGATGACAAGAACTAACAGATTCACACCTTGGCATCCCGCGTTGGTACCCTGGATCTGAATCGACTGTGGATATCACGCTCTGTCAAGCGACTTACGTCGGCAATGAGTATACGGTTGGTTAGCGACCACGTCTGGTAATCGAGAAGACCATTCACAAGTTCAGGAGTCATATCACCGTTAATCGCGGCAATCTTAGTGATCTCGTTCGTGAAGTGGTGGAAATCGTAGCCATGACTAATATGGAATACCTGCGTCGAACCAATGCGAACGTTGAAGTTGCGAATCGACGAACCAGGCTAAACGGTCCAAGGAGCAGAGTCGAACGGACTCTGGACTTCTTGCACAGTTGCAGTTGCAAAGCTACCTGTCTTCTCAGCGAAAGGAAGAACAACTACATATTTAGCGTTCTTAACAGATGCAGATAGTTGAAGATCAAAGGAAGCATTTAGCTGGGTCGTGGATTTACCAGTACCTGCTCGCTGGTTAAACCACTGAGCGTAGCAATCATTGTATCGCACCTTCTTGACGGGCTTGGAAATAATTGCCTGAGGATTATCGAGATGTACAAATGGTACGTAGAGGCGGGCAGTCGTGAAAGGCATGTATGTACCATCAATCGTTGGCTCAAGCGAATTCATAACAGCACCCCAAGCAATACTGAAGCCGGCAGATGCAGTAAGAACACCAGCCATCGGATTACCAGTAGCAGCACTCGCGACCATGACCGGACACGTATTGCCAGATGAGAGGGTGGTCGAGGTAAGAGACATGTTCTTAGAAGCATCAACAGCAATCGCAGGCGAATCTGAGGGTTCGCCATTAGTTCAAGCTCGCGGAAGATCGGGTGAAGATCAGTTAGCTTGATCTTAAGAATGTATGTCCATGTTCCCATAATCGCGTTGGCAGTTGTAGCACCAGCTACGAACGCACCACGCGCTGTTTGGTTCGAGATTGTAGTAGAAGCAGATGCTCCACCTACCGAAGGCCATGATGCCGTGAAGTCAGAGCCCGACGTGGGAGGGTTCGATAGGAGACGCTTTACGAATCCATCGTTTGGGATAGTAGCTCCACCTTGTGCCTGTACACCGAGCGCGCTCGTGAATGCAGTATTGTTAGAGTATGCATCACCCGTAGTAGGTGCAGCGGCACTGTATAGCACAGATTGACCAGCATCAGGGAATAGGAAGGACTAAGCGCCATGCTTCTCGACGTAAGGGGTACTGTAGCCAGTCTGAGCACGCACATTGTTCCAGAACAGCTTGTAATCGGCCATCGATACAATGGTCTTTCCGTTCAGTTCCAACGACATCGAATCTACAATATTCCAGTTGCCACACTTCAGAGTGGCACAGAGACGGTTAACGGCAGCGGTTTGGGCAGTACCACCATTCTTCATCGAGACCTTGTATGGTAGCATAATGTAAGCATCACGGAGGCTTGCAAATCCTTCACTACCATTGAGCTGAGCAGTAGCATCGATCGTAATGACACCATTCTGGTACGAACCCTGATTGATATCGATTATAAAGGGCGTGCGCTTGCTGGACGATACCTTAATTTCAGGATCGCTCTTCAGCGAGCTCTGGTACAAGTACTGGTCGGAAAGTTGTGTTTCACTCATCGTAGAAAATCTATATGGAGTCTAATATAGTTTGAAGGAAAATAATTATTATGCCAAGCCTGATCAAGGGGATTACCAGCGATCATGATCTAATTGAGCTTGCAGATCGATTAAAAGTGCATCTCGATGATATTTTCGAATCCAGTGAAATTACGAAGCCACTCCAAAAGAAAGGAACGTTTTTGATTTTGCTACGACAACCTGATATGGATGTCGGACACTGGACCTGTGTCCATAACGGTGAATATTTCGACTCAATGGGAGAAGCAGCTCCGACTAAGTATGGCATCGGTCGATACAATACCAAGCAATATCAAGGTACTTATGGAGACTACTGTGAAGTATGGTGTCTTCTATGGCTTTATTCCAAGCAATATCGTCAGCCAGATGTATTCAAAAAGATGAAAGACCTCAATTTGACAATTCTGTAATAAAAATATGTTTCAACGAATATAGCAATCATGTATCGCGAACTAACGATCTCAAGCGACATCCCAGCGGGCAAGCTCACCAAAGCTTTGAAGACTGGTAAGCTAAGTCTGACAGCTGACCAACTCAAGGGTAGCGGCTCTGTTATCCATCTCCATCCAACATCTTATGAAAAGGCGATCAAGTCTCGTAAGGCGGGGCGCGGTGTGCGTCTTGACATCACTCGACACGAGGTCAAGAAGGGATACAAGAAGGCCCAAGGAGGATCAGTATGGTCCAAAATCTGGGGAGGTATCAAATCAGCGTTCAGATTCGCCAAAGACTCAGGAATACTATCCAGAGCGGCCGACGCGGCTGTACCAGCCATTGCTACGGCTCTCGGAGCCCCTCAGGGAGCAATTCCGGCTCGTGCCGCCATCAAATCGATGACCGGTATCGGTGTTTATGACAGTGATGATGATAAGGTCGGTGGTCGTATTTCAGTGGCTGATGTGAAGAGAGGAGCTAAACGTGCTCTTTCTTACGCGAAACGTAAAGGAATTCTGACAGATGCAGTCGATGCTGGAGAACGATACCTTCTCTCCAAGGCTACAAAGTCGGAGCACGAAGATCTAATCAAGTCAATTCGAGGTGAAGTCCGTCGTCGCTACGGAGTAGGTGTAGCTAAACCAAAGGGTAAGAAATTTGTGAAGGGTTCGCAAGAAGCTAAGGATCACATGGCTAAGATTCGAGCTATGCGTAAAAAAGGTAAAGCCGGCGGCTCATTTCGTTTATAATTTTAAAAAAATAACGATACAACTTAAGAGCTTATTTTTTTAGCGCCTGGGCGCAAGCGTCGCAGACGCTCAGACCTGGCAGGTCAGAGCTTCAGCTCTTTGGTCTCAGCAACAGCATGATCGACACGCTCGTATCACGGAAGATTACCTTTTTGTCATTCTGGTTGAAGATACTGACTGTAATCGTTGAGCGAGCGCCATTATGACAGTTCATCCAAGCATACTGACTGGGTTTGTACGAAATCAATTTTCCAATTTCAGCATCACCTATATCGAATGCACTGACAATATCACCAGATGCGACGTATTCATCTTTAATTAAATCACAGCGAACGATGTAAGAGCTGGTAGGATGGATCTGTGGAATGATGTTTGACAGCTGAGCGCTGGCTACTGTAGCAGAAGCGGTTGGGTAAGTAGCAGCAGTCAAGCCTAATACCTTCCCAAATTCGGCATTATCGATGATTAGACGAGGAACACGAGTCGTAGTTGGCAGACCAGAACCACCAGTAGAGTATAGACCTGTAGAAGGTCTTGTCCAATAACCACCGATAGTTGGCAAAGTAGTTGGAGTTGGTGAGAAATCAACCTGACACGCGTAATACACACTGTTCTCGCTGACTTTGATGTAGAATACATTTTCCTCAGATGGATTGATCAAATATGCCCCAGCATTAACAAGTGCCGTCTGAATGGAACGATTGATATCTTCATACGAGTAAATACCGTCTTGGAGAGTGATGCTAATGGTAGAAGTAGTAGCTGCAGTAGGAACTTCGACTTTGAACGTTGTGTTTTGGAATTGCATTGAATCTATGTTATACTCACTGTTGTACATAGTAATTGATTGGATAGCGAAAACTACGTCGCGGAAGTCAGCAGCCGAACCAGGAAACGAATACTTCCAAGTTGAATTCGTTCCATCTTGAACGAGATTAGTACTGTCGAGTTTCAGAAAGCTTGCCATATTGGTTAGTATATGATTCTAACCATATTTCTGATCGATAAATTTGATTTAGTTATCAATCACGATTGGTCTGTCGAAGTTGTAGCGGATCTGTCCCTTGACCGAGTCAATGAATAGCATTTGTCTCTTACGTTCAGTAGCTTTGTTGTAGTAATAGACAATTGATCGTTCATCAACTCCTTTGATATTGAAGTCCTTGACAACCATCAGTAAATCACGCTTCGAATTAGCCTTTAGGATCGCCACATACTCTGAATTCAACCTAATCATCTTATCGGTGGCAAAGTAGCTGTGGCTTAAAAATATGGTACTTAACTTAAAATGTCTTTCTCTTGTGAAGTAATGTGAGAACAGATTCTTCTGAAGTAGCTTATCATTGCTGTAGTCGTCTATGATGATGAGCTCGGGTTTGTTAGAACTGATTGGAGTATGACGCACTTGATCAACACTTGGTGGAGTATCGGGATCAGCAAAAGTGATGAATCCATCCAACTTGTCGCGAAGATACTCATAGAGTTCCTGGTGAGGATTACGAGCAATAATCGTTAGATGAGCAAATACGTGAGGTGAATGCTTGAGAATAAACATGCATAGGTTGTTTATTCCGCAGAACGATGGACCAAGGACCACCATGCGGAATAAGGCTTTGATATCAAGCGCTGGGATATCACCCATTGAAGCCGATTTGAACTTCTTTGGGATGGAAGCACCAAAATCTGGTATAGCACTCATGATTATCGTCTGATCTATATAGGATTAAACAAAAATGAGTTCAGGTTTTTCATATCCACAACCAATATTCTCATCGCCAATCTACAATCTACAACCCTGCTTTCTACTTGAAATTGGATGTAAGTGGGTATCTCACCTATGAATATGCTCAAACTCTCTATTTGGATAAGAACGATTATCGCTTGACATACATCTCGGGCATCGTTCCTGGAAGTGCAACGGCTGGCAAAGCTCTCGTGCTTGATTCTTCCGGCAACATCAGCGGACTCGGCGCAGTCAGCTGTGGTAGCATTACCATGAATGGAACGAACTTAACATCAGCTATATCATACACCACTGGGATCACACCTGGAACAGCATCTCCATCAAAAGCTGTCGTTTTGAATAGCAATTCATCCATATCAGGAATCGCTTTAGATGGATTCCTGATATCAGCTTCAGGGTCTTGCCCTGAATTCACTATTCAAAACAATAGTAGTGGTGGCGGTTTCGACTCTGGCTTGCGAATAGCGCCTGCTACGCAAAACGCTCTGATGTACTCTAATATGGGCTTTTGGACTCCCGCATACAACTCTTGCTATCTCCATATGTCTTCGTATAATCAGACATGCGTTCATACGAGACCGCTATCCAATGCTGATTGCAATGCGAACATGCCGAGCGTTTCCCTATGCAATAGAGACGACGTCATTCATCGCCGAGCGGTTATGATAACTGCAAACGCTCTGACATCGTCTAATAATTACGCCCCTGTTTGCAAGCTCCAAATCACTTCGGATACGACCTTTCAAGACGGACAGTACAATCGAGCTCTCAGGATCTGTAATGCTAACTTTACCAACTCGATGGAGATCCAAATCGAAAACGCTGCATCTGGGGCTGTATTCATCGGTTCAACAACAAGCTCTGCGCTTAAATCTGGCACAGGGAACTCTACCAAAATGACTCTCACTACGGACGGACGACTTGGGATTGGAACAACATCACCGAGAGCCGGTCTCGAGGTGATCGGAACCTATACATAAACCATCACAAATATCACCACCAATACATACATCTACAACGTATCAAACAATGGTTGGGCTAACTTGGGCGGAGGCCCAGTTAGTATATCGATTTGCGCATTCTTCAACGACGACATCTACGTCAATAACAGTGTCTATACCTCATCTGATAGACGATTGAAGTAGAATATTCAAAAATTAGATCTCGATATCAATCGATACAAGCTATTGGAGCCTATGACATACCGCTACAAAAAACAACCAGATAGACCAAAAGTCGGTCTGATCGCACAGAATGTCAAAGATGTTTGTGGCGAGGCCATTACATTCACTGAAAACTCGAATCTAAGGGTCGAAGAGGATGGCGATATCGATGGTGTTCAGTTGGGTTTGGATTACAACGCTATAACTATTCTAAACTTATCGATAATTAAAAAGCTCATCAAACGAGTCGAAGATCTTGAGAAAAAAATATTTGGTGATACATAGCCATGGGCTGCGGTCCAAGTAAAGAATTAAAATCAAATCTAACTCGTACCGATCCGAATCAGGTTGTCGGATCAACAACGCTTCAAGCCAATAAAATCATTGTTCTTGGTGATTAGGTGTTCCTACCAACTCAAAATCCTGACGGAGAGTCAGCTATCATTGAGATCAGTATCAATGACAGAAAAATGAGTGTCTATCGAGGATATCAGAATCGAGCCGTTAGAAGCGGTTTAAGCTGATTAAATAGCAAACGTTTTCACAGTCTTTTTTTGGCGCGGTTGGTAAGCCCATACACGCCCGCCCTCAGTCTGAGTCGAAGCATCTACTTTCTTAAGGCCAGTAGCCCACACAGCGGCCTGAGTCTTCTGGGGTCGTTCATGAATGATCAGATTCTTCATAATGGTTTTGAGCTCGGCAACGTTGAGGTCGGCATTGTCGCCATAACTACCAGCTGAGCTGGAAATGATTCGAGGGTTAAGAAAGAACATATTTATAGTAGGCGAGTGATAATTTGCTTGAATTTCTTATCATCGATCAATCGATTGCTGTACATATCTACCGTGAGAGACTTCAGCTGCTTGATGATCGATGGATTGTCGTTCCCAAGCTCCAGTTCAACTTTCAGCTTGTCATACTCGGCTCTGAGAGTCTCAATAGGGTCTTCAAGCTTGTCATGGAAATTGTACTGGAGATGCGTGATGGCAAGGATCTCTTTGAATAGTTTTTATCGTCAATGCTAAGCTTGTCGTATGAAGGTTGATCAATATGTTGCTTATAGACAAGGGTTCTGATTATGGATTGACGGCTATCACTGATTTGGCATTTAAGACCGCATTTACGGCGATTAGGCTGAACAATTACGAGGGTCTTAGCATAAAGATCTGGCAAGCGAATGTACTTGCTACCAAGCTGTCGATAGACATAGGCACTTGGAGTCGCCAAACCTTGAATCTCATTGAGATTATAGGTTCTACCGCGTCGGACTACTCCTTCGAGCGGAGCAACTCAAGCCCCTCTAAGACCACGACCCTTTAGTCCGCTCCCTCTTGGTAGCTCTCTGAACTCATGTGCTTCGTTATACGCTTTTCGTTTAATATTGAAAACAGCCTTGGTAGCCCTCATCGCCGATGTAGCCGCCTTCAATGCGGATCTCGCTGATTTTGAGTTAGATCCTCTCACTGACTCCTTGGCTTCTTCATAACGCTCCTGAGCCTCACCATATTTCATGAATGCTGCTTCTGATTCATCATGAAGCTTCTGTAAAGCCTCGTCATAATCATAAGGCTCTGTACTTACTTCTTTGATATCAAATGCGTTGCTAAAAATCACCTCACGCAATATTTTAACATTTTCAACAGCATTTTCCTTCTCAGTAGTTCTAACACCTCCATCTTCGGTCGCCGCGTGATATGAGTCGGTAAGCTCATTCAGAAGTAGTTCAAACGTATCCATCCATCGAATAGTTTTAAACAGATCGGTTAATACATTTCCATACATAGCCTTATGCTTACTATTTCTAATGTTAAGAACACGATCACGCATCGGATTACCAAAATAGTAGTTTGGGTGAGGCTTAGGTCCTTCCTTAGAGTTAACAATCGGTTTAAGGGGGAATGGAATCTTTACCCTTTTCTTGAGGAGATGATGGTAATACTCGTAGATGATTTGCTTGGCGTCATTCTCAGGAATTGAACGTTTATCATCATTTCCTTCATCTAAACCTGACTTCACACCATGACGCGGTTCCTTTTCATCATCATCAATGGATTGATACGGATTGACGCTTCGCTCTTTATCTTTCTTCCCAACAAACGTGAGCTCTAACCCTCTCTCAGCAACCGTTTTCAAGAAGGTGGTCAGTGTTGTTTGCCAGTTGATAATCTTAGTCGCAGCTGGATCAGGTAGGTTGGACTCTTTACCAAAAATCTTGATTGTAGTAGCATCTACCCACACGTATCCTTTATTATACACCTCATGGTCATTCAATACAGGGGTAATAGTCTTAGATAAACCATTTGATTCAAGTAGCTTCTTGTTATTAGATATAATCCAAAACAATTTTAGCTTGCTGTCTTCAGCGTCAGCCATTGTAGAAGTTGATTTCTTACTGAAGTGGATATCAGGTAGCCTTCGCTCCTTAAGAGGAGAATCAAGATCTTCTAAGTCTTCCCCAGAACGTTTCCGCTCAAATCGTTGTTTTTCCAACCGATCCTTCATTAGTGAAGCATGATAAAGCGGATCTTCAAGTCTCATATCACTGACCTCATCGATCGATTTGCTTTCACCCTCATACCAGATATCCCTGAGTTTTTGCTCAGTAGCAACCCAGTCAATCGATCTATAACTTTTGCTCTTTCTTCCAGTTTTGATGCTTATTAATGAGCCTTTACTACCGAGATAGTATCGATTGTCATCCTTACCAGTTTTGCGCTTAATTGGGTTAACTAGAAGCGCTGCCCAGCTCGGTTTGGTTTTGAATAGTTTCTTGATCCATTCTCTCGAAGCCACTTGCTCCTCAGTATCGACATTATCACCTCTTTTGATCTCATCGCTAGTTGTTTCAGCATCTACCATAATCGGAGTATTATCAATACCAATATCAGCCGTATCTGGTCGAGCATCTACTGATACATCAGACATTACAGGTGTTGAGACCTCAGGGTTTGTTTGGGAGTATTCATCAATCAGTGTTTTTTTAAAGGCTCAGACAAGTCTGTCTGAGTTGAGGTTGTTGATTTTGAGCTGTCTGTAGTTAATGTTTTTCCAGCATCGCTTGCCCATGATGTAGTTTCATACATCGCGCGCTTAGCATTTGCTTGCCTGAGTCGGCGTTGAGCCTTTTCAAGCAGCTCTTGACGTTTCTGCTCTCGTTGAGCGAGTGATGTAAAATTTGGGAACATTGTTGCTATATATCACTGTGAGCATAAAAAAAATGGGATCATCTACCACAAACTCGTCATGGTTGATTCATGTCTAAATGGTCGAAAATTATGGCAGATATCATTGGGTTCGTTGAGTAGGTTCAAGTATCGATCCTTGATGCAATGGAACGGAACTCCGAATATCACCTCCAGCTCGTTGCGATATTTACGATTGACTACGGTTTTACGGAAATTCGATTTGGCATCCAACGAAATCAGCTCATTTTTGATTCGACTAACCTCCTGAATGATCCACAGCTTTCGCTGGAGTTGAGCAAGCTCGCGTTGAGTTTCTAAACAATTGGGGCACATACTTATGAAGGTGAGTATCTATATATCAAGTCAGATAATATTCAAAACCACAAAATATTAAATGGTCTAATATACATGATCCGAAAGCTTACAGAGGATTTCTCTATCATAATTTATTATCAAGCTATTCATGGGTCATTTGTTTTGGCGCGAGCTCTTTGCTCAGTACTCCTTCTCGAGTGTTGATCTCCTGTTCTTATTGACTAAGCGCAAATTACCTTGAGGTTCCAAGGAGTCAGGCTCGTTGCCAACCCACTTGACTAAGTATTTGTATCGACCTGACCGCATCTTCTTGTGGTCTAAGATCCTCTCGGCTTCGAGTATATCACCTCCGTGAATACCAACGATCTCATACACAGCTTTGCTCCATCGAGCTGCTTCTTTATCAAAAGTTTGCTTTTTGAGTCGGTATAGTACTTTTGGCCCAATCTCAAGCTCATTATCGATCCTATCTGCTTCGTCTTGATTATGTTTAAGCTCAGACTCCATAACCTTATCTTTGGCCTCATTTGGGGTCATACCAATCGATCGATGAAACGTGCTGTTGTAATTTTCGATAACATCGGCGATAAGCTTTTGCGTAATCCTCTTGGGAGACATTTTAGTTAGTCTCTGCTTTAACGTTCGGTTGAATCGCTCGATTTTTCCCATAGTACCGTGATCACCGGGCTCGTTGTTGTAGTGCTCAATTTTCTTGGATTTGAAGATTTCTTGAGCCTGTGAGTTCATGAACTCGCTACCATTATCACTTGTCAGGATATCAACTTTGTGGAGGCGAACAAACACATTAAGCGCTGATAAAACAGTTGGTCCAGTCTTGTTTGACAAGAGCTTTGCGTAGACCAACCTTGAGTTGATGTTGATAGCAGTCAAAATTGGTCGTTTCTCCCAAACGCAAGATCCATTTGCCATGAGTTGGGGTTATGTGAAGCAATTTTGAAGCCATCGAATCGCTTCTTCTGCTCCTGAAATCGTTGAATATCGGTCTGACTCACATACCAATCCTTTACGATTTTGAGAGTTATCTTAGGATCTAACTCCTTCGCCTTCTGATACAGAGCTTGAGCCCCGATAAAACCGGTGTTTGGGTCATAGTAGAGTTTCTTTAAAAGCGCGTCCATGATCTATATTAACATAAAAAATACCCCCAGTGGGTACTTGCTTAAATATCAAGTGCTTCAGTCGTTATACCATCCTCAAGTACTCGACGCTTGTCGTAGAAATATGAAAGCGCACTTTTGTTTTGAGTATAGGTGATGATAGATTTGGTTTCTTACGATAATCTGAAACCCTTGTTTGTACCTCGTAGCGTGATGCGATCCCGTACAACTATCTCAAACCCATCAGGATTAAGAACATCATTGTTTCGACCACGACCCTGCTGCACACCCTTTGCTGAAACTTTGACCTTGTAAGATTCGTCGGGTAGATAGCAAATATAGTTCTTACTCGATAGTGAGACCATAGCATCACCTGACCATTCATCCTTGAACAGACCAGGGGTACGGCGATCAAACTTAGCTACCTCAGTGTTGTAGTCGCGTGGGAACCAATCGTACTTGTGCTCCTTGAAGTGGGCACGTAGCTCAGGCTTGATACAGTCTTGAAACGGTTTCTCACAGCTAAAAGCGATATAAGTCGAATCAGTGTCCATCTCCTGATACTGGAAGTCAGATCGGTCGAAGTAGAAATCTATGCAGTCGTAGTAGAACTGAAGCATACGTAGCTTAGCAAGCTGGTAGATAGCAATCGGCAAATGTATCGGGTTCTTATTATTGAGTCGCCGTTTCTTCATGGTGATTTCACATGCATCATTAAGCTCCTCCAACCCATGGAATGTAAAGTGTTCGATCTTGCTCTTAATAGATTTGCCGTTCGACTCATACTTGACTTCTTTGTGCTTGCTCATGTCCATGCCAGATCGACCGAAAGCACTGTTGCCTACCAATTTCAACATCTCAGCAATCATCGCCTTAGACTTATCAAGATCTCCTTCTCGTCGAGCATTTGATACAGCCTCCATAGAAGGAGCAAAAGCCTTGTGAGAGCTGGCCTTGATAAAACAGTAAATCTTGGCGATCTCCATACCATGAGATAGGCATCACTTGAGCAAAGGGGTGTAGATGAGAATCTTTTCACCAAAGTAGCTACCAATCAACTTGCAAGCAGGCTTAGAACGATTTGATGTGCGGGACTGGTTGTAATCGAACATGTGCTTACCAATGACACTCTCATTCGTACAATCGATTAGCACATTCTTGAAAATGGGAGTCATCTCACTGAAATATCCTTTCAAGTGCTCTGGAGTGTGAATATCACACTCGAGAAAACCGAATACCTTGTCTGCCTTGATGTCATCGATGATATCATCATACGCCTCAACTGTAGTCAATCGACCGCATGGCATCTCATTGCCAAGAGCTCATAGGTATAGAGCGTTAGCGTCGTATCCGATAATTTTCTTACAGACCTTACCACCGCGAATCTTCGTTTCATTACGCTTAGCGTAGCGATTGAAGATAATAGAGGACCTCCAGCAATGTTGGCCTTCATCTTAGAGTAGATATCCTTCTTCTCCTTGTCGATCGAGTAGACCAGTCTGTCCGAGTTGAACTCAAGCAACTTCTTATACCGAAATCCCTTAAGCGACACGTCCTTACGAGCGGTGTTGCCCTTTACGCAGCTGATCACGATGTTGCCATCGATGTGTCCAAGATTATTGTTGATACGATCTGCTGAAGCGGTATCAGTGGTCAGCTGACAGTAGCATAGACCACACAGATACTTTTGCTTTTGCAGCAATGTATTCAAGTGCTCGAGTGTCATACCAAATTTTCGCTTTGCCTTAGCATCCTGAATCTTGTAGCCACCCATGCGTTTAGCTGGAAATTGGAATGCGTTAGCAGGTTTCTTGTCCGGATATTGGAGATTATTGAAGCAGGTCTGATACATGACCTTCTCCGAAAGTCCAGGTAGGGACACACCATCCGCAAACATATCCAGATCGAATCGCTTGAATAGCTCACACTGGGCTTTGATAGCCTTGATAAAGGGGACTACATCGAGATTATTGTACCATATCAGTAGGTCTTTGATTGATTTCATCTCGTAGTACTCCCACACAAATTTCACTCGTTCGTAGTCATCATCGGTGATGCTTGTTGCACGAAGCTAGCTGTCAAAAGATGACGTAGGTGGGATAGTAGTCTGGCTTAGCACATTGAAAGCAGTGATGTACTCGTACGGGAAAAGACCCTTGCCAAGACCACAGACACATCTAATTTTGTCATCACATTTGCATCCACCGAGATATGTCGTAAGATACTTATCATAGCTGGTACCCGCTGGTACATAGTTTGTAATATCGAGCATTTTCATGTCAGATGTAGCAATGCACATATAGCTGGGGTTCTTGATGACAGATTTGATGTTGTCAGTACCGATGACGGCAAACAAATTCTTCTTAATCAAGTTAATATCGTATCGACCAGAATTGAAGCCGAATACTGGTACCTGATCAAGTTGCTGTTTAAGTTTTCCGTAATCGGACCTTTGCTTACCAAAGCCAAGGCTGCTGTGAAAGTCAAAAAAACTACCATACTTTCCTTCTCCAATACAACTCTTCACATCAGACCTCTTGTAGGTCTTACCAAGATTGACTCCGGGAATTTCCATACCTGTCAGACCGTGAGCATTGATGATTTTCTGTAGAAGCGACTTATACTTATTGACATTGTACTGCTGGATCTTCACCGACACATCACCAATGTATTTGAACATATCCGTAAGAAACATCTTCGGATCATCATTTACAAAGCAACGCACATCCTCGGTTAAGCTATCAGCTACTGATACAGACACTGGAATGTGTTCGTTCGTGAAGATAGTATTCTCCCCGTGTTGAGTCGCGGTAGGCTTAAGGATGGCCTCAAAGTCATAAACGATGAAGTGGTCGATATACTGGTCAGCATCCTTGATGGAATACTTCGTAAGCAGTGATCGTATCGTGTTCTGAGCAGGTTTATATATAGTTGGCTCAGCGGGGAAGCTCTCAATATTTCACAAGCTCGCACTGATTCTTCTTGTGGTTCTTAAGCTTTTCAGCGCTGACGAAAACCATTTCACACTTAGGACATTGATACTTAGACTGAAGCATATCAATGTTCTTGATGTAAAGAGCGTGATTCTCATGCGATAGAATATCCATAGCTTCATACCCCTTGTCCGATCTACGAATGCATTCTACATTTCCAGAAGCTACATCCATCTTATATACGTTAATACCAAGTTGGAAGCAGTCCTCAACCTGATCGAGCTGAAGTAGGTCAATAGGCTTGAAGCTTCTAAACAGACTCAACGTATATTTAATCCCCTTGAAAGAGCAGCAGCGCTTGAATGCCTCCTTTACCTGAGCCTGAATTCTGCGAGGATCCTTCTTAGGACTCTGGAATGTATGCCAGGCAATGCAGTGGAAAACGCACTTGTTGTTGGTCTTAGGAAAGTTAATTACATGCTTGTTTTCGCGAATAATCTTAGGATAACAGCTTCGCTATCTCCAAGAGCATGGTCGCGATGCTAGATGAAAATCTTGAATGCAGTGATCGCCTTGAGCTTATACCCGGAGCTGGGGTAATTCAGTTTGTCAGCCAACTCCATAGAACGGATTTCCGAAATCACCTTCTTTCGAATATCAGCCTTGCTATTGATAGCGACAGGCTTATTGAATACGTAAGTATTCGCAAGATTCGGATAGAAGTATCGTGTGTCATCAGGATCGGTCTTGCTCACAAGTTCGTACCCAAGAGCAACGTTTACCTTAAACGCACTCGCCTGAGTCAAAAGAACGTTTTCGAGCTTGTCGTAAAAATCAGAAGGCTCAACACCCTCATATAGGTGTGATTCCATGTGATTACCATTGTAAAAACGGTTCTTAGGATCAGTCTTGTAGTCGGGCGACATGTGCTTCTCAAGGGTTTCAATTGAAACATTATACTGCTTAGCCACCAATCTCTGGTTGATTGGCCGTGAAAGGTTGCTAACATAAACCATCTTGCCGGTTCTACCACGTACCTTAACACGGTAGCTGCTACCCCATTTGATAGCTTGAATATTCAATCTCTTTAGTCCTTCGAGCTCGTATGCAAGCATGTTGTCTATATATCTTCGTCTATATTATTCTTCGTCGATATGACTTTATAATATTTTGGATCTTGTATCAGGATCGACTTTATATCATACCAATATACAAAAAAATCTGAAATTAATTTATTCAATTAGTTGGCATATGACTTGTTGGAGGTTATCAGTGTCAGTCATTGCCTATATTGGACTTTACTTTTTAGGAGAAAAAATTTAATTAATTAAGTTCGGTTTTCGTTGTTAGGTTCGACTTCGCCTTCAATATGTTCGGTTTTGGGGCTTACGCTTGCGAGCTCGAATCTGGTCCCTATTCTTGTCGTCGTACCCCTTTTGATACGACAAACGAGCTTCACGTGTGCGCTGATAGTAGCGCTTCTGTGATGCTTTAATGCGCTCTTTGTTAGCTTGGTATTGTTCAGGTGAATACGCCATCTTCGTTATATTACAAACTTTATATTTATCAGGATCAAAATTAATTGTGCGTGATTCCGATGACGAATTGATCACGAAGTAATGTCTTGGTAGGCCATGAAAGAGAAGCTGATGTCAATGAAGCGTTGAAACATTCATTCATTACACCTGTTCGGGATACGGAACAAGGATTGCAAACTGCTCGATGGTTTGAGGTGTCTTCTTGGTAAAAGTTTTGTAGTAGAGTGGTGGAAGCAAAAAGAAGAGTCGATTGCCATTCGGACCCAGTTTCGCCAAATCATCTGCCGCCCCGCCCTTGATGTCATGCGTTTTTCCCACAGTCATCTGGAATCCACCGAACTGCGGCATCCACGCATCAATAGCAGTATAATTCGATGTCCGAGGCACGTACAGCTGATTTGCAAGTTGACCGACTTCCACCCGCTCCGCTATTTGCCGAGGCTGCGATGACCGTGGAATGTCGATTGTTTCTTCGTCTTCATTATCTGGGGTGCTTCGTTTGCGTTTTATCGTGTCGCGTTTTCGCATTTCAGTACCAGACAACAGCTTTCGACACACGAAAGTTCCACCCTGCTCCAGCAGATCCATAGAATAAAGCTCAAAGATGTATCCGCACAGTGATTGTGCTAGCGGGTTTCCATCGGACGAACCGAGAAGGCTTTGCAACTTCGCGCGGTCCAATCGCCACTTTGTTCGAACAATCAACTGCATCGCCAAATCTGATGCATAGACAACTTTGTACTCTCGATAAGGTTCTTGGCTATGGATGTGAATCAAAATCTGAGCGATCTTGGTCTTCGAGTTGATCTCAGAGTAGATGGACACCAACATAATGCAATCATCGAGAGAACAACTGTTGCATGCGGACATCAGCCAAGCTTGTGGGTCTGTCTCAATGTCTTGCAACACCAGGCGAGGCACACCACCCAAGCACTCAAATCGATTCTCCCACACAGCTGCTGCATGTGGATACATGGGAGCAATTGTCGCCAGTTCTTCTTTTGTCCACAGTGGCATATAGAAAACATCTGGAGTAGGAGCAAGCTTCTTGAACTCACCGATGCAGTCTCGTCGCGGTGTGCTTGAGAGAAGAACGGAGCAGCACTCAATAGGCATTCCAGCAACATTTGTTGGGTCCACTGAGTCCACAAGACACCACAAATCGGGCGACCAGAATTGCTGATTGCCTGAATATGGCAACTGCTTGCACTCATGAATCGTACTGCCATCGAAGTAGATGGGGGGTTGTCTTGTGATAAATAGCACGCGCTTCTTATCCTTGATCAATCTCCACATGACATAGTAGACGAACACCGACTTGCCAATCCCAGGCGTGCCCGTAATTACTGCATACTTCCGGCGGTTTGGATCAACCTTCGTCAGTGCTTGGGCAGCGATCGACTTGTACGAACAACGTACGTAGAGCTTTTGACGTTCAGTCAACGGTAACAGCGCCGGAAATTCGAGCCAATCACCAACTTGGTCAACCGTCGGGAATTGCGAGAAGAACGGATGAATGCAGTGATCGAAAACACCACCATCGGAGACAAGTGGAGCCGAGGTTCCTTGCTCCGGAACCACCACCAGCACGTGGATCGTTCCGTCGGGGATTGTGCTGGGAAACTTCGAGCAGATCTTGTCCGTCGGATCTTCCAATTCCTCGTTCATGTAGCGCGACTCTCAACTCTCAACTTGTCTCCGTCAATCAGCGTCTGCACGTCGCAATGGATCCCCCTTCGTCCAACTCGAGCACACTAGGGTCGTCATCTTGCAGCCACGCGCCGTCCGCCTTCTTCGCCAGAAGAGCTGCAGCTTGTAGACTGGATCCGGATAATTGATCTCCTCCTTGATCGCCTTCTTCAAGTCGCCCACTGACTGACCCACGTCGATGTCCACAGGAAACGCGCTTCCCGCATCACCAACGATCGCGCAGAAGAGCTTGACCATCTTTCCTCGAGGCGGTGAATTCTGGAATGAAGGAGGGAGAGAATTTCTGAGCGTATTTAAGCGGAAATGCAGGCGTGTCACATAAGACTTCCAACCAATGATGAGACCCCACGCGTCGCGCTTATTCCTTGCGGTCCGACGTAATGTTTTATTCATTTACCAACGTATAGTTTGAATGTTGTCGTGCGAGCGGTTCTAAAAACTACCTCAAGATTCAAAGGATGTGTCTTTCGCTCTCAGTGGTCGAGAGGTTGCGTCGTCTAAATAGCAGCTGGTCCGAAAGAAGGTTCCAGGGATTGTTCTCGCTGGTAAATTACGGAAAAAGTAACAAAAAACTGCCGGTTTAATGTTCTACACATACTACTACTCGCATTATTTATCTTTTCTATCGGGTGTTTTTGTTGTTGTTGCTATTCGTCAATACA